>VZRM01007397.1:1762-57230 GCA_013397955.1 Grantiella picta | reverse complement strand
TCCGCCCGGAGCGGGAGGTGGGCGCGGAGCCCCTCGGTTCCCGCTCGGGGATGGCGGGGCGGCTCGGCGGGGCGCGGGAGGCTCCGTCGGCGGTGCCGTGAGGGAGCGGGGGGCGGTGATGGCGGTCCGAGCGCGGGTGTGCCCGGATGGGCCGCGCTCCGTCACCCCGGCGATTCTCCCGGCGGGGCCTCCCGCCACCACCCTGCTCCTCCGCTGGGGGCTGGAGCGGCGTGTGCGCTCCCCCCGGGACGGCAGGCGGGCCTGGCACCCTCCGGGTGTCCGGCTGGGCTGCGGGAGGATCGGAACGAGCTCCTTTTGGGAGGGGTGGAGTGAGGGGGGTGGTTATAGCCACTCTGCTGGGCCTCGTCCGCAGTTGAGTGCCTGCTGAAGGAATCGCAGCTTTTCAGGGCCGTGCTTTCAGGCCGTGAGTTGAGGCAAGAAGCCCTGCTGTGGGAGACAGGCGAGAGCAACTCCCTATCCCGCTGTGTAAGGCTCGGGATCAGCCTGTGACCTGTTCAGACCTGTGGTGTTTGCTGTTCCTGTGCTGAGTTTCTCCCCAGTTAATCACGTCATCTTTGCTCTGTCACCTTAGCTTCCTGTACAAGGTTTTTCTCTGCCCCTTTTAAAGCTGTTTGTTGGCATTTAAGGTTTCTGTTTCTCTGCTTCAAAACCTTTGTCAAGTCCAGCTGTATGTATGTGTTTAAGTGATCTGCTTTAATTGAGGACCAATATTAGGTTGTCTATAATAGTGTGTGTGTGTATATATATTTATATAATGCAGTGATTAAGGTTTGTTTATAAGATCTGTTGTGTCGATTTTAGCGTGCAGTAGGAGCCTGACAGAAGGTTTCATACCTAAAAATACGGATTTTTTTTTCTTTACAGTAGTATTATTTTGCTGTTTCTGAGGAAGGTAGAGCCTTGATACAGAGAAGCTCCAAAACAAGAATTTGAACTTGATAATACCCAATAGTATCATCACACATCACATTTATTTTCCTGTCCATTTTGGCAGTGTTGGGTAATTTCAGCTTGAAAATAGTTGTCAAAATGTTCAGAAGAAGTTCTGGTACTAATTTGTCCCTGAATTTCAATTGCAGTGGCATGTCGAATCTCTCTAAAACAAATAAACAATTGGCTGCTTCTTGAGCAGTTAATTATCGTAATTGAGGGTCAGACGCTTAGTTTTGTTATAGTGGTCAGCTAGCACTTAAACTGACTCTGTTCCCTCTGCAGGTTTACCATTTTGGAATTAAAATAATGATAGCTTGGATTTATGGAATTATGTCCTGGGAAGGGGAAACACACCACACATTATAAAATTAAGGGTTTCTTGCTGTGTTAGACCACTAAGGCACAACAACTGCAGTGTTCCCTTAATCAGCAGCTGTGGCTGGGTAAATGTTTGTCACTGAAATAACCACACCAGTATTTTTCAAGCCTGTAGTGGTTGTCATCTGTAACATATTTATTTTCCATATTACTGAGTTGCTGGGCATGCCAGGGTGTACTGGACAAGAGTGTTCTTAGTGTCTGTTATCCAGTCTGTGCATTTGGGTTTTTTAAAGGAATGGAGAGTGCGATTCTTAGATGGAAATGTTTCCAAAACAGCTCTATCAATACACCTGCCTTGGTTGTTCCTTTATTCCTCCTCCCTATGGGGATGTATCAAAATAAATCCCTTGATTTTTAGCAGAATGATTCCAGTTGTAATGGAGGTGTTACTTTTTTTTTTAACAATTATAGCATGATGTAACATGTTGTGACTTCATAGACTTGAGCTTAAACATTGCATTTAAGTCCAGTCTAATGTAGCTTAACTCATAACTGGGCAGTCCTAAATTTTTTTTATAGAGAACATCAGTTTTCATGTATTAAAGCACTTGAGTCCAAACATGATTATTGAGTGTTTATCCAAGATTTTGTGGTTTAATCTCAGTCTCAGTGAAAACTTACCAGCTGCTGAGCTTGCAAAAATTATTCTTGAAGTGATGAAACCAAATGTGAACATTTCTGGCTTCAACATATTTTTGTGAGAGGCTTGTGCTTCTCAAAACCAAAACTTCTAAAGAGCGTAGCAGTGTCCTTACTTAGTCAGGAGCTTTTTGTGTGGTGAGGAGGGATAGCCAGGAGCATCCCAGGGACTGGTTTTGCCTTTGCACAGGTTTTGGCTGCAGGTAAGATCATAAATACCAGTCTGTGTCTCCTTCAGACTGCTCAGGTTTGTATTAATGAGGTACTTGTTAGCAACTTTTGGCTGGTGTGCACTGTAGAAGCTCAGCTTTTGACTCAAGGAGGTCTGCAGTCATATAGTCTTGTAAAACCACCTAATGGTTATGGAATGGAGGAAAAGCCAGCACACATTTTATCTTAGTTTAGTAATTTAAAATGCTGTTGCTCAGAGCACTCTGCGTTTCGATGTGCAAGGTGTATGTGCACATAGTCATGTTAAAATGCTGGAGCTTCCCTGCCTTGGGATGGCATCAGAAGTGGAATTCACATGGTATGCCAATTTCACAGATGCCAATTTAAATTCAGATAAATTTGGCTTCATTTTATTTCCCACTTCTGTGTTTGTTGGGCACCGGATATCAACAAGAACAGGAACGCACGTATCAGAATTCCTCTGTGGGTTGTGGTTGCAGTGATTCTCTGCTTGTTGTCCTTTTGCTATTAGCAGTGCCTGTATTAACAGCACTTGTGTGAAGACACCAAGATTCAGCATTGAATTTAAAGATGGGGTTTTCTTTTTTAGTTGAAACTCAGTGAGTTTTGATTGGCTTAGTGCATCCACAAGAAACCCCAAGCTTTCTCTTCTGTGCTGTCCAAGTTTGATGGCAAAGGCAGTGTTGTCTTAATTTTGTTTTCCACTTGAATGTGAAAAGTGTTGTTTTAGTAAGTGCGGATGATAAAAGGCAAAGCCCAGCATTTTGGCAGTTATTACCGCGTTTTATTTTCAGAGCTCCATCTTGGTTCCACATGCTCTCAGTGTTCTGGAATTGCTAAGCTCTGCCCTGATTTCCTCACTTCTTTCTGACTTATCAGGAGTTGTTAGTGTTTCTCTTTAGCTCAACAGTTGGTTCAGTTGAAGTGTTTTTCCTCTCTGGGTTTTTTTTGTTTTTTTTTTTAAATTCTGTGGAACTTTCTGCCACTGTTCTGCAAATGTATTCATTTGCTTCCTATTGTTTAAAATGTATGTTCAGAATGACATCTTGTTTGAGGGCCTTTGCTTTGAAACACACTGGGGTAGTGAAAAAGCTGAATCAATGTTTAATACTCCTTGTTAACCTGGCACTTAAATTTTACAGCACTTTACACAGAACACTTCCATAGAACACAAAACTTTCTTCCAGCTTTCCAAGAGTGCTGCGTGTTCTGTGATAATTTTTGAGTTAAAGAGCACATAGGGAATTCTTGATTTTCAAACTTATGGTGGGTTTAATAAAAATCTAAAAAGAACTTCAATCCACTGTTCATCACAGTGGAAATAAAAAGAGTATAGCAGGGAAAAAACCTCAAAATTCATTATGCACCTTTGAAAACTAGAAAAGTTTGTTCCTTTTTACTGTTTCTAAGGTGGATGAGTGTATTGGAGCTGTGGTATCAAAGTCTACAGTGTGATCACAAAAGGAAACTTGTGCACCTGCACAAAAAGAAAAACCCAAACAAACTTGACATAATGAAGCTCCATCTATAATGCAAATAGGTGACTTTCATTTCACTGTCTTAAGGTGTCTTTTTCCTCTAATGATGGGATTCACTGACAGTTTTTGCTTCTGCTTTTGAGCTTGCAGACTTGAGAGATGAAATATTTAAGATGAAAATGTAGTTTCTGTTATGTCTTACTTCCAGCTAGTTTTGAATATTGAGAAATTGGATACTGACTGGCATGGTAACTGTTTTTCAACTTTGAATTCTTCTAGGAAAATGAGGTGGGGTGGGTTGGATGAGTGCTGTGTGTGAAGTGGGTTCTGTTTGTGCTTGAAGAAGCCAGGGTTACAGGACTGCCTGTTCTAGCTGCTGTTCCTGTGTCATTTGAGCCATGGAATTGGAGAGAGGGCTGGCTGGGGCTGTGCTGCCATGGCACGTCAGAGCTGCTGAAGTCACAGTTCGTGGAAAGCGCTTGGACATGCAGCTGTGCTGTGCTTCTCTCGAGCTGAAGTGTCTTTGAGGCATGTTCACTGCAAGCTGGGCAGGGAAAATAGCCTCTAACGACCCTAAGCAAACAAATCAGTGTTTCTGGCTTCCATCCTGAGTCACTCCTTTTGTCCAAGGGTTTGATCATTTCTGCAGTCTGTGGAAGTAAGCAAGGTGCTCCACCGGTTGAAGTACCTAATTAAGATGAGGGTATGAATCATAAATGAGAGGTTGGCCTTCTGCTGAGGACATCTCTGGAACACCCACACTGCCATCCTCTCTTTTTTTTTTGTTTATACAGAGGTATTAACTGTGTTGCTGGGACGTGAGGTAACTCAGGAAACATTCCTGCCATACAGGGCACGAGGGATTCTCAGGTGAGGTTGAAATACCGGTAACACCGACATGGGGGAGTTCCAGAGGAACTTCTTGTTGCACACCTGACTCATGAGCAGCCGAGTTGTTTCTTCAGCTTTATTAACTCCATGCCTTGTCCTGTTAAAATTTGAGGCTTGCCCCATAAATCTGACAGTTTTAATGTTAAGGTACTGCTTTTTCATTTAACCCTGCCAATGAGTGATTCTTGAGTTTGTCAGATTTTCTAAGTTATGCCTAGTTGGTTTAGTGAGACTTCTAGTATTTGATGAGATTTCTTTTAAATTTAAAAAAAAACCCCAAGATGCAGGCTAAGGTAGTGTCTTGGTATTCAATACAGATAACTAATTCTGTTTTCCACTTATATGTGAAAAGCGTTGTTTTAATAAGTATAGATGATACTACACATCCTGTCACAGGAGATGTTACACGTTACTGAAGGAGGAGGAAATAGAGATTTATTACTGTTCCTCATGGTCCATTAGTACTTTTTCTGGGAAGAATTCTGCAGTCCACAAGTGCTAAGTGATATGGACATAGACTGTGATATTGTTGAAGGTAAGGGTAACACACATAAGTTATCCCTGCTTGCTGTCTCACTAGATTTGAGGCAGTAGCACATTCCTGACTGGATTTAATTTACACACGACGTGGCGTAAAAGAAAACCTAAAATATTTCTTATGCTGTAAGAGTGATAACTTTGCATTATTGAGGGAGTATCCAGTACTCTTAAATTGTTGCTATCCAAAAGAACATAGTATTACTTCCTCTGGAATAAAAGAATGTAACAAACAATGGCTTTTGTGGGCTTACTGCAGTCTGGAGCAGCAGTGGAGAGACAGGCAGTCATTTGTGCTCGGAAATCTCTGAGGCTGTTGAAGCGTAACTGCAGGGAAGATACTTTTCTGATTTGTGGCAGGATGGGAACACCAATTAAGAATTCACTGTAGTTACTGTGTCTGGATATTCAGCTGCTGAAGAATATTTCCTTCTTTTTATTTTTTTAAAGGAGAAAATTGTTTATCCTATCTCTGTTTCTTTTGCTTTGTGCAGTCTTTAGGTGGTCACCCCCTCACTTCCCCATAAAGAGATTTTCGTATCTGGGTATCTCAGCTGAAGTTGGCAATAACCAACAGATCTGAACTTCCTGCTCATAGTTGTGACCTTCCCCACCCTTTGTCAGCTGACAAGGAAGGACTCTAAAAGAGGAAATTCTGAATCTTTTAGCTTGGATAAGAACAAAGTCTTACACTGGAAAAAAGAGAAGCAGATTTGAAGCATACCTGCTTATTAGATAATCAAATGTTGGTTATTTTGTTATGAGTTAATAGTACACCTGTTGGTTTTCCCTCATCAGGTTTCCCTGTGTTACTGGCTTCCTTAAGCCAGTCTTAATTGTCTGCAGGGTGTGAGCTGAGAGCGGCATCCTGAGGGGCAGATTTTCAAGTTATTTCTGCCTCTCTGCCCTGCTGTGACAGGAGCGTGGTGCTGTGGTAACTCCCACCATGGAAATCGTGCTGTCCAGCCAGATGGGCCCTGTGGAGCTGTGCTGAGGCAGGAGTAGTCTAAACATTCCAGCAAGTTCAGTCTGGCCATGGAGTGCTCTGCAGGGCTGGGAGGTGAGGCTTGCGTTGGACAATGTGCACAATGAGCTGAGTGGACAGGGAGGAGACAGAAAGTAGCAGAAGCCTTGGGGGAGAAATCCTGTTTTTCATTTGCTGGTTTTAATAGCAGAGCTCTTGTTTGAAGAGGATCAGCCCGTTCACTGTCAGCAGTCAGGTAGGGAGAACGTGTTGTTGCTGTGTGTTTCTGTGCCATCTGTATCTCCATCAGTGTAAACATTCCCTAGAGATTCTCAGCATTTCTGGGATCGTGAAATTGGGATTCAGGGGACTGATGTAACCTGTTAGTAGCTTGCAATAGGAAAAAACAGTGAGTTTGCACTAGCAGAAATAGTTCCCATGTAAATTAAATCCGTTATTCAAGATCCCACCTCTGAGGCTTTTTTCTTAGCAGTAAACTTTATTCAGCCTTGACCATTAGCTAATTTTATGGTTTAGAAGGAAAGATAAGAGGTGATGGAGAAAAAAAGAGGAACAAACCTGCAAATAAGTGACTGACTTACACCAAGCATTTCCTAAAGAATCACCTGTTAAACCACTACCATCAGTCTGTTGGTATAGAAGATTTTAAAATTTCTTTTCCCCTCCACTTGACTTGTTTTGACTTTCCCTTTTTCCTAACCACGAATGGTGCCCCTTCATTTTCTGAAATTGAATAGGCAAATATCTTTGAATCACATAGGCATTATATAGCCAAGGTGCCTGCAAGCAGTGGAATTTTCAGTTAAAAGGAAAATAAGTAGTAAACAAATGTCATATTCTGTATGCATAGTGCAGCTTTCTTTTTTAAAAGCTGTCGTAGAATTATTTAATGCTTCCAAGGGTGTTAATATTGCCATCTTTCTGGAGACATTCCATGTGTTTCAAAGTCAGTAAATCCCATGGCAGTCATTTGGGGTAAAATATTTTACAAAACGTTGTACCGCTCCTGTCCCTTAGCATCTTATTACTTGTCCTTATTTTATTAATCTTATTGTTGACTTTTGTTTCATTGTTATCCTGAAAAAGGGAATGCTGGTTAGAGTTTGATGTGTACTCCCAAAGAACTAACACATCTTTCAAGTTTTTATTTTGAATGCAAGTCTCTTGTTCTACTTGAGGCTTTTTTTCAGATATTACCTGGACTAACAGCTCCTTTTAAAAGTATCTTCTCCAGAATGCCTTTAAGTAATGCTACTTGGAGTAATAATTCTGCTCCAGAAAGCTTGTAAAAAAGTTGATTGAAGCTGTGTTCTCATTAGAAGTACGTGCCTGGCGTGTGAAGGGCACAGAGATTTCCTAAGTGTGCCTGGTCAGAGCTGAACACACCTGCAGAAGCTATTGCTCAACTGTCCTGTGAATGGGGTCATTTATCGCTGTTTAACAGCAAGCACGTCACAGAATGCAACACGTCACATGCAAGTCTGCAGTCTTCAGATTGCACCAGGGATTTAGAAATGCAGAGAAAGCTGATAGGCTTCTGTCTGACTCAGTAGTGACCCTGGTGATCGCTGCTACTTCCTGCTTCCTGTAAAAATGGTGTTGTTGCTTTGGAAAAATGGCAGAACTTCGCAGAACCGAACAGCACCAGTAGCCCCGAGTGGCAGCAAGTTAATATCACTAACTTAAACTCAAGTTCCACTGCATCAGAACTGAAGACAAAGAGGGTCAGAGCAGCAGTTTCATAATTTGCACGTTTACGATAACGGGATGTCCTATCCTGTGGAATTTTTCTGGTGCTACACACTGAGGTTGTCGGTGCACTTTAATTTTCACCATAGCAGCTGAAATAAAGTGCCAGTGGAGATCATGCAGTGCTGCTTTTCTGGAGAAGCACTAATGTAAACTGTGGGCAGTCTTGACTTGACAGCTGTGCTGACAAACCAGAAAAAGATGCTTTTTGCACTAGACAGATGTCGAAGTGTTGGAAATTTTCCAGTGAGAAGCAGAAAAGCTTTATTCTTCCAGTATTTCCATGTCACATGAAGTATGGTTTAAATGAAAGGAATGTTTTCTGATGGGGAATGTTATTGCAGAGCTTTTTAGCATGCAGAGGATTAGCTTGTTAATCACCTCTCTGAGTAACTAGATTCTACCAGTTGTACAGGAAAATTCTTGATGCTGTGAATAGGGAGGCAGAGTGATCAAGGAAGCTGGTTATTTTATCTTCATTTGATGTATTTGCATGGCACAGCCAGTGCCAGAATGTCTCCTGCATTTGCATGTGTTCCTTATAATATTTATCAGATACAGACATGGCATTCATTGATTATTTTCCTTGAAAGAGAGACGTTGTCAAGTATTTCATCGAAATGAAAAACAATATGAGAAGGTTATATTTAAAAATATGCAGCATAGAAGACAGCTCTTTAAAGCAGTGGTGTACCTGTTATATGCTGGAGTTTTGTCTTGGAAATTTTGCTCATCAACATCAGTAATTCAGTAAATGCTGAAACTTGAAAGTGTATTCCTCTCTATGAAGTTGATTTTACAAACCCTTTTTATTTTTTGAGGGAGCGAGAACCTTTTCTTTTTTTTGGTGCACATAGTGTTCCACTTCTTCATTTGAATTCTTCATAACCAATTCATTCTGTTAAAATTCACTTGGATGGTGAAGAGGGTGTTTCTGTAGCAGGCAGGAAAAAGCAAGGAACATAAAATCCTGTGCTCTGAGTATGATCAAGGGTGGCTTATGCCTTCTACTACACTGCTGTAAAGCTGCTTGGAGGGGCAGTTGTGATATTAGGAATATTTTATGCAAAAAGCAGATAATCACAGATCCCTAGTCAGCTATGTGAGTGTAAAGATGGACTAAGGCTTATGGCAGATGATATTCCCAGTGTTCATACTTGCTGCTTTGTTGAGTGTTTGGTAATGATGGGCATCAGTTTTGATTGTACTTCTTGAAGATGTTCATGCTTTGAGAAGGGTTTTGTTTTTGATCCCTGTGGTGATGAACCTGATGTTAACTAAAGCTTCATTAGCAAACTGCTTTAACCTGTACTTCACTCTGCATTGTAAACATGCCTAAATTCCATGTCATGTTTCAGTGCACTCAATGAAGGGTTTGTTCTTTCCTTTTTTAGGTACTCTTCCACTCATCAAGATGGAAAGCTCAGATTCTAGTGATAAAGGAAGTATTGATCAATCAGAAGCCCAACGTCAGAGCCAGCTGGATCGGTTAGATCGAGAGGAAGCTTTCTATCAGTTTGTGAACAACCTGAGTGAAGAGGACTACAGGCTTATGAGAGATAACAATTTGCTAGGAACACCAGGTAGGTGATGCTTGCCTATGTCCATCCCACTAGAATTGCTTGTAGGCAATTTGTGTCATTTTCTGTTCTCCTGAAGCTGTTTCACCTGTTTGTGTGCTGCAGTCGTGTTCCATGGTAGGAAGTAGCTTCTTGGTAGTCTGTGCACAACTCAAGTTTGAGTGGTCCCTTGACTTGTGGAGACACAATTAGGGTGGTGTGGATTCATCAGATACAAAAGTCTGGTGTTTGCACAACTTGGCAGGAACACTCGGATTCGACTCAATTCCAGTTACAAAGCTTAGATGGAAAAAAATCTCCCTTAAGTGTCTGAGTGCAAATTTTGTGCTGGTGAGGTTAAGAGTCTGTAACTAGGGTAAGTAGTATGGTATGAAATTCTGCATGGGCGTTTTCTTGTCAGTTCTTAATCAACTTGTTAAATTTCCTCTTTATAGGATGATACCTAATTCAAACCATGATTCAACTAATTTAAACCTTTTCATGCTTATGGAAGTGTTATCTCAAATATTTCGCTCTGGACAGCCATTTAATGGGTGTAGACAAGAATTGCTGCTCAGTTGTAGAGGTTACAGAACCAGAGAGCACATCTGTCTTGAATAGGATGGAACTGTTAGATATTTCAGCTTCAGCAAAACTTACTTGCGACAGCAGTGCTAAAGTGTCTGAAGTTCCCCTTAGCAACCTGCTTGGCAGTGCCATTATGGCAGGATTTAATTAGACAAAACACAAGCAGTGGCTTATACCTTCTTTAGAAGCTTTTGATAATGCTTGCCATACATATATGATTTGGAAATATTTTTGGAAAATTTTGCTTATTTTCTAAGGTGAAATTACTGAAGAAGAGTTGCTGAGAAGGCTACACCAAGTTAAAGAAGGTCCGCCACAGCAAAACAATGATGAGAATAGAGGTATATACAGTATTTGTGAAAACTCTTAACTTTAGCACCCCGTACGGACCTTAACTTGAGTGCAGGAGTGGAACGAGTTAAGCCTAGGCAGGTGCGAGGTGAGCTTTGTTTCAAAACTCAGTGAACCTTATGTCTGATATCTGCTGCAGAGGTCAGTTTGGGACAGATTTCATTCATAACACATCTGTTACTTCTACAAAGATAAAGTTTCATTTAGGTTAATTTGTTTTTTGTTTCTTTTTTTTTAAGATTGCCTTTCTGTCTGCTCCCTTCTGGGATGCTTTCTGGCAATCCCTCTTCTTTAGTTCACCATCCTTCCCTTTAAAAGATGCTGCGTTGCTTTTATTGTGACCCTTCTGTAGAGATTAGTGGGGGATGCTCAGAGCTGACCACTGGGGTTCATTCTTCAGTGAGACAGATCTGCTGTAAAGCTCTGCAGGTGAAGGCTCAGCACAAACTTAATTCTCTGTTTCACGGTCGATAGATCACTTAATTGTTTGGAAAGGAAAACACAGAATATTGATGTGTTATGACACCTGACATGTGACTTTCCATTTACTTATGATAGAAAATACATGTTCTTTTGATGACTTGTTTGCTCTGTGATGGTTGCAGCCTATCTGTCCATATTAGAGCAATATCCACTCCTGCTCCTTTAGAAGAGCTCTGGTAGTTACAGAATTGTCACACTGCCTGTGAAACCACAGTAGCACTTGGTAGGATTCAGCACTTCTAAATTGTCACTTGTTAAGCTAAGCAATTATGTTCTTGGAAAAGATGGCTCCAAAATTAGCTCAGTGCTCTAATTTTGGTAGTTCCCTGTCTTTTTCACAGGTGCAGAGTCCGCAGAAGATGTTTCAAATGGAGATTCTATAATAGACTGGCTTAATTCAGTCCGACAGACTGGAAATACAACACGAAGTGGGCAGCGAGGAAACCAGTCCTGGAGAGCAGTGAGCCGGACTAACCCAAATAGTGGAGACTTTAGATTCAGTTTGGAAATAAATGTCAACCGTAATAATGGGAACACGAATCCAGAAACTGAGAATGAGCCATCTGTAGAGCCTTCCAGTGGGGAGGATTTGGAAAACAGCCAAAGTGACTCTGAAATTCCAAGGTCTGAATCACCGTCTGTAAGGCAGCCTGGATCAGAAAGGAGCGCTGCGGAGGAGCTGACGGCTGAGGAGGCTTCCCCTCCTAGAGGGCAGAGGAGAGCCAGGAGTAGGAGTCCAGAACAGCGGCGGACGCGGGCTAGGACTGATAGAAGTAGGTCACCTATTAATGCAGGGAGTGAGGCCCCTCGCAGGTCTCACCACAGCACCTCATCTCAAACACTTGACCACTCCTCAGCGAGCGAGGCTGAGGGCAGCTCTAGAACTAGGCAGCACGTGACGTTAAGGCAGCACACAGTGGGGACTGAGGTGCCAAGTGAAAATGCAGTTCTGTTTTCCCCCCCCGAAACGAGGCCCGCTCCTCAAGCGGCAGGTTCTTCAGAAACTACCGGTACCAGTGAGTCCACGGCTCCTGGGCAGAGGCCTCCCACCATAGTGCTTGACCTGCAGGTGAGAAGAGTTCGGCCGGGAGAGTACCGGCAAAGGGACAGCATAGCCAACAGGACGCGCTCCCGCTCGCAGACCCCCAACAACACGGTCACCTACGAGAGCGAACGCGGCGGCTTCCGGCGCACCTTCTCCCGCTCCGAGCGTGCCGGAGTGAGAACTTACGTCAGCACCATTAGGATTCCCATCCGTAGGATCTTGAACACGGGCCTGAGCGAGACCACTTCAGTCGCCATCCAGACCATGCTGAGGCAGATCATGACAGGCTTCGGGGAGCTCAGTTATTTCATGTACAGCGATAGCGATGCAGATCCCAGCGGGCCAGCTCCCAGTCAGAACGTGGAGACTTCGGAGCCGCAGAGCGGAGGTGGGGGCACCTCGGGCAATGAGAATGCAGATGTTAGCTCAGGGGAGGTGTATGAGGGTGGGCATGAGGCTAGCTCGACATCTGGTGCCAGGCGGGAAGGCCGGAATACCAGGGGATCGGTCACTTTTGAAGAAAGTGGTTCTCTACCATTCCTTAGCCTTGCGCAGTTTTTCCTACTCAACGAAGATGATGATGACCAACCGAGAGGACTCACCAAAGAACAAATTGACAACCTAGCCATGAGGAATTTTGGTGAGAGCGACGCTCTGAAAACCTGCAGCGTGTGCATCACGGAGTACACGGAGGGCAACAAGCTCCGCAAGCTGCCGTGCTCGCACGAGTACCACGTGCACTGCATCGACCGCTGGCTGTCGGAGAACTCCACCTGCCCCATTTGCCGCAGAGCAGTCTTAGCTTCTGGGAACAGAGAGAGTGTTGTCTAAAGGAGAGCGGAGGTGATGGCCAGGCAGCCAGTGTGATAGTGATGGGCAAAGAAGTCACTTCCTTTATGGCCACTTTTTGAGTGGTACCTCAGTGTATAGTAATGACTCGGAGTGAATCTTCCCTCATTAAAGCATTTTCTCTGGATTCAAGTTTTGGGAATTGGAAAATTTCTTTAATTAGGTTTTTCGAGTTCTAGTCAGTTTGGGTGTTCAATTTCACTTGTCCAAAGACATCTCCCCACTTCACAACGTTTTTTTCTTTGTGAAGAGTTAAGTTCTTTCTCCTGCCCAGCCCTTGCCATCCTAGTCCAATTAACAGTTTGTCCTCAAGATTGTGCTTCTGAGGAGTTCTTTGAGAAGTTAGCTCAGCTCAGTGTCCATGAGTCATAGAGGAATTTTTGCAAGAAATCCAACTCTCTGAAAAAATAACGAATTTAATTGCACACTTGAACATACTTTTGATTTTCCTCCTGGGTTAATATTGGACATGTCTGTGTAAATAACACTAATGTTAGCCCTTTCCCCATCACTATGGCACGCTGTAGGATGAGCTGTTAGCTTAATTGGGATATTTATCTTGTTGTGGAAATATAAGAATTGCCTATGCTTGTTTAAATAAAGGAAAAAAAAAACAAATCTGTTTTAAAATTGTAAAGCTTTTTTGTAGAAGCTCAGTACTTTTCCAATGCACTGTTGTACTAACGCATTAAGAATTAAAATTGTACCATGCTTAGAAATCAAGAATGCTTTTCATACAGGCCCCACCACACAGAGAGCAAACTGAACACCAGAGAGCTGCTTTTGTGACTGTGTACCTGTCAAGAGCAGTACGTATCTGTACTATTTATGTGAACAGCTACTGTAATGTAAGAACAGTTGGATTAGACATTTAATTGCATTAAAAAACCCAGAAATTAAATGTTATAACTGCAATGTTTTGGCTCAGTAATGCCACCAAAAAAAAAGGGATAAAAATTAGAAACTGCTTTAATGGCTGGTTATTTTTCTTGGTATGGTTGCAAATGTGGGATAATACAAACCCATGTGTACTGGTTCGTTCACTGAGGTTTGTGCCCAATTTTTCTATTTAACTCTCAATTTTTGAGGGAACTCTGTAACTTCAGCAGATAAGTATGGCCAGGTTGGTTTTTTTTGGTTCTCCACTAGCTTCAACTGTATTGGGAACCACTGGGTGTGTTGAGTGGTCCTGCTGATAAATCCAGTATTGGTAACCAGTGGTGCAAGTGCCACAGGGAATAATTCAGCATTAACTGGAAAGCACATTATTAGTATTGGGCTACATTTAAAAATGAGTACACTTAAATGTGTAGCAGATTCTTGAGAATAACAGTTAAAAAAATCCCAAAAGCTCTTTGAATTCCTATTGGACAGAATGAAAAGGAATTGAATTTACGTTTAAAATTATGTACGTGATGTGGTGCATTTGAGAATTGGAGAATGTACCTCAACTCTGCTCAGACTGTGTTTGTGGGGAAACACCCTTCACCCTCAGTGGCCCCTTCTTTATTCTCCAAGGTTTTGGGGTTGTCCTGGCTTACAGGTGCAAAGGGAAAGTAGTTTTAATTATGTCCACTCCAGGGCAGTAGTTCTGAAGGGATATGAGCTGCTCTTGCTGGCTGTATGGGAAGTGTTGCTTGTTCCTCAGATGGCAAAACCAAAGCTGGCCTATCTTTTTTTCCTAATTAAAACACATTTTTGGTGTTTTATAGTGGTGGGTGCATAAACTATAAAAGCTGCTCTAAGCCATTTTAACATCTCATCATCTAGTTAAGGATTCCACAGCATCCCCAAATGCCATTTTTTTTTCCTATGTGTGCATTTTGTGCTGTTGGTTCAGTGGGAAACCCTGACTGGCTGTTGGGCTCGCTTTCGTCCTGGTGGGACACACGGAGGGAACATGAGAATTCTTTGGGAACAGAACAATCACTAAGCTCATAGGTTTGATTTTTTTTCCTTGGACACGCATCACTGTAAAATTGAAGTGGGCTGTTGATTCCAGGTGCTGGGTTCTCTGTGCCAAAATTTCACAGCAAAATAACACTTCAGAATTTCACAGAGCAAAAGCTCGCTCTCATTTGCAGTTTCCAGTAGCTTTACTGATTTACAGAGTATGGGATGAGAAGGAAGAATACCCGTCTCTACATGAGTACCATGTTAGATGTTGAAAGTCAGAGATGTTCATCTCAGACTCGAGCTGGTGACCACCAGGCAGGGAGCCCACTATCCCAAATCCACGCAAAACACAGCTGTGCTACCTGTCATCCCACCTTTTCCAGGAATTTCCACCTTGGTCAATCACCCTTACAGTTTTGTTATAGCTTATAGCATGTCTTAACATTTTATTTCTGTAACAAGAGCAACTAATAAAGTCTTGGAGGTTTCCCAAACAGTACCAAGAGCAAATAATTTAATCTCAGTCTGGGAGATACTGAATGTTCTCTGTGTTTTCTCTGCCTTTCCCAGCAGTGAGTGTGCTAAAGGGGCTGGGCGCTCAGTGTCTGCAGCAAAAGCTTCCTTATGTAGCTCAGTTAATTAAGGTAATTAAATGTCTGTTTCTCTAAATTTAGATTGGCATTAGGAAAAGCCAATATGAATATTTCAGTTGCTTACAAAATATGAAACACTTGAACAATTAGACTAATATACATTTAATGAATTATTTTGATAGTGAACATGTGCATTTAGCACTTCCGTCCGTTTTTTTGATATTTCGGGAGGGACACAGCGTCTTCACTCGTGCCTGGAGCGCTGTGAAGGGTTAAAAGGGCGAGTTTTGTCACGCGGGTTGGCTTTGGAATGGTGGCTTTGGGGAGGCAGTGCTCCGGTGGCCTGGGTCACAGTGCCACCGTGTGGGATTTGCCTTCAGCACCAGCGGGATTCATTGCAGGATCAGCAGATTTTATTTTGGTTTCGGAGGATTCTCCTTGTATTTGCCCCTCAATAATTACCATGGGTTTTTTTCCAGATGTCCAGACTCCTGCTGGGAATATCTGGTGTGTGAACTTCGTTCCTTCCTGACAGGACAGACCCCCACCCACAGCAATGACGGGAGCAGGCTAAACCCTTGTGACAAACACAGTTCTAATAATTACATTAGTTAAGAGTTACTGTCTAATTCACATTGTGAACCGACACACAGTTGTGGGTGCTCACTTTTTAAAATTTAATTTGGAGTTTCATCTGTGAAAAGACTGAATTTCGGTGCCGGTTGGATTTCCCTTCCACGTGCTTTTTTTTTTTTTTTTTTTACTTCGAACAAGTTGGGTTTGTTGCAGAGAACTTGGAGGCAGTTGAGTTGTTTAAAAACCGATTTGATTATGTAGGTACTTCACGCATAGAAATCAGGGAATTTTAAAGGCCTTTTGTAGGAAGCTCTGCTGTGCTGGCACAGCAGCTGCAGGACACGACACCCACCGGGTTTGAAGGAGCTGTAATTGTCCATTGTGCCGACTTGCAGACGAAGGGGTTTCCCACCAGAGCTGGCACAATGGACCATAATGACTGTCATCCCAGTTTCCTGTCACTTGTCTGGGTTATGCAAATGTGAGACTCCAAAGGCCCCTTTCCCGGGTGGATCTGTAGGGATAAACAGTTGCCTGCACAACCCAGCGGTCTCTTCAGAGTAATGAGGCGATGGATAATGTGAGGGTGGGAAGAGGTGCAGGTGAGGCTGGGCACTGAGTCAGGCTTTGAGGTGGGTTCTGAACCTCCCACAGTGATCTTCACCTTCACACTGCACCACAAACCTCCATCCCTGGTCTCATCCTTGATTTGGGATTGTTGGAATTGGTGTCCTGGGAAAGGGTCTGTGTGAGCAGGCAAGGAGCTGATGAGGAGCCCAGTGCTGTCAGAAATGTCTGCCTGCTCCTCTGCCTTCTCCCAGGAGGAGGAGCTTTGGGTGAAGGTTGGCTTGGAGCCACATGGAGGGAATTTATAACAACTTCAGAAATATTTCCAGCCCTTACGTACAGTAGGCTTTTTGTTTACCCTCGACTGGGGGGGAAGCGGGAGGCTGAAGAGACACAATTAATGGTAACAGACCCAAAGTACAAATAAGTGGTGGTGTGTTAAAAAGGAGGTTTGCATCTGTTATACCAGGGCTTCCCGGCCTCTCGGGCTCTATCTCCTTTTTCGTATGGGGGAAACATACCATTGAATTTGGTTTGATTTATTTTATATCTGGTTTTATTCCCTTAAGCTAAAATATTTGAGCCCCTTTCCTGAATTTCACTCTCTGCTGTTGGTTGGGAAGCCCTGAATTCCACTGTGAATGTAACACTTTTCTTTATTATTTTTTCCTTAATTTTTTTCTTTGTACAGTGCTTTACATTTGTTTATACTGGACTTGTTTAATACAAACTGGTACTCAGAGGTTGTTGGACACAGTTTGACCAGGTTTGCCAGCTAACACTTAGGAGGAGTTTGTTCCCTATGTAAGATGTTATAATGCAAATTTAAATAGACTCAATAAAATGCATGAAGTGTTCATTTTGTGCTGGATCATCACTCCTCGGGTTTATTCTTACAGTGGGAATGCACTGGGGTGCAGGGTGGTGGATGTGGTAGGAATTTATTTCCTCCATACGCCTTTCCCCTTGAGGCTGGGCAGAAAGGAAGGAGCTGCAATGGCACAGAGTTGATATCTCAGGAGAATTTAGTACAGAAAACTGAAGCAATAAATCTGGATATGTCCCAGACTTTGTAAATCTGCTAGGGAATGATGTAGGATACAAAAGCAACATCTCCACAGTGTCTTCCAAGGAGTAGCTGTGACTCCATCAGAACCAGGGCCCCATGCAGGGCTGGCAGGGCCGAGTCTCCCTGCAAATCCAGTCACGATTCCAGGAGAATCTCACATGTGGCTAAAAGCTCCATCCTAAAATTAGCAGCTGAGGTATGTGCAAGCACTTCCTTGAGTGGGAAGGAAGTTTTTTAGGGTGTGGGAAGCTGTATTTATTATCCCTGCTTCCCTCACCTCAATCCCGTTCCTCGAGTCGGAAGTGGGAGCTGCTCCCTGAGGGGAGCGTGGTGGCAGGGATACAAAAGGAGGGACAGGAAGGTGCTGTGTCCCTGAAAAGGGACGTTTTGGGTGCCAGGGCAGGGGCTCTGTCACAGCTGGGCTGATGCTCCTCAGCACTGCAAGTGATGCTCTTGCCCAGCAAGGAGAAGTCGTGGGCTGCTCCAGGGATGTATCAAGGATTCTGCTCCAGCCTCCCTCTCCACAGGGAGAGCTCTTGGATAAGGGTTTTTTCCCCCATTCCCATAGGCTTCTTGCTCTTCGAGTGTTCAGTTCAGTCTGAAACGGGGTCTTTAACACAGGTGTTGGCTTTGATTTCAGTGACTTTATATATGAAGCAACTCCCACACTGTATCAGGAGCTCTTTGCCTGGTTGATGTCTCCAGCCCCTCATTTTCCTGTAGGAACTCCTTCGGTTTGGGTAATCTTGGATTTAGTCCTTAAAAATTCCTGATCAACCCCTGAATTGCTTAAAGAGCCCAAGCCAACCCTGGCACTCATGTGTGGCTGACTTCATCCCTCTGTTTATTTTCTTTAATATATTTGAGGTCTTTGTCCTGACCTGTAAAACTTTATATAACCTTGTTCCTCCCTCTTGGTGCTTAAACTCTGTAACCTTTTACGCTGTCTTACTCCTCCCTTCAGGATTTATTTCCATGGTACATCCAGACCTTCCCAGGGGAATGTGTTTGGCCATTTCGCTGGCTGTGCTGCTGGGTGGGAGGAGAAAGGTTGTGTTTGGTGACCCTTTGCTCCCCAGGGTGATGGGGGGCAGGAATAGCCATCCTTTTGGGGACTTCTCCTCTTTTCTGACCGCTGAGGAGTGGGATGGAGTGTTTGGAGAGGGGTGAGTAGAACAGCACAGGCTGGCTGCTCCTCCTTGCCCTTCCCAGCTGTTTCAAGTGTGATTGAACCTGTCTGGGGACTTTTAACATAATGAATCGAAACCCAGCTGTGTTGTGGCTCCCTAAACTCTTACTACAAATTTATATAGGGAAAACTAACCCCACTTGTAGTCTTGAACTGGCGGGGCATTGTCTGTGACATTAATGAGATGCTGCTGCCACATGCTCCAACTGTTCCCCTGAATAAATCCCCTGCTAAGCCGAGCATGTTTAAATCCAGGCGTCAGGTCCTCTCAACAAGGATTACTTCATCCAACAGGAGTCATCCCACATTTTCTGAGGGTTCCTTGAGCCCTTGCACCCTATGCCAGCAGGGATTTCTAGGAGAAGGGTTTCAAGGTGGTACCCCTGTGATGGTGATGGGGATGCTGGGCTGCAGCACATTCTCTGTGGCCCTGGCAGAGCCAGGAGAGGAGCCAGCCAGGCTCCTGTGTCCAGCAGGGATTTGTTTTCACGGGTTTGATTTCTCAGGATGCATTTGCAGAATGTGATTTCTCCAGGTTGGAAGTTTGAGACTGGTCGGTTTTAGCTCTGGAGCAGCAGCTTTGGCTGTTGTTTCCTGGAGCCTGGTTTGGTTTCTTGGCTCAAATACCTGCTCTAATCTTTCCTTTCACTGCAGTTAAACAGCCCTAGCACCTCCCCAGGGTTTGCCCTGAGTCTGCAGAGCCAGACCTTGGCTGACCAGTGGGTTTGGAGGTACCAGCAGGTTTATTGGGGTCTAGACTCTTGAAAAAGCTTGATTTCCAGAGCCCACAGTGTTCCTCTCCAACCCAGGGATTTATGGAATGGAGGTGGAACCACTGTGTGCCTGCCCTGAGCACCACTTGCTCATGCAGGTGAAGGGCTGGAAAAGCTGCAGTGGAAGAAATAGATTAATCTCTCTGGGTACTACTAA
Organism: Grantiella picta; assembly: GCA_013397955.1. Lineage (NCBI taxonomy): Eukaryota > Metazoa > Chordata > Aves > Passeriformes > Meliphagidae > Grantiella > Grantiella picta. The sequence continues at coordinate 37,729 of VZRM01007397.1, read as the reverse complement.
ACTAAACCAAATAAATCCTAAATAAACTTGGAAATTACTCAGCCTTCACTACTGGCACCTTAGGGATGGCTGTGTGTTAATTTGTAAAGATGCATCTAAATAAATTGAAATATTTGTGGGAGGGAAGAAGCTGGGAAATGCCTGGAGAAGCCACTTGCTGCCAACTGGCATCCAGCAGTGCTAGCTGTCCATCTTCCCTGCACGTGTGACATGGCCAGCAGGGAAAGGTGAGGGTGGGAAACGATGGAAAGGGATGAAGGACAGAGGACGGGGAGGGAAAGAGGAGGGGAATTAAACCAAAGGAAAACTAAAGGGTAAAAAAAAAAAGGCTTTTGAACTGTGCTCGTCTGAGTGGGACTGGTAAAACATCAACACAGGTGGAAGAAGGAAACGGGTGGGAGCCAAGCCACGGAGATGCGCGGTTGTGAGGATGCAGGGCAGGTCCGGGAGAGGCTCGGGGACCAGTCCGGCTCCCGGGGGGGTGGCAGGAGGGCGCCAGGCGCTGCTGGGCCGATGCGGACTCAGCCACGTACACCGGGGCCGGGCCGGCTGAGCGATGCTCCAGATGAGCCGAGAACACTCCTGCGAGCCCCAAACGGCGATGCTGGCGGAAGGGGAGCGTGCCAGAAAAATAGCTGGAGCCTGCCAGGGCGGCGGGGGGGACAGGGGCCCGGGAGGGGCTGCTTGCAAACCCTGCCCAAAGCTCCGGGAGGGGCTGCTTGCAAACCCTGCCCAAAGCTCCGGGAGGGGCTGCTTGCAAACCCTGCCCAAAGCTCCGGGAGGGGCTGCTTGCAAACCCTGCCCAAAGCTCCGGGAGGGGCTGCTTGCAAACCCTGCCCAAAGCTCCGCACGCTGCTCGTGTGTGCCGAGCGGGGCCGCAGGTGATGGCGAGAGATTTGTTCAGTGCGCTCCTGTGCCAAAACACAGAGCTAAAGCCAGCTCAAGCCAGCCCAGCGCCGAGCCCCGGCCGGCAGAGCGCTCCGCTCCGAAGGCAATCCCCGCTCCTCGCATCGCGAGGGATTCCTGCTCCCGCTCCGGCGGGATCTCGGGTGTCTCCCGAGCATCACCTCGCTCTCACTCCCCCTCCTTTCCCCTCTCCCGTGCCGTGTTCACCTCAGATCGCAGCCAGGATCAGCTTTCCCTGCCTGCCTTTGCCCCGCTGCCAGGACGAAGCGGTTTCTCCCCGGCGTTCCAAAAAGCCCCTAACCCCATCCCGAAGGGAAGAGGCGCATCCCGAGCTCACCCCGCCGCTCCCCTGGGTGTTCTCCTCGCCCTGGGCGATATTTGGGGCTTGGATATCTCCTCCCGGGGCAGAGGGACCCCGACAGCCCAGCCCATCCACCCTGCCGAGCCTGGGCGCGGCTGGAACAGCCTCGGGAAGGGATCTTTCCCCAATTATTGCTTTGAATAACGACAGCGAAGCAACGGCTCTGGGAAAGATTTGCATTTCAACGCGGAGATGATTAAAAAGAAAAAATCTCCTGCCACTCCTCGCTGCATCCTTCAAGTCCTTCAAAGGCGCTTGCAAATGGGGTTTTTGTTTTTGGTTTTTGTTTTTGTTTTTTTTTTTCTCAAGGATTATAATACCTAAGTCCTGCAAAAAGAAAACAGATGGAGAAGACAATGAAGGAAAACAAGCCCAGCCCAAGCCCAGGGCAGAGTGGCCGAGCTCAGCACTACCCAGGAATCACTTGCAGCTTGTGTACACAGTGCAATCTGCAGATAGATATATTTGTGTGTGTGTGTGTATTAATTTTAAAAAAATCAATATCTAGAGAGATAGATGCCACTTGCACATGTTGGTCTAAATCACATGTAATTTAAAACTATTAAATTAATACAAAACATTGACATGTGGCTCATATTTGATATGTAAAACATATTTGTCATTAGATGTAGTTAATATATAAAACACACCTGTTCTGTAGCACAAATGTCAGCTATTATGTATAATTAATTTGGTTTCATCAGTGGTAGTTCAATTTAAATGTATGACTAGATATCTAAATACTGAACTACTGTGTTATAGTAATGAAAATATCCTTTTTTTTTTTTTTTTTGGTTGTGGTTTGTTTTTTTTCTCATTCTCAGCCTTTTCGTGGAGAAACCCAGGGTTTCCTCTGATGCAAAATGCTTTTTTCCCCATTTTTTTCCGTGAATTAGGGCCAAATCCAGCAGCCTGGCAGAGCAGGAGGTGACTGGTGCTCCATGCCCTGTGCTCAGCCAGGCTGAGAGGGGATTTCCAGTGGGCCCATGCACAAACACACCTTTGGAGACACACATATACATATTTATCTGTATGTTTATACATGAGTATGTACGCATGTATATTTATTTATATGGAATTGGTGGGGATGGAGTGTGATGAGCTGCAGCTCCTGGGGGTGCTGGAGCAGCAGGACAGGGTGTTCCCCCAATCCCTGCTCCAGGTGTCCCCATGGGTGCACATCCCACTCTTNCCCCTCCTTTCCCCTCTCCCGTGCCGTGTTCACCTCGGATCGCAGCCAGGATCAGCTTTCCCTGCCTGCCTTTGCCCCGCTGCCAGGACGAAGCGGTTTCTCCCCGGCGTTCCAAAAAGCCCCTAACCCCATCCCGAAGGGAAGAGGCGCATCCCGAGCTCACCCCGCCGCTCCCCTGGGTGTTCTCCTCGCCCTGGGCGATATTTGGGGCTTGGATATCTCCTCCCGGGGCAGAGGGACCCCGACAGCCCAGCCCATCCACCCTGCCGAGCCTGGGCGCGGCTGGAACAGCCTCGGGAAGGGATCTTTCCCCAATTATTGCTTTGAATAACGACAGCGAAGCAACGGCTCTGGGAAAGATTTGCATTTCAACGCGGAGATGATTAAAAAGAAAAAATCTCCTGCCACTCCTCGCTGCATCCTTCAAGTCCTTCAAAGGCGCTTGCAAATGGGGTTTTTGTTTTTGGTTTTTGTTTTTGTTTTTTTTTTTCTCAAGGATTATAATACCTAAGTCCTGCAAAAAGAAAACAGATGGAGAAGACAATGAAGGAAAACAAGCCCAGCCCAAGCCCAGGGCAGAGTGGCCGAGCTCAGCACTACCCAGGAATCACTTGCAGCTTGTGTACACAGTGCAATCTGCAGATAGATATATTTGTGTGTGTGTGTGTATTAATTTTAAAAAAATCAATATCTAGAGAGATAGATGCCACTTGCACATGTTGGTCTAAATCACATGTAATTTAAAACTATTAAATTAATACAAAACATTGACATGTGGCTCATATTTGATATGTAAAACATATTTGTCATTAGATGTAGTTAATATATAAAACACTCCTGTTCTGTAGCACAAATGTCAGCTATTATGTATAATTAATTTGGTTTCATCAGTGGTAGTTCAATTTAAATGTATGACTAGATATCTAAATACTGAACTACTGTGTTATAGTAATGAAAATATCCTTTTTTTTTTTTTTGGTTGTGGTTTGTTTTTTTTCTCATTCTCAGCCTTTTCGTGGAGAAACCCAGGGTTTCCTCTGATGCAAAATGCTTTTTTCCCCATTTTTTTCCGTGAATTAGGGCCAAATCCAGCAGCCTGGCAGAGCAGGAGGTGACTGGTGCTCCATGCCCTGTGCTCAGCCAGGCTGAGAGGGGATTTCCAGTGGGCCCATGCACAAACACACCTTTGGAGACACACATATACATATTTATCTGTATGTTTATACATGAGTATGTACGCATGTATATTTATTTATATGGAATTGGTGGGGATGGAGTGTGATGAGCTGCAGCTCCTGGGGGTGCTGGAGCAGCAGGACAGGGTGTTCCCCCAATCCCTGCTCCAGGTGTCCCCATGGGTGCACATCCCACTCTTACCCCACACCCCAGCACCCTCCCAATTCCCTCCCAACTTTCCAGCCATCCCAAGAAGATAATTTTGGTATCAAGCTAAAATTCCCCTTTTTTTGCTGCCTGTAAGTGCAGTGCTGTTCTTCCCTCTCCTGCTCTGTCCCTGCACACACAGCACGGAGTCCTCTGGAGGAGCTCATTGCTGCAGTCTCATTCCCTTTGCATCTCTGTTTACCAACTCTTATCTCCTGATAGGGTTTTTTTTTAAACACTATTCGCAGTAAATATCCCCAGCTTGAACAAGGGTTGAGGTGCACATTTAAAGAAGACCCCTGAATTACATAAAATGACTGCACGTGTCAGCTTTCATCTAATGGCAATTATAGAACCTCGCATAAACAAATAATTAATATAAAATCCTAGATGAAAGCTGTGTTTTCAGTGTCTCACAGCCTCTGTAGCCTCACTCATGTATTATCATCCCTGATCTTTCCCAGCCCTCCCAAAACTTCTCTTATTGACAAAAACGATTAATCCTCCTGTGACCAGGAGGTACCTGGAAGGCCTCCTTATGCCCCTCAACCACTGCCAAATGGAAGAAATAATACTAACAATGCTTAAAAATAGCCCTGGTGCTGTGACCGTGTGAGAACCCCAATGGAATGAAGATTCTGCAGTCCCTGGAGGTGCTGGGTGCTAAAATCCAGACCCAAAGCTGCACCCAGGGGAAACACCCCAGGTGCTTATCCTGAGCACTGACATCCCTCTGAGCACCCAGAGGCTCTCAGGGGTGGATTTTTAAAATAATTTTTACTTCTAAATACCTTGAAGGGACAAGGACCACCCACCCACTGATGCCACTTGCAGCTGTCACCCTTCAGCTCATGGGAACATGTCCCTTGTTTGGTACCAGGATCTTGGAACAGCCTGTCCTCAAAGTGCATCAAACACTTCATAAAAATAATTCCCAGGATAAACCTTTGCCTCTCCAGCCCCTCTGGACAACTGGCAGAATCTGGGAAAGATGCTGAGAGCCCAAGACCAGCCATGAGGAGACACCTGGCAAAACACAAGGCACTTTTCTTTTTAAACTGGTTTATTCTACACAATTCCTTGAAACAACATTCATAAAACATTAATTACAAAAATGTGCTAATATGGGGTAGGTTTCTTTATTTTTCATTTTTTTTTCATTTTTATTCCAACAATCAGAAATTCACATTTTGAAAGGATAGGCATACTTTTAAGAGACACATTCACTTTACTTCCAGATACAAAATTTTGAGGGGTTTTATAAATCACTTACAAGGAGCAGATGTAAAAAAAAGGAATAATTTTAAGCTTCAGCATCTGATTGCAGCATTGAATTGAGCAGCTGCTTTTGGACTGTTGGTCTGCCCAGGGTGCCCAGCAGGCCTGGGCACCTCCCAGGACCAATTTCAGAGCCACACACAGCTCCTGCTGTGCCAGAGCCTGGAGCACAGCAGGAAAAAATGGGATTGCAAAGCTACTGACGGTGGTGCAGCCTTTGATTGAGTCTTTCTAGTGGGTACAGACATGGAGAGGGTGCATCCCACCCCAAAAACCCATGGGCAGCCTGTTTTCCATCACCAACGGAGCACATGCCAGCTGTGACAGGGTATGGCGTTGGAATCTGCTGAGCAGGGCGATGGCAGCAATCTTGGAGGTCCTGCTTCAAAAAACAATTACCCGAAACGGCCAGAATTCAAGCCTCCACCCCGGTGCTCTCATGTGGAGCCAGCTCCGAAATCCACCCATCCGAAAGCAAATATTTGGCTTCATCCTGCTGGATTTCAGGGCAGGGGAGGGGGAGCAGGGTAATTTCCTAATTGCCCTCAGCCTCCCCAGAAAAATCCTGCCTCTGGCTCTAACGGGTTCAAATGGCTGAAACAGGATCTGCTGGGAAAGTTCAGGCCTGGGGAAGTCGTGTTCTTTCCCGAAAGGATTGGATTGAAAGCACTCGGCAGCCAAATCCCAACCGGGTTCAGGCAATTTGGCCATCGCCCACCAGAGCGGGAGCATCACCTCAGCGCAGAAACCTGCTCCGGTAAACAACTCATCTCACACCACAATTAAAAGGGTACGAAAAGGACAAAAAAAGAGCTGAATTCCTCGGGAAAACGGACCCCAAGTCTTGTCTCTAGCGCTACGGGGAGGGCTGCGCTTGCCGGGCCGGGCGGAGGTGGGTGAGCCCGGGGCAGTAGGGTACAAAACCAGGACAAACTCCGGAGCTACAAAACCTCCTTCAAAGCCGTGTTTTGCAGCAAACAGGAGGGATTTTGTGTCTTTCTTCTCGGCTGGGAAGGCGGATCCCAGCCCTGCACCTGCAGGGTTTCGCCACCGCGGTGCGTGGGAAGAGGGGATGCGGGGACACTGGCGCTGCCTGGCCTTGAGAGGAGCCCTGAGGGCACGGCAAAATATTTGCAAAAATCCAGCTACAAAGCTCCCCCGACAGGGCTGTGCAGGTGGTCCCACAAAGCCCAGTGATAACCTCCCTGTCACCAGGGCTGAAGTCCATGCGGTGGCCGTGCCAGGCAGATAAAGGACCTGGAGCAATGCCACAGGGTCACCTCTGCAGCTCTGGGAGCTCCAAAGCCCTCTCAGAGCTCCAACCAGCCGTGGGCTTGCTTTGCTGCCAAGGGCTCTCAAAAAGAAGAGAAACAGCCTTATTTTGGTTTGTTACTTGCCCATGGTGCCCCTCTCTGTGCCAGTTCTGTGCTGGTATTGCTCAGAGCACTCGGAGGAGTATTTAAGAAGCGCTTGTCAACCACATCATTGTCCCCCAGAGGTCACAGGGGTGGCTTGTAAGCAGCCAAAGGAGCTGCTCAAGTCCACGTTTGGTGGCATGAAGGTGGAGGGAGGGGGCTGCTCTGCTTGCCTTGGCTTTCAAAGTCATTCCAACTTTCTGCTGCCAGCTGTAAAGGGGGAAGGAAACTCTGCCAGCATGGAAATCATTGAAGCTAAAATAACCAAGGTGAGCCCCAAACTAAACTCGGAGGTGCAGGAACACACAAAAGCTGGGGATGGTTTGCAGTGAAGGATGGAGGGACAGGAAGGGTCTCAGCTGGATCTGTCCCCCTGCGTTCAGAGGATTTGGTCCAAGCTCACCTTTCCCCAGGTGAGGATCATGTGGCCACACGGAGATGCAGGTGTCAGCCAGGCTTCTGATCAGAGCAGGCGAGCCCCTCAGCACCAAGTCAGGCTGCCCAGAGCAAACTGCTCCTGGCAGCCACGTACCAAAGAGACCCTCTGAGGGCATGCAGAGCATTCCCACGGCACTGCCAGGGAAGGGCAGCAATGTCCTTGCCCAGCTGCAGGCCACCTCCCTCCTGGCTCCTCCAGGCAGCTGAGCCCAGGGGGAGTGGAAGCTCCTTGAGGGGAACCCCCAAAGAACCACCATGGAGGGAGGCAGAGCCAAAACCTCCCGAAACTGGGGGTCCCCAAACCCCGCGGTACCACAGCAGAGCTGCAAGAGCCCTCAGGCTTGGCTGGCTAGGATGTGGCCTTCCCACAGCTCCCACAGCAGGGAAATGTTAGGAAACCTCAAGCCCAGCCGGAGAGAGGCCAGAATTTGTTAAACTTAAGCTCTGTGACTTCAAAGCTTGTGTTTGCCTGGCTGCAGGACCTCAGGGCAGGGCAAGCTGCAGTGAAGCAGCTCATGCATATTGTTTCAAAACTGAAAAAAGCTCTAAGCCATGAATCATGGCACTTCCTGGACAGTTCCCAAAGCCCTGCTACCCTTCCCATCACAAATATAACCATCCCTGGAGCCCTTCCAGCTTGGTTGTCCCACTCCATCCCTCAGCTAGAGAGAGAGGAGTTAAACCCAATGCCTCACTCTGCAGCAGAATAAAAAAAAAAGGAAAAAAAAAAAGAAGAAGAAAAGACAACAAGTTGGTTTTGAACACCCTCAAGGTAAAGATTTAAGAGGCAGCCCCAGCCCAGCCCCGAGAAGGCACTGCTGGGACATGTCCTGCACTCGCTGCACAATTACATAAAGCTCTGCAGCTCTGCAAACAGCCTGGCCAGGAGGTGAAGTGGGGCCCTTCCTGCTCCCTTCCACCCCTTTCCCACCCCAGGGACTCAACCCCGTCCCCTTGCCTTGCAGGCTCCCAAAGCTGGCCGAGTCTGCAGTGCTGGGCTCCCCCTGCCCTTCCCGGAGCAGGGGAGAGGGGCAGGAATCACAGCCTGGCACTCGCAGGGCAGCCAGAAGGTTGGGTGTTTGGTTAGAAAACTGAGTCAAAAGCAGCCCCAAGGAGGGTGGGGATGTGCTGGGCCAGGACAAGATGGTCCTGATGGAACAGAAGGGGCTTTGGGATGAAGCTTTCTGTAACAGGTAGGGACCCATTTGGCACCACACCTCCAGACCACCACAGGTTAAAGGGATGTTTTGAGAGCAGAGCTATTCCTCCCTGTTCACAGATGCTCCAATCACACAGTCCCACCTCTCTCAGGCCACCAGTCTGCAGAAATCCGTGCAAAGTGCCTGATGTTCAAAAGGGCCAAACTAGACCCACAGCAGCAACAGCAATCTGACAAACAAACCCCAAACAGCCCCTGCATGTTGACACTGCTCCAACCTTTGCCCTTCCCATTCCCATCTGTGTTTGCTGACGAGGAGACCTTTCATTGCTGTCGTCCAAACCAGCCTCCCCTGCTGCACAATTTGCCCTTGTGTCCACCAAGGGCAGGATTTAGGCCAGACAAAGATGCTGAGTGTGGTTTTGGGAGGCTGGTCCCAGACATGAGTCTGGGATAGGATGAGGGGTGACTTCCTCTGACCAAACTGGGGCGGCCAAGGAAGCCCCTCATCACTCCAAATCTCCCAGAGGGTCAATAATAAAACCCATGGGGACAGATCAAAATGTAGGGGGGAGAGATGTGGGTCCCAGCAGCTCTCCTGGGCAGAGCTCCTGGCTGACACATCTCCTCTGATGCCACTGCAGCTCTAAGAACTGAGTGCAGGCTCCTCCCAGGGCAAGGACCTTTGCAGGCACATGGAGCACTTAAGAATTCTTAATTCTTAAGTGGAATTCTGTAGGAATTTGGGATTTGAACCATAAACCACCTTGTGAGCCAGGGAGGCTTTGCCACACAAAGTCTGGGCACAGCCATCAGTGGGCTCTGCCCTGCAGCTGCTCCCTCAGCCCAGATGGGGTTTGGAGACAGCTCTGCTCATCCTCTGCTTGCTCTGAAGAAGCTACTTCTGGAATTTAAATCCCTCATAAGCCCTCCTTTGGGGACCATTAAGGTCCAAAATATGATGTAGTGAACTTCATCCAACTCCAATGTGAATTAATGCCCCAAAACTCGCAGAAGGAGTTACAATGAGGAGTTACTGATTCCCTTTAGCTGTCAGAGGGCTTTGAAGCTGCCCCACTGCCAAGGCTCCCACCCAAAAAGTATCACATTAATGCCCTGCCCCAGGCTAAGTCTGGCAGATCCCGGCTGGAGCTAGGGTTCCATGGTTCAAGCTCTGCCTAGTCCTGCAGCTCCAGCTGCCTCCCATGGCTCCCAAAATGGAGCGATGGCTCAGCAGAGCCACAGCAGAGGATGCAAAACTGGGTGTGAAGGGCAAGAACAGTCATGGAAAAGTGTATCCAAGAAAGAGACAAGCAGACATCTCATTTTATATCATAAACAGACACGTCACAACACACCAGGTAATTTTCCAGCTCGTTTGGGGACAGAAGGGCCACAAGACCACAAGACCTTACAATGCATCAGCCAACATAGGTTAAAAACAGGGCCAGAGGGACATGCAGGGTCCTGAGCCTATTATGTACAAAAGTTCCACTGCTGCCCGTGGGAGGGGGACTCCACTGAACCCAAATTTCCACAGCAAAGACAAATCCCGGTGGTACAAAGCCCCACGCTTGCCCGGAAACCAAGGGTTGACTCCCATGACACACATCCCTCTTCAGACAGCTCAGGTTTTTAATGGCAGGTGAACAAAATGAAAATCTAATGAAGGATGGATTTGCAGTCAGGGTAAATGTGAGTTTGGTTCTTGCTCTCTCCCAGGAAAAAGGACCCCAGTCCCAGCTGGCTCCCTGTTCACACAGGGACCCACTGGGGCACAATTCCCTTCTCGCTCATCAGCCACGCTCGTTAGCAATGCCTGGAGATGATCATGGAATCATGGAATAGTTTGGGTTGGAATGGACCTTAAAGCTCACCTCATTCCAACCCCTTGCCATGGGCAGGGACACCTCCCACTGTCCCAGGCTGCTCCAATTCCAACCCCTTGCCATGGCAGGGACACCTCCCACTGGCCCAGGCTGCTCCAAACCCTGTCCAGCCTGGCCTGGGACACTTCCAGGGATCCAGGGGCAGCCACAGCTTCTCTGGGCAATTTGAATTCCTACAATTTTCTGTGGGCAGCGATGGAGTTCTGCCCGAAGCTGAGCTCTGCTGCCCCTCAGTGTGGTGAATACCCACTGGCTGTGATTCCCTGGCTCTCTCTCCCTTTCCCCCAGATCAGCACTGACCCTGCACCAGCTCAGTGACAACACACAGGCTACCAGTTAAATGCTACTGGGGCTGTCAAACCCCCTGGAAAACCCGGATTCCCTACCACTACTGACTCGTGCTTATTGCTGCATAATACACAACTGGCCCCCAAAAAGAGCAGTGGCACCTTGTGCCCTGAGCAGCAGCATCCCCACACCCGTGGGTGCCCCTGTGCCCAGCAGGGAAGTCACCTCCCAGCACGGAGCTGCTCCATGACACAGGGGCTCTGTCCCAACCCCGTGTGCCCCAAAGCCACCAAGTGCCCATTTTGGTGGTGATCCCATGGATTTGGCCCCACAGAGCCAGGCACCATGGGCTGTGCAGGAGCTGCCCCTCTCATTTGCAGCTCCAAAGCCCAATCATTAATTGTTGGGAGAGAAAATGGAGGTGGAAAGCGGCCAAGGGACCTGCTGGTCTCATCCACGGATTTTTAAGGCATATTTTGCAGGAAGGGTTTGCTCCTGCGTGACTCCAATGGCCGGAGCCAGCTGAGCTCCCTGTCATCCCAGCTGCAGCTCCCTGGGGGTGTGGGAGAGCAGCAGGGAAGGAGGAAAGAAGAAGATGAAAGCGGGACTCGCTGACATTTATTTGGTTTGTGCATCAGACTAAAGCAGCGTTTCCTCCTTCGGATCTCTGGCTCCAAAACAGCCCCAGGTGCTGGACGGGGAGGGGGCTGTCTCACTTGGATGTGACACCCGAGTGACACCAGAGGAGGATGGACAGCTGCAAGGTTCAACAAGTTCCATCCGTGGCCTGCTTGAAAAAGGCATTTATTAGCTGTAAACCTCTGTCGTGACGTATAGAAAACCGGGGAGAGGAGCGGGAGCTCGATCAAGTTTGAATCCTGGTGAGAGTTCTCCTCAGAAAAATGGTTGTTAGAGGGGAGGGAAAAAAAAAAAAGGTGGCTTTGAAATCAAAACTGTCCCAAAAAAAGATCGTTTCTGCTAGTTAGAAGCCTTTAACTAGAAGAACTTCTTGCGTTTTCTCCTTTACAAACATAGTGCATCTGCGATCACTGGGAATTACAGTCCGTCTGGGAAAGGGCCCGTGCTGGGATCCGGAGGGCTGCTGGTGTCCCGGGAGGGCCGGCAGTGGTGTCACATGTGCGCTTCGGAGGCTGGGCAGCCCGGCAGCAGCTCCCCGTTCACCATGGCCTCCGACACCAGCATCTTGTCTTTGCCAGAATCCAGGCGCTGCTTCTTCAGCATCCTCTGATGGACCAGCGGCACCACGGAGAGCACCAGGCCGCCGATGATGGGCGGCACGCCCGCGAAGTAAAAGGCCGCGTCGTAATTCCCAAAATAATCATTGAGGTATCCTGGAGGAGAAGAGAGGTGGAGGTTAGAGCCCCGTCAATCTAATGAGCTCATTAGTCTAATCACCTGCTTGTTTCCTTCTTCGAGTGAGGTTTGCGTCACTCACCAGATTTGGGAAGATTTGGGTTTTTGAAATAATCTTTTTTTCCATCGCATTTCTTGGGGTTTTTACACCCTGGATTAAGGGAGGTGTGCAGCCAACATTGTGTACCAAGGGAGTCGAGAAGGAAAGCCTCAGCCATCCTTCCTGCTTCTCCAGAGCAGGACACACTCGGACAATCCCAGACAAACCCAAACGCAGGCTGAGACCTGCTCCACTCCAGGTGGCTCTTCCCAGAGGCTTCCAGCCACGAGGCAATGGGAAAAGTGGGCAAGGGCTGTTCCTCTGCCTATTGTCTCCATTTGGAAGCCCTTGCCTTGTGGATGTTTTGTCTCCCCAGTTGTGAAATACACTCTGCCAGTTACAAACAACAGCCAAGCCCTTAAAACCCAACAAGGTTCTGCATTTGTCTGGCAAGTTCCAACACAGCCAGGCATCCTCGGAGAATAACACATGGCCATTGATCAGCACTGGAAAATCCCTCCAAGCGTCTCCTGGATGGACACTTCCCTGGGGATTAGGCCAAAGCAAAGGGTCCCCTCACCCAGCAAGTCCCTCTCAGGGGTCCTGGCGCAGCACCCTCCCAGCTCGGTGTCTGTGACCCCCATGTTCCTCCCCCAGGGTGTTAAACTGATCTTTGCTGCCGGAAGCAGAGAGATCTGAGGTGCTTATCCAGCTTTGGCTTAGTACTGCTGCTGAAGAGGTCCTGCTGCTCAGGGCAGCACTAGCAAAGCCCTAGCTGTTAAGGATGTTGGGGTCACTGCTGTGCTGGACCACAGGCCTAGATCTTGTGGAGACTCAGGTGTCTCCACACCCAACCTCAATTCCATCTAAAAGGACTTCTAGAAAATTGATACCTGCCAGTTTTTTGCTCAGCTTCAAACAGAAATCACTTAATGTGAAAGATGACCTTTCACTGCCTGGAGGAAGGCCCTGAGATGCCACAGGATGTAACATGGACTGACACCACCCTCATTTTTCAACCCCCACGTGACCTGATGTGCCAGAAAACTCAAACCAGCACATCTGGTCTCACACCATCACCACCATGGGTGAAAGTTTCTGCCAGCATCTCCCTCCCAACCGCTGCTCCTGGTCTGTGGTGTCACCAACCTGCTATGGGCGTGCCCGCGGTCATGGGCACGGCCATCAGCCCCATGAGGTACCCTATGGCCTGGGACGCCTGCATGGGCCCCACCAGCTCGAAGGCGATGGGGGCCATGATGGTGGTGAAGAGGCCGTCGCAGAGGCCGAGGAAGAGGCAGATGACAATGACGCCCTCGAAGCCTCGGCACTGCGGGATCATCATGCACAGGAGGCCCAAGAGCATGAAGGACGCAACCTGGGGAGACAAAAGTGGGCATGAGAGTGGGGATGGGCAGCAGGAAGGGTCGTGAGGATGACACTGAGCAGGTCAATGTCACTTGTCCCCCCCACTGTACCCAGCAACGCCATCCAGCTGCTGCTCCCGTCTTGGAAAGGCCCTTAAGAATAACCTTTTAAGAAGGGTTAAGAAGGATTAGCTGCTGGATTAGCTGCTAGATTTCACCAGTGTGTTCTTCAAAAACCACAAGGAGGTGAAAGGGTGTCAGTAGTTTGGGAAGAGTTGCTACCATGGAGTTTGATCACTGAACACACACCAATCCCTCAGGTCAAGTGTGTAACTTTTCTTCCACATTTCTGCGGTAAATTTCCTTCCCTCATGGCAGTCAGTGGTTGGTACAGGTTTTGTGATTGACAGTTACTAAGCAGAGTGTGGACACCGACATGGAGATGCCATCCCTGCCCTGCTGTGCCGGCCAGAGTTGGACACACCGTACCTGCAGGTAAATCTTCTTCAGCCCGGGAATGCAGTCGCCAATGCGGCCCGAAACCAAACGTCCCAGCCCCGACATGGCCCCGAGGCAAACCAGGAGGATCCAGTCCTTTTTGGTTTCCTGAAATCGCTTCTCCACGTATTTGACCTGGGATGGAGGGAAGGACACAAGGACATGATGCTGCAGCAAGCTGATCCCTCTCATCTCTCCAAAAGTGATGAGTCTTCCTGCAGAGGGCTCATGGATTTGGGGTGGTTGTGTGACCCTCATCTCCACACCACACTGACCTGATCCCTCTGCCCACCCCAAACCCAACAGGCCCCTCTTCTCCTGCCACTGGTGCTCGTCCTTAGGAGAAGCGGGAAGTGACCCTGGCCCACCCTGGCACAGAGGACACACAAAACCATGTCCATCTCTATTTCTGTTTACAGGACGTGCAGCAGTTTCTTGGCTTCAAGGTTTCTGGTGCCTCTGCCCCTACTGCCATTCCCACCTTCCCACCTCCTCCTCCCACCTCACTCCAGGCAAAGGGATCTCCCTCCCCTTCCAGCCCCAAACACAGCTCTTACCAGGTTCATGTAAGGTACGAGGTATCCCAGGACAGCAGTAGCGATCCCAAAAGCCCAAATCCGATAGGTCTTTCTCCGGAAAACCCTCAGGTTGAAATACTTGCGTGTCTGGGCCCAGCACTGCTGCCTCATGCTCCGGCTGCCCAGCTTGTCGTGCCCGTCGTGCTGAGAGTCACAGGAGGGTGGCAGGATGGGCCGGTAGGTCATGCACAAGAAGATCTGGATGAGCATTAAGGCACTGAGTACTTGGAAAGTGTGTGCCAGGCCGATGGCACCCCCAACCATCTTCAGGAAGAAGGGGAGCGGCACGGAGATGAGGCAGCTGCCCCCGGCCACGATGCCATTGGCCAGACCCAGGCGGCGCTTGAAGTAGTGACCGAGGATGACCAGCGAGGGCTGGAAGGCGAAGGAGCTGCCACAGCCAAAGAGAATCCCGTAGGTGAAATAGCGAACTTCCAGAGACCTGGTGGAGATGAAACACATGGAAGTTGTGGTGTTAGGCAGAGGTGAGGAAGCCTCCTGCCCTGGTGGGGATAAAACACATGGAAGTTGTGGTGTTAAGCAGAGGTGAGGAAGCCTCCTCCCCCCCGCAGGTCTCCCACAGTGCAGGTGCTGCACAGACAGTCTGACCTTGAGGAGCTTATTGCCTCGCCAAAGCAAGGATAATCCTCACTTTACAGCTGGCACATGAAATCTTCAGGAGGATGAAGTGTAGCTGGGAAGTGCTTTCTGCAACCAGGAGAAGGCAGCAGCCAACCTGGCCTCCTTGGGAAGCTGACCTTACTTGAATGGTTTTTAAATTACAGCAAACAAGATTTTCTAAGGTAGGAAGGGTGGGATATTTTTAGCTAGAAATCCTTTCAATTTTTCCACTGAAAGGACTAATTGAAAACATTCTGCACCCAGAGTTTGAAAGCAGAAGGCACCAACCCGGCTGGTTATTAGGCACGTAAGAAGGAAATGTGCTGTTTCTGCTCAGACTCCAGGCTGGTTAATTAAGTTCTTCTTCTTTAAGCTCCTTTGGGAGCTTAAATTAGACAGTTAATACATCTCATTTGTACCTGACATTGGTGGCTGCACTCGAAGAGGGAGTGAAGTGGCTGCTCGGCAGAGCAGATGGAGAGTCCTGAGAGCCCTTGGAAGGAGCTGCTTCCCAATTGCCAGCCCAGTTTTCCCAACAGAAGCAGCTGACAAAGGAGCCTGGGTTTAGGCAGCACAAACAACCTGTTGTGTTTGTCCCCAGATGAAGGGGATTTTGTCTTCATTCCCGTGCAATATATCCAGCTGCAGAGGTCTGCCACGGGAGGAAAGTGTGAGGGAAACCTTGGGCAGCTCAGGGTGTTGTACAAGCAGGGTCTGCTCCAACCCTCGGAGCAATCCTGAGTTCTGCTCCCACAGCAAGTGAGGAGACAGCAGCCCACATCTAAGAGAGCAGCTGGAAGTTGGGAAAACCTTTACAAGCACATCATTCCTTCCATTACACGCTCCTCTCCCCGGCCTGCCAAGCAGAAAGCAGAACACTCTCGCCGTGCCCAACGGCTCCGAGACAAATGACTGTCATGAAAGGCAATTTCCATCCACTCCAGAACGAAACCACATCAGAAGCCCCTGCTGTGGGAGCCAGGCAAGCAGCTGGGCCATGTGGGTCCTGTCCCACCTCCCACGCACCAGCCCTGGCCTGGGCACAGCAGCCCTGGTGCCGCAGCTGAGCTGACGTGTCAGATAAGTGGAGACAAATGCCACAGCTCCCATCTGCTCCCTGGTGCTGCTCAGACACCCCTGCACGGGCAGGGGCTCCTTCCAGCCATGCTTCTTAGCCAGGATTTCCCAGCCTGCTCACTGGGAATCAGCCAGCTGCTCCCCGGTGGGAAGGGCGGCATTGTCTCCTCGGATTATGAGGTTTCCAATGGATAATTGTGTCTCCTGGGACAAGGAGGTCTCCCTCCATCGGCTTTCTCTTGCTTCCAGCTCTCAGTGGGAGCAACTCTGGTTGCTGTCCCTGCTGGCAGAAGTTTGGGGGATTCCTCTGGGCAGGAGAAACTGGGCAGAGATTGTGGAGGGGAAGGAGAAGCAGAGGAAAAGGGACTCAACCCTCCCTACAGAACATTTAGTGCAGAGGAGGAGAGTTGGGAGGGTGTTGTGAGCTTGTGAAGAGACCCCTGCTGAGCTGGCCATCATCTCCCATTCCTCAGGCTAAACCAACCCCCTTAAACTGGAGGGAAGCTGAAGTCTTCACTGGGATTTCTCTTTTCTTGAGAGCACACTAGGAAAGTGGTGGCTTGAGCTGGTTGGGAGTGCAGGAAACACCCCAGAGCAAGGCAGCAGAGAGGAAAACCTTCACCTTGACCCCATCCAGCCTTCCCCAGGGTTTCACTTTTTGGTTTCTCTAATGGTTTTCATACAAAATTCCCAATATTTGGAGAGCAGAAGACACTGAGCTGGCCGCTGGGGTCTTGCCATACTGGCTTGGTGGCTCAGAGGGTTTTTGGAGCAGCTCAGTGCAGTGCTCGGAAATGCTGCTCCTCTGTTTGGACAAAACAAACCCATGTTAGAGAAACCAGGAGATAAAGGGGGGATGAGCCTTGATCCAGCTCTGCCTGAGCCCAGCAAAGCCAGGCTGTGTCCAGTGCTTGTAGCACAGGGGGATGATCTCCAGCTGCAGTGAGCGGATCCGGCAAGAGGGACCAAAAAAAAGCTTCTCCATTGTTCTGGCAGAGCAGGAGCCACAAGCCCCGAATCTGAGGAGCAGCCTTCACCATCCGGATGGAGCACTGCCAGATCCCACAGCCTCCCTGCTCTTCCTCCGGCCCCGCTCGGCTCTGCTCGCAGCTTCCCTCACTGGGGTCCAGCTGCAAAGGGGCTCCTTTCTCCCTTAAAAGGCAGCCAGAGGAATGTGGTCCAAGAGCGAGAGGCAGGAAATGGGGACTTCAGTTCTGTAGCTCTCCTGGAAATAATGTTCCTCTCTGCCTGGGCTGTTTGACTATTTTTTTTTTGAAGCCCAACACAACAAGCCCCTGGAAGCGATGTGGTCCCACAAGCCCTTTTTTCTTTGCACAAACATTTTACAATAGAAAACTGGGGGGGAAAAGTCCAAGCTCCTTTGATTAGAAGGAAAGCAGGATTACATGGGAGGCTCCTGTGATCTGCATGCCAGGGCACAGCTTCCTTCGGGACCCACCGCACCTTTTACCATGATCTTTGGAAACACAAAGGGGTGCCACCTGAGCAGGAAGTTGCAGAGGGTGATTCTGTCCATGCTGCTGCCCGAGATGGTTTTAGCATCCCAAAAATCCCATCTGCAGTCAGCCCCAGCCCTGGGGATTTTGTCAGGAAACCCAGAACTGATCCTCACTGCCAGCATAAGGGGAGGCTCCCACTGATGGGGATGGTGATCCAGGGAAACAGGGCTGGGAAGCACAAGGGTCTCACTGACCAGGAGGAGAGCAGCGCAGGCAAGTCGCCCTCTGGAAAACTGGTGTGTATTTACTTTAAAAACCCAGTCCTTGGAGCATTTTAATTAAAACAATATTGATTTTAAGTGAAATCCAAACCAAAGTAATGTTTTTATTCAGAAAAAGTGGGGCAAATGCTGCTTTGGAGGTGTCTCCATGGAGCCTCTGAGGCTGTGTTTAATAAGCGTCACATAAATTACCCCAGAGGTGACCTCTTTTTGCTCCCTCAACGATGCCAACCGAGATTTCTGGGTTGGAAAGACACACAAGGTACACCTGCCATCCAAATGCACACTGGGCAGCGCCTGCCAACAGAAATTCATGGCATGGGATCAGGCATGGAAAACAAGGAGCAGCAGTGGCCCTGAGCTGCTGCAGACACAGAGCCAGAGCAGGAACACCACAAACTGCTCCAAACCCTGTCTGCCTTCCCCTCCCTGTCTGCCCTGCACAGAAACTCTCTCTTAGGCGTAATCCACCAAATATTATTTTAAGCATTAATTTACTTGCAGCACCAAATGTGAGAATGGTTGCAAAGGAGAATGGTTTTCTCTGTGAGTGTCCCTTTGGAGCTGCCTGGAGAGGCACACCAACCTCTCCTGCTGTTTTAAAGATCAAATGAGGGACCTGAGTGCTGAAATCCTATAAAATACAGCCCCTTGCTGGGGTGAAATTTGCTCCCTCTTTATCTGGAGGACAAAAGGGTCAGTTTGGAGAGGAACAGACTAGGCTGTAGGGATGCCAGGACACCCCTCCTGTGGATGGGAACCACCTGCTTTGCCCTCCAAGGCAGCAGCAATGTGTTGGCAGGGGGTTTGCAGGGAACAGGGAGGGAGAGGAGCTCTCCAAGGAGCTGGGTGTCTGCTGCACAGCCTTACTTGGTGAAGGAGCTGGAGAGGAGCCCGATGAAGGCGATGGCAGCTCCTGAGGCTGCCGTGGTTCTGCAGCCAAGCCGGTCGGTGAAGATGCTGACGATGGGAGAGCAGAAAAAAATCATTCCCATGGCCAAGGAGCCGACCCATGCTGGGGAGAGAGAGAAGAAAGGTGATGGTCAGGGTGGGACAGCAAGCGGGGGCTGTGAGGGGACAACCAGGGAGTGACCCCAGCTCTGAAGGTGTCTTGGCAGAGAGGCAGCCCCATCATGCTGTTAATTAACAATGTTAACTGCTGGTAATTAACAGTGCAGCTCCCAAATGACACAGGGCTGAGGCAGAGTGATGGAGTATGGACAAGTTTTCCTTGCATTCCTCTCTGCCGGACTCGTGTCCCAGGGAAGCACTGAGTTCCAAGGCTTTTTCCAAACAACCTCTGCTGGGCATGCCATGCTGCCCCACCAATGCCACTTCCACCAGGAATCTCCAAGACAAAAGCCCCCTGAGCTCCTCCAAGCCCTTTGCTCCCCAGCTTGGGCTAGGAAGTGTTATCTGTCCGGAGTTACAGCCCTGCATTCCCAGGGACCACCCTCACCCAGAGTCAGGACTCCTCACCTTCCCCTCTCCCCAAGTTCAGTGAGGATTCCCCATTGCAGCTGAGCTGATGGAAACACATGGTCATCCCAGGTGAATTTCCACCCCTGGCTCTGCCAGGCAATGCCCAAGTGGGACCATCATCCCCTGCCTCCTTCCAGCCCACTCTGGACAAAACCACTGTCTGTCTGTCTTTTTCTCCAGGAACTTAAATCATTCACAGATTTGTTCAGCCCATCATAGAATCATTAAGGTTAGAAAAGCCTTTTAAGATCCTCAAGTCCAACCATTCCCCCAGCTCTGCCAAGCCCAGCACTAACCCATGTTCCCAAGTGCCACATCCACATGGCTTTTTATTCCCTCCAGGCACAACGATTCCATCACTGCCCTGAGCAGCTTGTGCCAGTGCTTGACCACCCTTTTAATGAAGTTTTTCCTAATATCCAACCTAAACCTCTCCTGGCACAACTTGAGGCCATTTCCTCTTGTCCACTGTCTTATTCCTGCCCTCCACCTTTTCCTTTTAATGCCTCATGTGACTATTTTGGGGAGGAAAGGCAGGATTTCAAGAAAAGCAATGTGGTAAGGAAAAGAATTTCAATTCTACCAGCTCTGAGGAGAAGCAAGAGGTCCCCTGAGTGGTGTGTGGGGCAGGGCAGGATGGACAGAAGGACAAGGGGCCCCCAGCCCTACCTGGCCCCCAAGTGGGGGGATGTCCTGGAACATCTCCCAGTTCCAGGTGCTGGCCAGGACATGTGGTCCTTTTACCTTTTTTTACCTCTTTCAGGGTTTGTTTTTTTTTTCTTTTGCACCCAAGCCAAGGGCTCTGCAAACGTTTTCAGCACAGCCCTGAACAAAAAAACCCTCATGGTCCTTCCAGAGCCGTGAGATCTTCAAAAAATAGCCAGGTCCCTATTAAAAGCAAATCCCTGCTATAGAAAGGCCTCTCCAACCTCTGCCTTTCACAAAAGGACCACACAAAGAAGCCCTCCCCAGGCTGGGAAGAGCTGACCCTTCCAAATTAATTATAAGTTCACAAGGACCCAATTTACTTCGAAATCTTCCTTAATAAATGCAGAGTGGAGCAATAAAATGAAAAGCAAGGGCTGCACAGGAACCTCGTGGGACTGGCTGGGCTCTCATCACAACTCCAGGCAAAAAGAAGGGAGAGGGAAAGGGAGAGGGAGAGGGAGAGGACCCCCCTCTCCAGCTGATTTTCTTGGTTATAAACACAAGGCACAGTGTAACGAAAGTCCCTCTAATAGGATTAGGTGGCACAGATCCAAAGAGCCGTCCAAAACAACTCTGAGAGGGGTGAGGGGTGGGAGCCACGCCAGGATGGGGAAGGCTCGTTAAATTGGATAATATACTTCCAGAAATGCTCCTTCTACTCCAGCCAAGGCAGTAAAACGTTAGATGGCCCCGTCATGTTTGAAGTTTGTTATTTTTGGAAATTACTTTAAGAAACGCGGAAATAAAAGCATAAAGCGAAGTATTAAATTTAAAGGGGCAGATTCTGATCTTAATAACCTGGGGATTTACATGCAAATAGGCAGGATCAATCTCTGGCCCCAAAAACGCACACTCACCTGCAGAGATCAAAGCAAACCCGGGGCAGGAGGCTCAGCAACAGGCGCTTAAAAGCTCCTCCAGCTCTGGGTTTGCAGAAAGGAGATATCGCTCAATTAAAATTGGAAAACACACCAAAAAAAAAAAAAAGTCCTGTGGCAAATTGCTCTACCTTAGAGAAAGGGCTTACCACAAGCAATGAATAAAAATAGGCTTGGGGAAGAACATCCAGTTAAAATTAGTAAGAACAATAGCCTCACTTCCAGAGCAGGGTTTTGTCTTCCCAGCACTTCCCAGCGAAGCCCCGGGAAGCCGGGAGGGCTGGGCGAGCTCCAGCGCTGGAAGGAAACCTCGGCAAAATCTGGGGGCAGGAGAAAACCGCCTCGGGGCCGGCTCTGATCCCGGCTGATTCACACCAAAACACCCCCGGAGAGTGGGGGGCACAGTTTTCCCCCGTTTTATCCCCAGTGATCTGCATTCACCTGGGCTGGGGAAAGGATAGAGGGAAGTCATGGGAGGAAAGCACAGGTTGGGAAAGAAATGGAGTTCAGGTGAAGCACAGCTCCAAACCCACGCCTTTGGGCAAAGTGCTTGGATCTGCTCCAGGGAAAGAAGGGTTTATTTCTGGCAATCTGTGGTATTGAAGGTTCTCCTGCACTTCGCTGGATGTGGAGGGCAGAGGCAGCCATTCCTCTCAGCACCTTCCCTCCTACAGCTTCTCCAACGCTGGAGGAGTTACCACTTGATTTGAAGCCCACAGGAGAAAAAAGGGGGAATTTTTGCTTCTGATTTCCATGGGGTTTGGATGAGATGGTTAATTCCCAGCCTGGCCACACCTCCCACCCTCTGTGGCTGATAAGCTGGGCGAGATATGGAAACACACAGACAAGCCCCCACAAGAGGCACGGAGCCTTATCAAGCAGCTCCTGAAAGAAGTGATGGAGACAATCCAGCTGAGGATGGGGCTGGAAGGAGCTCAAAAGCTGCCAGAACTTCGACAGGAATCGGGTTAAGACTTGATTGTGTTTTAGGATGCTGTGAGTCCAACCAGCTCCTGGGAACACCAGCTGAAGGGGTTGGGTTTGGAGCTGGGTGCCATGGGGGCATCTGGCTGATGATTGCCAGGTAACCTTTTTCTCCAAGGGATGCCTTGACAGAAACACAAATGGCTTCAGAAACCACATTTTTAGCTTAAAAAAAAAATAGAAAAAAAGGCATGAAAGCACTCTGCTTTTGGTGAGGGGAAATGCAAACGATTTCTGACTTGGGGGTTGGTGGTACTAGAGGTGACTCAAGGTGTGAGTCAACCCCACACCAGAGCTGTCCATGCCACGCTGCTCCCACCACAGCCCCTCCTGAAGGCATTGAAGCAGCAGCTGGGGAGCCTGAAAGCACCCCAGGGCACCCAGCCTGCTCCAGGGGCTGAGGGACAGCACCACCTGCCAGCTGCCACCCCAGTCCAAGCCACCTACAAAGCTGATGGGACATTCCTGGTGCTCCTGGGGGTGGTCTGGGGTGTGGGAAGAGCCCAGTGTGGGGCTGGTGCTGCTTTGCTGGAGCAGAGTGGTAGACCGAGGAGAACATTCCACCAGCAGGTCTCACACAAAGGGGAAAGCTCCAGCTAAAGCTCCACAAACTGCTCCTTCACACCTTGGCCTAACAAAGGCAGCCAGGCTTGTGGTCTGTGGCTGATCCAAAGCAATGTGGCCTTCAATATGGACAGGGAATACAGAGGCTGAAGATCTCCAAGGGGAGCAGTGATTCAGTGGTGTAGGAGATCGTGGAATCATAGAATCAGAATGGTTGGGGTTGGAAGGGACCTTAAGGATCACCCAGTTCCACCCCCTGCCATGGGTAGGAACACCTTCCTCCATCCCAGATTGCTCCAAGCCCCGTCCAGGCCGGCCTTGGACACTGCCAGCTGTTGCAACGGCATGGCCAGGATGATCCATCCTTCCCACCACCACTCACCCTGGGTTCAGGGCAGAGTGAAACTGGGGAGGTGACCCATTTGCCCATCAGCCCTACAGCACCAAGCTGTGCCCACAGTGGAGGAGGGACCAGGAGTGCTTTCTCCTCCTCCTGCCAGCAGGTGACAAGGCTCCTGGGGACCCTGTGGCAGAGGAGGATGGGCACGGGGTGGTCAGGGGGTCAGTCCCCCCTCTAGTGGGGCAGGTGATGCTGAGGGTTCCCTGAGGGCTGTGAGCACCATGTCTGTGTGCTTGTGGTGGGCAGGGTCAGTCCAGGTGGATCCCACCTGGGTACCAGATCAGCCCAGATCAGCTTTCTTTCCAGCAGGACCATCCTACAGGATGACAAGTTCCCCCATTGCTGGCATTTTCCCACACAGAAAAGGTTTCTGGGAGCAGAGCAAGGTGGGAGCAGGAAGGTGAGAAAGGAAGAAAATCTCACCACTCTGAGACACAGATCCAAACCCCGCCGGTATTTAGCTCATTGTTCCAAAAAACATCATTAAAAAATCAGACTGCAGCACTTGAAGCCAAACCTATTTGTTCCTTTAAAACTGAATCTCCAGGGAGAGGGGAGGAAGGGACGTCGCTCTCAGCTGTGCTTCCCCGCTGACCCAAATACCCTGGGCTGGAGGGATCAAGGGCCAGGAGGTGACCTCAGATCCGCCGCTGGAGGAAGTGTCTTCCCTCGCTTCCCGCGGCTTCTCCCACTCGCGCCGCGCAGCTGGGACAGGGCGGCCACGGGACGGGATGGGGACAAGGTGCTCAGGGTCACCTTCCCCAGGCACCTGGCAATTGCTCAGAGGGGACATGAAGCAGCCGAAGGCGATGCACCTCCTGCGTCTCTTCTACAAGGAATAAATCCGTTTTTGACTCGTTCCAGGGACGGAGGAGCTCTGCTGCTGTGACAAACCTCGTCATGCATCCTCACAGCACTCCCCATCCCTACCTGACTGCATTTTTGGGTGGCCTGGGAGCCCAGGCAACCTTGCCAGGCGAGGGCTGTGGGGGGCAGGCGGCTGTGCCCCCTCGGCGGGGCTCCCGCGGCACATCTGGAGTGAGAACCAAGCAGCTGTTTCATCTCGTGCTCTTGAAGAGCCATTTGCGTCATCCCCCTGTGTTCTCACAGGGAAGCCTGAGCTGCTCCCTGCGGCTCAGCCCCATGTGCTCAGCACCCCCCGCGGGCTCAGCCGGGCCGGGGATGGATGGTCAAGGCTTAAATAAAGGCAGATGCAAAAGTCCCAGCTGAGGAAGCCACCACAATGCACGGCGGGATGGGAAACTGAGCTGGAGAGCAGCAAAACGGAGCTGAGGAGTTGGAAACCAAAGCTGGGGAACCCCAAATCGACCCTGGGGAGCATCAAACTGAAGCTGGGAAGCACCAATTTGAACCTGGCGAGCACCAAACTGGAGCTGGGAAGCACCAATTTGAACCTGGGGAGCACCGAACTGGAGCTGGGAAGCACCAAATCGACCCTGAAGAGCACCAATTTGAACCTGGGGAGCACCAGTTTGAACCTGGGGAGCACCAAATTGAAGCTGAGGAGCCCCAAATTGAAGATGGGGCGCACCAAATCGAAGCTGGGGAGCCCCAGACAAAACCTGAGGAACATCAAACTGAACCTGGACACCATGAAATTGAGAGCCACAAACCAAAGATGGGGAGCACCAAACCAAAGCTGGACAACACCAAACTGAACCTGGGGAACCCCAAACTGTGGCTGAGGAGCTGCAAACTGAAGCTGAGGGGCACCAAACCAACACCAGGACACACCAAACTGATGCTGAGGAGCCTCAAAACGATGCTTAGAAGCCCCAAACTGAAGCTGTGGAGCCCAAAACCAAAGCTTAGGAGCCCCAAACCAAGGCTGAGGAACCCCAAACTGATACTGAGGAGCCCCAAACCAAGGCTGGGGAGCACCAAACTGAAGCTGGCAGGCTCCTCTGGTCAGAAGGAGGTGGTGGTGGGACATTGTGGTGGCAGCCAGAGTTCATCACGTGCAGCTCAAAGCCAGCTAAACTCATTAATTGTATAGCAAGCCCTGCTTGGTACCATACCCTAAAGCTTCAGAACAAAGTCCTCCTTTATCAGGTTTGGCTGACTTCTCCTCCCCCCCTCCACTCTTTTGCAAACAATTCCACAACTGCCTGAAAATTGGAATAAATGCAATTATTCAGGGGAATTATTCAGGGCCAGGTCTGGCTAAAGACCCTTTCAGTGCCCTGTTCATGGTGGTATTAGGACTGGGTGAGGAAATATGTGAATGTTGTGGAAGTGGAAGCTCCTGTCGTTGTGCAGTGATCCCATGGCCATGGATAAGGCAACAATCCCAGGGATCAGACCCAGCAAGTGTCAATCCAGTCTTTGCCATAGGGGAGTTTTAAAATACCGATTTGGAACTGGTTCAGGAGCACAGAGCAGTGCAGCAGAGCAGGCTGGGAATATACTTTGCTTTTAAAACCCCACCACATCTCTCCTGATTGTGTCTCTCTGCCTCCCCTCACTCTCAAGGATGCCGGGGACTTTTAAGAGACGATGCCCAGGCCACCTCCTGTGACCACTAAGTGACAGATCTCAGCTTATATGAGAGAAAAGTCCCAAAATGGGCTGCCCTGTGGCCACACTAAGTAGAGATGGAGACACATCTGTGGTTTTGCTTGGCAAGCAGCAGGCATGGAGTGTTTGCCTGGGGTTCCTGCACTCAACGTCCCCAAGAAATTCAGCCCCAGCCATATTTTGCATCCATTTCGTTCCAAACCCATAAAACTCGACCCTGGCTACAGCAAAATGGCGTTAGAGCTGGTTTCTGGGCTGCATCACGTCCTCCCCATCCACAGCCTCAGCCTAGAAGGCTCCAGAGCCGGTCCAGAAATGCAAATTCTTGTGAAATCCGTCCAAAAGCAACAAGGCAGCATGTGCTCTGCAGCTGAAACCCACCGTGTGCCCAGGCGGGAGTTTTCTTCCCAGCACTCCACTCCACAGGCCAAGAAGGTTTTTCTTCTCCACGTCGCCTCTGGCTTGCAATTTTTGAGGGATGATTCACCTACCACACACCAAAGTTACCCAACAAACAGGAGCCACAGTCGCAACAGCTCCTCAACATGGGCTGCGTCCCATCCAGACATCTTTCCATGACCTACACACCCAAGGAGGCCGAGGATCTTGTTACTCCCAGCTCTCCTGGTGCTGTGTGAGTCTGAAGGATGCTGGACCAGACAATGTTTGCCATGTCCCATCTCCCTGGGTGAGAGCCTGGGGCTGTCTTGGCGTTCAGCTGCTGTTGGGCAAAACCAGCGCCCTCCCGTAGCTTCTGCCCAAATGAACTGGCAGAGACTCTTTAGCACCGGGGGAGGGAAAAAACAAATTGTGGGGATGAGCATCTCCCCCCTCAACTGCTGTCAAACGCCTCGCCAGCCCCGGCTGCATTTTCATCCAGCAATTTTATGAAAAACAGAAAAGTTCCATTTTAATTGGTGAAAATTCCCTCCTCCCACCCGCGGAGCACCAATCTGTAATTAGCCTTTCATGTAAAACGATGTTTATTCCTGACGGAGTTTATCTTGGCACAAACACGCGCTCTGAAATGTGCACACATTTGAAGACTCAAACCCTGCATTTAATTCTCTATCTGCTTGTTAATCCTCATTGTTCCCAAGCCCCTTTTCAAAACACACCCACAGGGAGAAGAAAGTATTTTTTTATGTATATGTATAAAAACCTCCTTCCAGCATCAGGACACCAGTGGTGAGCACGGCACCAGCCCAGGGTCCGGCTGCTCCCCGGATCCTGGCGCTCTCCCAAACACACGGTGCCAAGACCAGACCTCCTGATTTTTTCCATCTTTCCCTTTAACACATGTTTTTCTCCTCATCTGTGATGCCCCACGATGTCCCCCTGCAATGCAGCCCAAGGATGGGAGACCTGAAGAGGGAGGGTGGGCAAAGCACCACAGGGAACCCACCAACAGCTCCGTTTTGGAGAACCTGCTCTCAATAGTGGGGGCCAGAACCCAAGTTTTAGGATTCCTGGGCTTAGTGTGGAGTGATTTGGGATTTACACTCTCCCAGAAATAGCAGCCACATCTCCTAATACAGCAGCTTGAGGCTGGACCAGCAGCCCCCAGGACCTCCCAGCTGGGACAGGGTGACCAAAGCAGACCAGATCCTTTCCCCTCTGTCCAGCTCCAGGTGCAGATGACACTGAGACCAGAGGGGCCCTGAGTGACTGCTGGTGGCTGCTCCAGGTTGTCCTACTTCCAACAGGGCAATAAACACAGTATGCACTTCATTAAATAAAAGGGAGGTAAAAGTTCAGGATCAGGGGCAACATCAGGGTTGTGATTAGCATTTGGGTTGGGGTCTGGATCAGGGTTGGGGTCTGGATCAGGCTTAGAGTTTGGTTAAGGGTCAAGGTGAGGAGACCTGGCTCTCCCCAGCCCAACACACGCTGGTGGGTCGGAGGTTCCTCCAGGCCCCTCACCCTGTGTTTTTGGGGAAACAGTTCCCACTGCTGGAACCAGGCAGGTCCCATGGCAATGATTAACTCCGGTGAGACAGTGTGGGTCAGCTGTGGCCCCAGATGTCCAAAGCTCTCAGCCTTTGGAAAAGCCATGACCTGGCCAAACTTCACTGGGCTTTGACTATGATTAACCTCCTCCAGTGATTGGTACAAGGTCACAAAGCCTGGGAACAGCTCAGCACTCACCCCTTGTCCCCACCAGCGTGGTGCAATCCCCTCATGCTTCCCCAGCCCCAGAACGGGTCATGTCCTCTGAACCCACCATGGCCTCCTTACGGCACTGGCAGAACTGGTAACCAGTTCCTGCAGCCACAGACAGCTGGGAGAGCAGTGCAGCTGGGGGAATGGGATGGTAGAGCCTCGGGAATTTGCCCCAGTGCTTCATCTCCTTTTTGCAAACAGGGCAGAAGGGATGGAAGGGGACAGGGAAGGATGGAAGGGGGAAGAGAGGGATGGAAGGGAGAAGGCACCTACCAGGACATGAGCACCAGCACCAGGAGTGGGCCAGCAGTGCTGGGATATGTGATCAGCCATGTCAGCCACTGTTCCCCAAGCTGTGATCCAGGTGAGGGCTGGATCCCCACTTTTGGGGGTCACTTGGAAGTCCCAAAGGGCAGGTAGGTGACTCTGGGAGCACCTCAGCCCTGCCAGCTGCCCCATACGCTTGGCTGCCATGGCTTTTCCTGGCCAGAGCAGCCTGACCAGACCTGTGATCCATTGGGATGTGGAGCCGTGGCTCCTGGCTGGAGCAGCTCATCCAGCCCTGTGATCCACCAGGACTCAGAGCCATGGCTCCAGGCCCCGGCACCTCAGAGCAGATGGTGAAGCAGCTCCAGCTCACAGGCTGAGATGAAGGGTAAAGCCACCAGAGCTCCTCAAGCCAAGGTCAGGGGTTCATCTCCCAGCTGGGCACAGAATCCACGTGGATCCCTATGGGATCCACCACTGCATCTCCACCTACATGGTGGTATCGTACCCGGTGCACAGCATCCCAAAAATCCCCAGGGGTGCTCCAGGGTGAGAGAACCTGGGGCATCCCAACCTCAGGGGGAAGATGGGATGGCTCCTGGCCCCCGATGGGAGGCAGGTTGGGCTCCCCTCCTGAAAAAAAGCTGGTGGTCCAAGGCTGCTCCATCCTTGTGAAATCACTGGGCACTCAGTGCCTCCTCTGCCCCCCTCCCACCAACCCCTCCTGGGCTGTGTTTGGGAACCCTCCTTCCTCTGCGGTGAGGCAGGGGTGAGAAAGGATGCTTTTTTCCAAGCTGGAAGAGACAGAAAAGTTTCCCTCTTTGCCAAATTTCTCCCAAGCCATCTTCTGTTTCCCATTAGCAGTGAGGAGAAGAAGAAACCCCGCGGCCCAGCTCCACGCTCCTCCCACTGCAACTCCCATGGGCACTTGTAACATCCCAGTAAAAAAAGGAGAATTAAACCCATGCAACCTGGCTGGCCGTGACCCAGGGACCCGCAGAGCGAGGATCGGCGGCGGGTGGAAAACAACCCCCCTGCTCTGCTCTTACATCTCCCCCACGGAAACTTTTCAACTCCAGTCGCTGGCAGGAGCCAGGCTGATCCCAGCTGAATTCCTTCCACTTACCAGCGAATAAATAGCAGTTAAATGAAAGGAAAGAGAAAAACACCCTTTTTTTCAAAGGGGAAAACAAAGAAGTCAGGGAAAATAAATGGAGGCGAAATGTTGGGCTGGTCACAGGCTCACGAAGATCTTTTTCCTTCCCAGTTGGGTACTTGACAGCCTTCCCTTTCAGCTAATTAAGGGATACTCAGAAAGAAAAGTACTTCCAGCCCTTTGCCAGCCCTGAGCATTAAGGGGAGAGTCCCAGCAGGCTGGACACCAAACAGGAGTCCTGGCCACAGCTCCTCACCCACCCAGGCACTGGTTTGCAGACAAATAATTGCCATTGCAGGACATCTATGGCCTTCTCCTAGTCCTGGCAAATTTCTGCACAGCCTTTCCTCCAAACCCTCTGATGGTGGGTGTCTCCAGTCTTGGAACCATAGAATTACAGAGTTGTTTAGGTTGGAAAAGTGTTCTAAGACCATTGAGTCCTGCTGTTAACCCAGCACGGCCAAGCCCCCCACTAAGCCATGTCCCCAAGTGTGACATTAACACATTTCTTCAATCCTTCCAGGGTGTTTTATACGTATTTATACCTTCCCCTAGACAAGGGCTGGTCTTTCTGAACTCCAAATATTTCTCCCAACCAACACCTTCCTTGCTGCAAAATTTCCAAACATCACTTTGCAACCTGTCCCTCACCGGACAGAGAACACAATTAATTACTTTGTTTTTTCCAACTTTTTAGGGAGCTGAAGAGAGATGCACCTTCTGTCCTCCCTCAGGAACAACCCTAGTCCAGGTTTCAGCACTGCACATTCTCCCTCCCCTCCTCCACATCTCCCAGTCAGCCCAGTCCCTTCCCGTTGTGTGGTGGACAGGGGTGGGGATGGAAATGGGGAGGGAGATGGGGATGGAGATGGCCTGAAGTTGTGTCAGGGCAGGGTGAAGTTGGATTTTAGGGAAAGGTTTTTCCTCCAAAGGGTGCTGGCACTGCCCAGGCTCCCCAGGGAATGGGCTCAGCCTGAGGGTGCCACAGCTCCAGGAATGCTTGCACAGGGTGGGATTGTTGGGGTGTCTCCTGTGCCAGGAGTTGGACTGGATGATCCTTGGGGTCCCTTCCAGCTTGGGATATTCTGTGATCCTACAATCCTATCAGATGGGCTGAGGATGAGGGTGGGGATGGAGATTGGGAAAGTGTGGGAAGAGCTAAACCTCCCAAACACCCATCAGCCAAGGCTGGGGCACCCCGAGGATGAGTGGGGTTGGAAGAAAGCATTCCTGTGTTTTTCCCAGTACCAACCACACCTCTACTGGCACTGCTGGCTTTGCCCCGCAGTATTGTCCCCAGAGCCACCCCCTGCCACCCACCAGAGCCCTCTGAGCTCCAGCTGTGGCAACCTCAGCCTGAGCCCCGCTGGACAAACACCCCAAAATGAAGAGGGCTGGGATTCCTCCCCTATGGCACCCAGGCAGAGCCACCCACCCCACTATTACCAAAATATTTCAGTTATGTTACTTATTTGCTTCCACCCAACATGGCCCAAATCTCTCCGAAGACAAAGTCTGCCCAATAGCTGACTATGCAGGGCTGGAAGTATGGAAGGGAAAATGGTGGTGGCTGCTCCAGGTGTTTTCCGAGGGCAGCCCCCTCTCCAGGCTGTGCTAGGTGGCTTTTTAAAGTTGTTTTGCCCCCAAGGTTCACTCACAAAGGAGGCAACGCCTCCCTCCACGGCCTCTTGCACCTCAGCTCTCCTGCCGAACCAGCATCTCCCCCAGACTGCCCCGGGGCTCAGCCCCAGCCCAAACCCCCCTGTGGCATGAGGGACACGAGGTGATGGCTGACCACAGCGGGGAGCCTCCTCCGCTGAGAGAATATCCTTAAAAATCAAAATAAATTCAGGAAAGCTGTTTTTAAGCAGGCTGAGCAGAGCCCTGGAGCAGGCACAGAGTCAGGGCAGCACCCTGGGCTGACACAGGGTCTGGTCTGTGTGACAAAACAGCTCCGTGCTGGAACATCTGGGCTCTGATCCTGATGGCCATTGGGAAGGAATTTCTTCCTCCAGCTCTGGAGAGTTCCCCCTGGGTCTGCAGCACAGACACCAATGCTTTTGAATAGGGCTCCTGGAGCCTATGGACCAGGAAAAAGATCCCCAGATGACACAACACTTGCGTATCATCATTAAACCAGACACCCAGAGGGTGAAGGAAGGGTAAAATAGCCATGTGATTCTAATCTCTTGGAGCTTCCTTACATTAAAGACCACATCTGAAAACAACTGGATATCTCAGAAAAATAGACCAGGCTGTAATTAAGCAAATCCAATCACTAAAGGAAAGTGAAAACCAGCAGTATTTTATTTAATTTTTAAATTTTTTTTCAGCCCAGCAAGAAGCTGGTTACACCCCTTTGCCAACGGGCTGTCACTTTTGGCTGACCTGCTCTCATTTGAAAGTTTTTCAGACGCCGGGTGGCTCTGGGGAAGGACCTGCCCTGCCCTTTGGTGCTCCGGGCAGGAGGGGAAGAGGCGCTGGGGTTCACTGCGGGATGAGCCCTGCTCTGCCCTTCAGCACGGCAGGGATGCAGCCCCGAGCCCTGCAGCTCCTCGGATGGAAACCCATGATCCACAGACACCAATGTGCCCGTGAGGATCTGTGCATGCACCCACACATCCGTCTAAATTAAACCCCGAGGGCTTTAGCCCACACGACAGCCCCGGGCAGAGCTCGCTCGGAGCCACACGATGTTTAACGAGGGCGAGGGCAGCTGGGGACAGCCCCGACCACTCCGAGCGCCCCGGTGGCAAAGGGCTCTGAAGGCAGGTGAAACATTAATGTGCTTTCCTGAGGAAATGCCTTTGCTTTTTGCTGCATCAAGGGCTTTGAAATCAGAATAAACAACAGGGCAGGCTAATGAAAGCTTCTGTCAGTTCCTGGGTGAGGTTTGGTGCTACCAGTCAGGGCTAGGAGCCACACACCCCATCTCTGTGGCCAGGGAGCCTCCTCTTCCTCCCCGTGGAAATACAGCATTTTGGGTTGGGGGCGGGAATCAAAACTGCCCTATCCCTGGGAAACTATCCCTGTCCCCACAGGCGCCAGGGGTGGGATTGCTGCAGGGAACACACCCCACAGCCCCAGGCTTGTTTTCAGCTGCCTGAGCTCCAACATCACCCATCCATGCTCAGGGCAAAGGGAGAAGCAGGTGCCGAGAGCTGAAGCCTGCCAGGATTTTGGGGTGTGGAGGGATGTGGGGGGCCATGGGCAGCCCTAAAATGCAAAGCCCCAAGAGTGGGGTGGCTCTAACCCCTGTGCTCTCCCCAGCCCCATGGAGGCGTGCTGGAGGACAGCAGCCCAGCCCTGCTCTGTGACAGTGCCAGGGATGCGCCTTACTGAGGCGGCAGCACGTTCCTCAGCCTCTGCAGCGATCCTGGCATGGGGCAGCCCCTTCCCAAGGGAGCTGGCACAGCCTTGTGGGGTGGCATTGTGCACAGCCAGAGCAGGACAGGGGTGCTGGGTGCCAGCTACGAAGGGAAGAGCAGTGAGACCACTGCAAATCCTCACAATGGGGCTGAGCAGAGGCAACCACAGCTCCCTACTGCCCCTGGCAGGGAGGGTTCCCAAATCCCAGCTGCTCCAGCTGAAGCTGTGGCAAAATGTCGAGCATTTTCTGCTGGCCAAGGACTGACTCTGAACTGGGGCTGCTTTGGGACTGGAACAGCAAACGCAGCCGAGCTGTGCTCCCCACAGCAACCACAGGTAACCTGGAGCTGGAACTGTCTCCTAAAAATTATCCCTGCTGCAGCACTGATGCCCTGGAGAGCAGAAGGCTCGGGATGCAGGTCCCTGTGTGCGTCCAGCACTCAGTTTGGTGTGTCCATGAAGCCTCACAGTGCCCAAGAGCTGGGAGAGGCACGGAGGAGGGAGGGAATGGGGCGACGGAGCAGCCAAAGCCCCGGCAGTGCCGCTGTCACTGCCGGCAGCCGCAGACCTATCGGGATCACACAGAGTTTGCAGAGCCAGGGAGAGGCTGGTTTTTGTCTCCCCTGCTCAGACTGATACCGGCTGCTTCTCGTTGAACCAGTCTGACCATCGGGCCGAGCCAAAACTGATTCATTCATAAGAAAATGGGCAAGAAAGGAGATCGACTCGTCACCAGCCCTGACTAATGGGGAACCCGGCCAACAACCTGCTGCTTTCACTCCAGCCCCACAGCCTGCTTGCTCGGTTCTTCAGCATCTTCCCAAACTCCAGCGCTCAGGGGAAGCTCTGCCCCGGTGCAGAAGTGTGATAAAGCAGGAGTTATCTGCTGCAGAAAGTGTCGGCGTGTGGCCAGAGGCTGAAATCAGCAATGCCTGGCATTTTGCAACCGCCAATTCCTGATTTGGAAGCAGAGGAAACATTAAAGTCCTCAGAGACATTGCTCTTCATGCTGCTCTGCCTTGCATCATCTTCCCAACAGCTTTTAGGGTTGTTTTTTTATCTCCATCCTTCTTCATCCGGCCATAAAAAATCTAAACAACTGCCTTTGTGCAGTAGAAAAACTCTCCCTGCTGTAAAAACTGCTTTTTTGTGGGGGTTTTTTGCGTCATTTTTGTTTATGAGGCCAGTGAAGCACAAACCGTGGTGGGGGAAGGCTGCAGATGGTGGGGCTGGGAACATTGGGGTTGGGAGGATGCTGTGCCAAGGGAGGGAAACAAGCTCCAAAAACCGGAGTGGGGCTAATCTTATCTCCAGACGGAGATTAGGATGGGCCAGCAGGAGTTAACAGCCAGGCACAGAGGTCAGACCAGGACCTGAAGTGCCTCCTCTCCAGGCTCTTGGGTTCATGCTTTGGTTGATGAACTGAAGCAGGGCAGAGTTTAATCGCTTTTAAAAAATCTGCCATGATTTCTTAGCTTTGGGCAACACATTGGATTTTATCTGAATCTCCCTTCATAAAGGTCCTCTCCTAAAATGCAGATCCCAAGGGAGTTTTTGCTCTCCCAGTTAAAAGCCTGTGACACTATTCCTTGTCCCCACATCACCTGAGTTTTTATCACCTGACCCTGCAGACATCAGGACAACCAAGGCAAAACTTTAGTTCTTGGTGAGAAACCCACCCTGGGTCTTGAAAATCCCCATTTTCAGGGCAGAAAGGCACCAGCCAGGCCAGTTTTGGTGGGGAAATGCCCCAAATCCTGATGCTGGATTTGGAACTGTTCCACAAGGACAGTGGAAAACTGGGACCACATGAGTCAGAGACAAGCAGAGCTCTGGATATCGCAGCCAATGTCTCTCACCTCTCCCACACCACCCCAGCAGGCTGCGAAAGAGTAGCCAAATATAAAATTTTCATTTTCCCATCTGGTTGTGTTCCAGGGCAGCAATCAAGCATTTCACACGTGACACCGAGGGTGGAAAAGCCTGGTGCAAGGGCTTTGGGATTCATTCCCAGCTGTCCCTCCCGAGGCCATGCAGACACCCAGCATTAGCCCCATGCCCTCATGCAGCTGTGAGTGTGCACCCCACACCTGCTGAGCGGGACAGGAAAAACCTGCAAGGGATGGAAATCGCATTCCCAAGGTGCCAGGGAAAAGCTGCCCACAAAGCGGTTGACAGCATCCCTGACAGTCCTCACCCCTTCCCCTCCCAGGCTGGTTTCTCACCAACTGTGAAGAAGCTTCCCTGGAACCAGAGCAGTCAGCACAGCTTTTATTTAATGCTGAGTTTTCCCCTGGGTAGGGGAATGGTGGGGAGTCGGCAGGAGGAGCCTCACAAAGACCTCAAACCTCCCTGAGGACCCAGTGAGCTTATATTGAAAAAAGAGAAGATAAGGACCCAACACCACCGATATTCCCTCCTTGGCGACAGCCTCTCTCGATCCCACTCCTGTTATTACCCTTTGTAATTAAGTGATAAAGCTGTAATTGCCTTATCTGACGGAGCTGGGCAGGGCAGCAAAGCAGGAGCTGACCTTGACTGCATCACCCTGGGCATTTCACAGCCACCCTGGCCAAAAGGATTCTCCTGCTTTGTGGACAGATGGACAGACAGGAGCCTACAGCAGCTTCCTGCCCCCAAACCTGGGGCAGCAGCATCACCCCTGTGCCTGTGCACTGCCCCACTCCCATCCCCAGGTCCCAGCCAGGACATGGCCAGCCAGGATGGGAACACACGGAACAAAAGGGGCAGCTCTGAATCCCCTCTGGCTGCGGGAAGGCAGAAGCAGATGGTGGAGGGTCCAAAAGGGCCCTGCCAGGGGCCAGGGCACTGTGAGAGCAGCCCTTGGGTGTGGGATCCAGCTGCACCAGTGGGACTGGGGCACTGCTTCTAGAGGACGTGAGCCCTGTTTTCCAGCCCAGTGCCTCAGCATGGGGAGCAAAGCCACTCTCAGGCCATAAAAACCCAACTTGATATTTCCATCCACCCCTTTGGCCTCTAAAAGAGCTCTGATGAGCTGTGGCATCTTCCCAACAACACCAGCCTGGATTGAAGGTGTTTTTGAGTTTGGTGTCCCCTGAATCCTGTTTCTTGCCATTTTTCCAAGCCTTTTAGTATTTAACCTCAGCACTGCTCCTGACCCCAGGAGCTGCCATCAGAGCCTTGGGAAAGACAACTCCAAAATCCCCACTTCCCGAACACACCCCAATCCCTGTGGCCAGCGAAGGGCAAAGCCTCAGTGGCCCTGCAGCCCCAGCCCAGGGCCGTGGCGAGGGGCACGGTGCCCATGCCCCTCTCGCAGGGCGAGCAGCTCCCGCCGGGGAGCAGCCACAAGAAAGGCCCATGCGATTTGCATCGTTAGCATTCTTTCCGTTTTAATAACCCAAGGTGTTACCAGCAACACTGTTACTGATTTTTATCTCTGCAGCGCCTTTTAAGAGCTCCAATTTGTTTTTCTTGGAGATCTCATTTTGTTTTATTAAAGCTGACACCGAAGAGGGAAAAGGAGACGTTCTGGGCCCAGAACGAAAAGATCCCGTTTAAATACCCCGTATTATTTTCTTGGAAACGCTTCTCCGTTGACTTTAATTAAGCTCTCCCCGGGCTCGCGAGCTTGGCGTGCTTGGCTCTCAGGCAGGTTTAATCCCAGACAAGCTCCCCACACCCCCAGTTGTACCCACTCCCACAAATCTTAAGAAACAAACTGGGTTTTGCTGAAATACATGGATTAATAGCTGGCCCACCATCAAGAACATCCTGACGTTGCCTTTTCGTCACCGGTCACAGTGTAAGCACATGGCTGCAACCGCCCTGCTTGCTCTGCCAGCAAACCCAAAAAGCAGCTTTTGTCTCT
>VZRM01007396.1:43111-59714 GCA_013397955.1 Grantiella picta | reverse complement strand
GGATTCTCTCCTTTACTATAAAGTAAAGGATTCTCTATAATGTAAAGGATATAGTAAAGGATTCTCTATAAATTTATAGTATAAAGGATGTAGTAAAGGATTGTCTATAAAGTTAGAGTATAAAGTAAAGGATTCTCTCCTTTACTATAAAGTAAAGGATTCTCTATAATGTAATGGATATAGTAGAAGATTCTCTCCTTTACTATAAAGTAAAGGATTCTCTATAATGTAAAGGATATAGTAAAGGATTCTCTCCTTTACTACAAAATAAAGGATCTCTACAAAGTTATAGTATAAAGTAAAGGATGTAGTAAAGTTATAGTGTAAAGTAAAGGATATAGTAAAGGATTCTCTCCTTTACTACAAAGGAAAGGATTCTCTATAAAGTTATAGTGTAAAGTAAAGGATGTAGTAAAGGATTCTCTCATTTACTATAAAGGAAAGGATTCTCTATAAAGTTATAGTATAAATTAAAGGCTGTAGTAAAGGATTCTCTCCTCGAGTTTCCAGAGACTTTGGGCCAGAGGTTTGTACAACAACCAAAGCCGTGAATTAAACACCTCTGAGTATCAACAAAGTGGTTAAAGTCTGATTTTTCCGCCTTTTTCCCACCTTTTTTCCCCGGGGAGGTTTGCACATCAACCTGCAGAGCTGTGAGGAGCTGGAAAGGTTAGAAACTGTGACAGCAACTGGAAAACACCTTTTTATTGCCTGTCTTCTCACTCCTAGAAACCTCACCTGTATTTGAATGCCAGCAAGGAAGTTACAAACAATTAGCAGGGAAAGAATCCAGCTGTTCAGCCAGGACTTGAACTTTGTCAGGGAAATTCTGCGGCCGCACCTCGAAATATTTTTAGCTCTGGCCTTTGCTACTCAGATAAAGCTCCTTGAAGCTTCCCAGCCCTGGAGGCACCATTTCCACAGCAGGTTTTTGTCTTTCCTGCTCCATGCTGCAGCTCACTCTGGTGGTTCAGAGCCCCTTCGCTGTGGCCCAGAATCAGCCAAAGGAATTTCACAACAAACAGGTGTTTTTTCTGGGCAAATAAACTAGGATTTCCTTTCAATCAGCTCGGCATTTGATCAGCGTTATTTGATGTGACACAACGCTTTGAAGCCAAGGACTGTTTCCAAACCACCAACAAAAATATTTGTATTTTTTTTCCCCCCTCTCTGCATCTTATTGCAGCTCTTTTGCTTTTCCTTCCCACCATTTATCTTCCACAACACCAAGCCTTGCCTGTACTTCCTGTTTGGCTGCTGGTCAGTAGTTTTCGCATTTGCTGTTATTTTTGACTTCCATCCAAGCTTTGTATGATATTAATAGCTTTTGCACAGAACTGTAATCATCCTCAAACCAGCCCTAATATTAGCAGGAGCAGCCAAGAACTGTTGTCAAGGCCGGAGGGATTGGAGCAGCGAAATTTCTCCTCCATCCTGCCAGTTCTGCCCCAAAACATCCCCAACTCACACCCCCAACCCCATCCTGGCCACCACAGGCAGGAGAGAAGCAGCTCAGTTGAGCCCAAATGCACAGAAAGATGCTGAAAAAGAAGATGCTGATGAGAGGATTCAAAGAATTAGATGTTATTCGTCGTCTAATTAATGCTTCAGCCTAATCAAGGCAGAGCAATCACTCGTCGTTCATCCAGCAGTGCTAACACTATAGCCAAATTACTCATTTTCTATTAGAGGTTGTCAGTAACAGGAAAAAATAAACACAGAGGATAAAAGCATCTATCCTGCTCCTCCAGCAGTAAATTCTCCTCCTCCCTTTGCGCTGCTGCAGTGACTCATCAGCATCCTGAGGGGGAAAGAGTGATAGGATTTTTCTTCTTTGCTGGGAGGAATATGATTCTAAGGCTGGTGGTTTCTTCTTTCTCTGTTTAGAGTCTACCTGAGGCTACTTTTTTTTTAATGTGTTTTCTACTACTCTCTCTGCTGGAACCTTTCTTCCCAGGGCTGCAGTCCCACATTACACCCAGATATATAATTTCTCCTGCATTTTGCCTGTGTTTTTTCTGTCAGTTTGGCTGGTTTTTGTCACTTCCACTGGTTTCTGTCACCTGCCAGAACCTCGAAGGTCAGCAGTGGATTTCTGGGGACTTGCTAACACCCCTGGGGTCATCCTGATGAGGCTACCACGTGCTCCTTAAGGAGGATTAATCCCAGGTAGAACACTGAAACCTTAAAAACTATGCAAATACAATCATCATCCCTGTTTTGCTGGGCAGTTTCTATTACAGGCATTAAGAAACTCCAGCAAAGCTGGCAGGGCGGATCCAGAGAGGAGCCCAAGGTCACTGATAACATCATAAATGTGTGATGTCACATCTCTGTCCCGCAGCCTGGGATCCTCCATCATCTTTCACCAGGTACTTCCTAAAAAAAGTAAAGTTGTAACCCCAAAGTCCCTTTCGGCAGGGAAAAGTTCTCCAGGGGGGAATTCAAACCCTACATCACTGACCACAGAGTTCCTTTTCCTGTCCAACCAGCCCCAGTGCCACTTTATGAAGGGAAGGTGGTAACTTCGAGACGGGAGGAAGGTACTTCCTTCTCTCATTTGAACTCTTTATCTTTCAGTTTCGTTTTGTCAAACGGTTTCACACTCCACCCAGGAGAGATTTTCCCTATTTAAGGCTCAGCCCACATGCCACAGGCTGTCCTGCCCAGGGCCTGCTGCGGTGAGGAAGAGGTGCAGCCAAGCCATTGTCCCTCGACGGTGACACGATGACCACGGTAAAACTGAGGTGAGTGCACAGCATCTCCCACGATGACAGGACAACATCCTGGCCCAGAATCTCACCTGGTAAAGGTCAGAGAGGTCCTCTGAAGGTCACTTTGTCCAAGGGCCACCCCAGACCACATCCAGAGAGCTTTGGAGTCTGAGGATGGAGACTCCACAACTTCCCCAGGAAATCTGTGCAAGGTTGTTCTTCTTCTCAGTTCAGTTTTCTGATGTCCAGATGGAGCTTCCTGAGCTTTGTGCCCTTCTTGCTCTGGCACAGGTCATCATTTAAAAAAAAAAACCTGGCACTTCTTCACACCTTCCCCTCAGGTGTTTCTACAGCTCTTGGATCCCTCTGAGCCTTCTCTTCTCTCCTTCTCTTCAAGTCTCAGCTCTCTCAGCCTTTCCTCATGGAGGAGATACTCCAGTCCGACATCTTCATGACCTTGTTGGACTCTTAGTTGAGCCATTTCTTCACCTTTCAGCTGAAAAAACGGCTTCAGCTTCCTCCCCAGAGGTGGCCAAGCAGCCTTCATCGTGTGGGTGGGACTGGCTCTACTCTTGCAGTCCATCTCAGGGCCTTTGTTTTGGGTAAGAGAGCAGCTCTGGCTCCAGGCATTGGCGATTCCGTTCCTGACTTGCTGTTCTCCAAAGGGAAAACTCACATCCCTGAAATTCCCTTTTCCCAAAGGGAAAACTCAGCCCTGAAAACGGGCTGATTGGAACAAAGATTTGCAGGTTCTTTAGCAGCCTGAGTGCAAAGGATGTGGTGAACAACCAGAGTCTTCTCCTCCACTTCTCCTTCCTCTTCTCCACCCTCCCACCTCTCCATAACCCACAATCTCCTCTTTGCAGCAAAGAGCAGCTGAAGGAGAAGTTGGATTCCCTTCAGTGTCACTTCACCTGGAAGTTGGGTGTTGACTCCTTCAGTCCTTCACACCTCCTGCAGAAGTTGGCCGTTGAGATCAACCACACAGCCCACCAGAACCAGGTGTGTGAGATTTAATTCCTGTAGGATTTGGTTACGAAGATGAGATGGAGACGAGAGATCTCTGCGGTCAGGTCTTAGAGCATGGGGTTTGTTGTGAAAGGCGTGGGTGTAGGAGATCTGCCAGGGCTGCCAGATGAGCCCAAAGCAGGTCAGAGAAGCGAGAGAGAGTAGAAGAGGAGCAGAAAAGAGAGAGAGAGAGCCCCTGGTTGCCGTTTATTCCTCTGTGTTGAATATTCTAATTCTCATTAACCAATCTAGAACAAGCTACAAACCCTACAACATTTACACACAACCTGTAAGAATCATCGCATTACCATACAGGGTTATATTTTAAACCCCAAAAACTGCTTTTTGGACCCTCCGCCAAGGGGGCAGGGTCTGCTCTGCCCCTTGGAGCTGTCTGCAGGCAGAGGGGATTGTTTCATCAAGAGGGGATCACCTCCAGTCGGCTGTACCGTTGCTTCCTAGTTGTTCAGTAACTGGGGTTTGGTAACTCAAAGCTCATCTTCATTTCAATCTCTATATTCTCAGCATCTTTTGCCAGGTAATCCTATTTGTAAGGCTTTCCTATTTCATCTTCCCCTACACAGGTGGCCCTGCTGGGGCTCCAGGCATACCTGCAGCACCTGAACAACCAGAGCACAGAAGCTCTGCAAAGCCTCAGAGCTGCTGAGGAGCACAACGGGGAAGAGGAGCACAACGGGGAAGAGGAGCAGCCAGCATTGACCGCCG
Source organism: Grantiella picta (assembly GCA_013397955.1). Lineage (NCBI taxonomy): Eukaryota > Metazoa > Chordata > Aves > Passeriformes > Meliphagidae > Grantiella > Grantiella picta. The sequence continues at coordinate 55,266 of VZRM01007396.1, read as the reverse complement.
GCTCTTTGACCATCTATGGGAATTTCGCTTGGATTTACTACCTTCAGGACTCTTATCAGGAGGCTGAAAACTACCTGGAACGAGTTCAGCAGCTCTGCCCAACTCCTTGGGATGCTCGGCTTGTCCCACACATCCAGGCCCAGAAAGGTTGGTCCCTCCTGGCTCTCAGAGCCTGGAATGGGGAGAGGGCAAGAGAATGTTTCGACGTGGCCTTGATGTTTGAACCAGAGAACAGATCTTTCCGTACTGGGCTTGGAATGGCTCTTTCTTCCTCCTGGAATTACTTCAGGAATCCTGATCTTGCAAGCGAAGCCACGAGCCAGTTGGAAAGGATTGTCCACGAGCAGCCAAATAACTACAGAGCCAAAATATATTTGGCCGGGCTACTTGTTCAAGTAGACAGGGAAAAATCAATTGGTTTGGTCAATGAATGTGCAGAGAAAAGCTCTGACCCCGAGGTGCTCAAATTATCGGTTTTTTTCTGGATGTCACGGTCGACAGAGAAAGCGTTTGAGATCCTCCAGCGAGCTCTGCAGCAGGACCCTGGTTACCACCTTCTCTACAGGGCCTTGGCCAAGTGCTACAAAAAACGGCTGAATGAGGCAAAGAAAGCAGACAAGAACAGGATACTGGATGCAGCCATCAAGGACCTCCAGCAGATCATTCAGAATCATCCAGACCTTGATCTGACACTCACCAAGCTGCAGCTGGCAGAGTTCCTCGGTGCAAGAGACCCGGTGGGGCAAGAAGAGATCCTTAAGGAGCTGCAGGGGAAAATCGACACCCTGAGCGTCAAATGCCGTCAAGCCCTGCACGTCTCCTGGGGAAAGTTCTTCCTCTTCCAGAAGAAATGCCTGGATAAAGCCAAAGCCAAGTTCATGGAGGGTTACAGCATTTCCACGCAGACGGACCAGGGCAGGGAGTGTGAGCGCAGATTGAGGAAGATGGCTCAGATCTGCCAGTGCAGAGGTGACACCAAAACTGCCAATGAGATCTACAGCTTCCTCGAGAAGACTGACCGGTGCCTGTCCGGGGAACTTGCTGCTCTCAGTTTAGAGGATGAGAACCCCAGGCTGCAGAGAGGAGGGCATGGCTTATCCTAAGGCTAGGAGGCCAGAAGGACTGTCTGTCTGCAGAGCAGAGCATTCCTCACGTGGATATAAAATGGTTCTATCAGCTCCTCAGAACATCCCGTGACACCAAAACTGCCACCAAAACATCCCGTGACACCAAAACTGCCACCAAAACACCCCGTGACACCAAAACTGCCACCAAAACACCCCGTGACACCAAAACTGCCACCAAAACACCCCGTGACACCAAAACTGCCAATGACATCTACAGCTTCCTCGAGAAGACTGACCAGCGCCTGTCCGGGGAACTTGCTGCTCTCAGTTTAGAGGATGAGGAGAACCCCAGGCTGCAGAGAGGAGGGCATGGCTTATCCTAAGGCTAGGAGGCCAGGACTGTCTGTCTGCAGAGCAGAGCATTCCTCACGTGGATATAAAATGGTTCTATCAGCTCCTCAGATCATCCTGTGACACCAAAACTGCCACCAAAACATCCCGTAACACCAAAACATCCCGTGACACCAAAACTGCCACCAAAACATCCCGTGACACCAAAACTGCCACCAAAACACCCCGTGACACCAAAACTGCCACCAAAACACCCCGTGACACCAAAACTGCCAATGACATCTACAGCTTCCTCGAGAAGACTGACCAGCGCCTGTCCGGGGAACTTGCTGCTCTCAGTTTAGAGGATGAGGAGAACCCCAGGCTGCAGAGAGGAGGGCATGGCTTATCCTAAGGCTAGGAGGCCAGGACTGTCTGTCTGCAGAGCAGAGCATTCCTCACGTGGATATAAAATGGTTCTATCAGCTCCTCAGATCATCTTGTGACACCAAAACTGCCACCAAAACACCCCGTGACACCAAAACTGCCAATGACATCTACAGCTTCCTCGAGAAGACTGACCAGCGCCTGTCCGGGGAACTTGCTGCTCTCAGTTTAGAGGATGAGGAGAACCCCAGGCTGCAGAGAGGAGGGCATGGCTTATCCCAAGGCTAAGAGGCCAAAAGGACTGTCTGTCTGATTTTATATCCTCACGTGGATATAAAATGATTCTATCAGCTCCTCAGATCATCCCGTTGCTGAGCCATCAAATCCAGGCTCACCTGCAGGGAATCAAGTGCCCAAAACTTACACACACTGCTGTCCTGCTTCTCCCAGAGGGAATGAAAACAAGTGAAGAGTTTGGCTTACAGGGTCTGAGCACAATCTCTGCAGGTGTCTCTCCCTTGGAGCTGCAGGTGATCAGAGCCGAATGCTGATTAGGGCAGCGTGGGAAATCAGCTCGTTAATTATAGAATTTTATCATTTGCAACAAATCAGGAGGTGGATTCCTCTGTAAGATCGTGGCGAAGTCATGAGGAGGGTGAAGTCCTTCTGTGCAGGACACACATGGTCACTGGCCTGTCCAAATTCATTAAATGCTGATTAAGGAGCCCACAGGGGTGATTTTATCTGCACTAATCCTCAGAGGCACACACACTCCTGCCTGGACACAAACCAGTTTTCTTGTGCTAGTTCCCACCAGGAATGACATTTTCATCCCTGTTTCTGGGGCCACAGTGAGAATATTAATCAATATTCTTTGACTAATAAATATTTCTCTGTGAGATTTCTCCTTGTTGGTGTTTTCTTGCAGCCTGAAGCAACCAGAGCAGGGAATGCCAAAGATCCTCCCTCTCCTCACTGTTCTCACTCTGGCCTTTCCTCTGCCATGTCCTTGTGCCTTTCCCTGCAGGCACAGGTGACACCTCCCATCCCTGTCATGTCCCCAAACCCTGCCTTGTCCCCACAGAGCCAGGGGGACCAGGACAGATGTCCCTCAGCAGGTCCCACAGCCAATGACCTGGTTTCTGCCCCAGTGTGGAACAGGCAAGGACCTAGTTTGAGAGAAGATGCTCCAGGAAAGGATCAAGTGTGCTCAGAAATAGGATTTGGGTAAGGAGAACACACCTTAGTGTCCTCCTGAGGCACACCTGGTGTGTCTGAGAACCCCCTGGCACCCGGTTAGACCAGGTGTAAACATGGCAGGAGAAAATTTCACCCCCTGACCCCAAAATCGAGGGGAAAGAGAAACATTCCAGGCCACCACATCCACCTCAGGCTGCTTCACCTCCTGATAACAGCGGTGAAAATTACAGAGCACAAGTTAAAACCACCAGAGCCAGAGAACACACAAAACTGGGGTCATGTAGAACATCAGGATTTACTTAACTGCACAGTCAGGACAGCTTTCCAGAGCTCAATAAAAACAGCAATTTGTAAACTTGTGTGTCTTCACACAGCACTGGGCAAGGTCCAAAATCCTGGGAAAGCAGAATTCCCACTCCCATCAAACCATCCTCTTTCTCCCCAAGAATTCATTCAGGCTACACCCAGAAATACTTTGGTTTTGCATCAACATGATCCTCTGCAGAATTCACCTCTTGCAAACAGGAAATGTTTCTGTGGAGGAGCCACAGTCCCTCAGGTGGTTCATTAAAGAGGTTTTTGCCCACCAGCCCAATCCAACACTGCCATCCTCAGGATTCCAGCTGCGCCACCAGCCAGGTGGGATTTACAGGCTGTGCTGACGGAAAGCCTGGATTCGGGCAAAGTTCAGACACTGCTGTGGTCCAGAACATCCTAAAGAGTCCTAAAAACTCCAACCAGCCACCCAACAGACTCATTTTGTGATTGCTCTGCTTCTCACAGGGAGAAAAACCAGTAAAAACGCCAGTTCTCTAGAGGTTTTTTTAATGATTAACACTGAACAAATCCTGCTCATTACTGTCTTCACCAATACTACGTCCTACACAGCGTTAGATAATAAAAATAAATTGCACTATAAAATCCCATTAAAAGTCTCGGTTAAGCTGAAAAATAAAAACAAAACATCACTTAATATAAGCTGCCAGGGGCCACGGAGACAACCTGTGTTTCTTGTACTTGTGAGCATTGGTGTGCAAATGCCAGGAGAAAACCAATTCCCAGGTCTTCACTTCAGCATAGGAGAGGCAAAGAAGTTACCCTGATGCCCAAGCTGGGTTGTTGACTTGCTTTTGCTCCCAAATCTAATTCGAGAGAAACACAAAAACACCAGTTTGGAATCTTGGATAGAGAGGTCGAACGATCTCCCTCTCCCAGGGAACATTCACCCAAATTCCAGCCTCCTCCCAAGCAATATTCTCTCCCAAACAATGTTCCTCTCCCTGCCATGAGATGATCTCCCACAGCAGAGATTAAGGAAAGGTTGGCTGTGTAGTAAGTACAATCTGCCCCCAAAAAATCAAATTTTAGTTCTCCTTGACCACCCAAACCCCCTGCAGTCATTCTGGCACCTACTTTGGGGTGGTCTTGATGAAGGTGCAGCGAACCCTCTGGGACAAAGAGCTGGACGACGGCGTCTTGGAGAGCTGCTGCTGCTCCGGGGTGGTGAGAGGTCCCAAAATGCTCACTGCCAAGAGAGCAGCAATGTGTTGGGACAGCTGAAGCTTTCATTGCCATGCAGGGAACATCAGACATTCCCTGGCATCTGTCAAAACCACTAGACAAATCTGGTGTTTCCTGGCACATTTTGCTTTTCCCTCTTCCTCCACGAAGCGAGGAGCTGTTGGCTCTGACAGCCTCTCAGGCTGCTTGGATTGAGAGTTATTTATTAACAGAGCAGAAGGCCAGGTTACCTTGTACCTCAGGTGTCCGTGGAGTGGAATAGGCGTTGGTGTTCTCAATTACATGAGCTGGGTCGATGTTCTCCTGCTCCACCATCATCAGCTGGCTCCAGTAGTCCATGGGCAGCAGCAGAAGTCGCTCCACGACCTACAGAGACACCTGTGAGTCACTGATCACAGAATCGTGGAATGGTTTGGGTTGGAAGAGAGAAATTCCCACAGGTTTTTGTCCTTCCTGCTGAGCTACCTTGGGCTGACGCTTGGTGTCCTGCAGGAGGGTCATGGGGTCAGGATCTGGTACTGCGTGGGCAACGATGGTGGGGCCAAAGACTTTGGCCAAGTTGGGGATGTCCATCTTAGTGTCTGGGCTCTGAGCCACCCTATAGGAAAAGAAATTAAGGAAGAATGTAGCTTTGCCCCTTCAATTGTCATGCAAGTGCCTTGTCTCACACACAGCCTCTGAGTTTGTTCCAGAATGAGGATTTCATGCTCACAAGAAGTAACCAGACCCAAAAATAAAAAGCACCAGTGGGGTAACATTCCCCTTTCAGATCACAGAATGGTCTGGGTTAGGAAGGACCTTTGAGATCACCTGGTTCCAACCCCCCCGTCCATCAGAATGTACCTCTGCAGGTGGACCATGAGGAAAGCCAAGGTGTCCCTGTTGGCCTGAGGAAGTTCTCCAACTGCTTGGTACGTAGCAGCGATGCTGTTATCCTCATCTGAGATTTCTAAGGGGGGAAAAAGTAACATTTAAACCCGAGAAAGTGATGCCAGAAGCTGCAATATTCCCATCACAGCTACCCTGAGAAGCAAGGAGGCCAGAAAGTTCCTGTGCTGTGGTAGCAATTTTGTGTTCTGTCTGACCAGAACTCAGGCACGAGAACACCACAGAGCACCAAGGAGAGCTGGAGATGAGCAATTCCTCACCTGCAGCCTCCATGAAAACCTTGTTTAACCGGAAAGTGAGAAGAGGCTCTTTCAGGCTGCGCAGGAAATCCTTGAGGAGGCCGCAGATGGCGTGGATATCGTCCACTTTGCTGAGCAAAGGGATGTTCTTTGCTCTAAGAAACTTCTCCTTCAGTTCCCTCACAGTCTTGTCGCAGCCAGAGATGCGGTAAAGTCCTGTCTGTTGGCACAAAGCTTTGCTCAGAGGAGGTCAGCTGATGTTCTTCCATCCCACCTTCTCTCCACACCTGAGCACTCCCATTGCTCCCTCGGTCACCCACAGAGCAGCACAATATACACCATAAATAAGGGATATTTGGGTTAACAATGTGCTTCCCCAACACCACAACCCGTTTCATTAGCGCTGTTTCACACCTCATTTTCTTTTTACCTCATGCAGCCCTCGTTGCTCAATCTCATTAACACAGTGCACGATGATGGAAGGGATCATTGGAGGAGTGGAAGGGACAAAATCCATCAAGGTGCCCTAAAAGGCAGAAGGGAAAATAAAAAAAAAATGAGATTCATTCACCAAGACATGGAAAATACTCTCTCAGGAATTCAAAGCAAGATCTATGGTTTGGAAACAAGAATTGTTGCTCTTCTCAGGACAGATGAAGAAACATCACATCCATCAGCACGACGCTGCAGCGCCTGCCCGGAGCTGCCACCTTCCCCACTCAACGCCCTCCCACCATCACACCCCTACACCCCCTCCCTGCCTGGGGAACGATGCATTAGCAAGCTCATTTGCATGTCATTATGCAGCTCTGAGCAACAGGAGATCTGCTGGGGAAGAAATCCTTGGAGATGAGCAGGTCCCGAGCCGAGGTGGGCCAGTTTGGGTTCAAGGTGGGCCAGTTTGGGGTGACCCCAAGGCCAGGGCACAAACCCACCTCTCCAATCCTGACTGGAGTCCCTGTCAGCGTGGGGATGCAGGGCAGGGGACAGCGCTCCCGGCACTCGGGGTGAGTGACCACCCTGCAGTCTCTGCACTTCAGAGAGATCTTCCCAAATTTGACTCTCTTTCCACAGGGAACACACGATTCTGGCTTGATAACCTGATGAGCACAGAGATGGGAGGGATTAGTGCAGGGTAGGAACTCAGCAGGAATTTAACTGGATAGGAGCTCCCTGATCCTTTCAGGGAACCGGTACAGTTCATATTGATCTGAGGTGTACTCAGAGAACTGTGGAATATACTGAGATGGAGGAGACCCATGAGGATGATCAGTGCAGCTCCTGGCCCTGCACAGACACCCCAACAATCCCAGGGATTGTGCCTGGGATTGTCCAAACACCCCTGGAGCTCTGACAGCCTTGGGAATGTCCCCATTCCCTGGGGAGCCTGTTCAGCACCCAACACCCCCCCGGGAGAACAACCTCTTCCCAACATCCAACCTAAACCTCCCTAGACACAGCTGGCAGCCTCTTATCACACCCATTTCAAGATGGAAGGAGATTATTTCCCAGCTCCTCCTGCCTGCAGACCCACCGTCTTGGAAACAAAGTCGTGCAGCCTCACTCCCCCGTTGTGCTGCGGGGTGCTGGAGCCATCAGTGTCCGTCTTGGACTCCAGCTGCTTGCTGCCTGTGCTGGACTCGCTGTTCCAAGGCTGCAAAGGACCTGGAAGACACAAGAGAAAGAGGTTGTCTGACTGGAATCATTCTCTGCCCCCACAGGCATCATAAACCAAAAGCTTCCAGGTCCTGGAAGGAACAAGAAACATTTCAGAGCAGCCTCCAGCCTGAGTAGTTGTGTCAGGATTAGGACAGAGATGTTACACCTACCACTCTTCCTCCTGCTCCTGCGAGGATAAGGCACAGTCTGGATGGTAGAAATGGCTTCAATTGGGCCACCATCGTTGGGGACCATCAGAGTGGTCTTTGCTACTATGGATTCATTGGCCTGAAATGACAAATACACCATTAGTGACATCTGTTCTCCCTTCTGAGAGAACAGACGAGTTCCAGTGGAAACAGGCAGGAACTGTGACCACCATACCTGGTCTGCTGTGTTGCTAATGGATCTGGATTTCTTGTGAGGACCTGGGGGGCCTTCAGCAAACTGCCTGGAAGAGCGCTGAAAAGAGACAGCACAGTCTTGTCTAGGAAGCAGGAATGCTGTTAATTTGGTATTATACTGGTGCAGGGTAATTAGAAGGGCTGAACAATTAATGCATCTGTGGTGTGTGCAGACAGCTCCTTCAGAGGTGCTTGACCTTCGTGGCAATCTTGGAGGTGTCAGGAGGAATTAGGAAACCTGAATATGCTGCTCTTTCAAATAATTTTCCTAGCCAGCTTTATAATTCAGTTCAGAAAAAAAAAAAAAGGAAACCCAGCCTAAGAAGGGAGGACAAAAAAACCCTAACAAACCCACAAATTATATACACAAAAAAGAATCCAAAAGCAAATCCCAGACTCTTCCCAGCTCCACTAGGTGATGGTTTCAGGCTCTTTCCCACCTGTATCTTCTGCAGAAGAAGCACAAGCTCCTTTACAGAACAGAAAAATACTAACTTCCTTCACAATTTTCCCCTAATCTGGGAGCTGTTAATCTACAAGCGTTTTCTTACAAATCCCAGGCTGTAACAGCACAGGATATACATACATTTTCAGTAGACAAACATTGACATCAGACCCAAATTTCAATCTAAACCCCCACAGCAGCAGCACATCCATGCGAGGTCTGACTGCTCTGTGCCTCAGAGGTCACCACAGGTGGCAGTGAGGTGACAGATGGTGGCATTGTGGCAGCCAGGGAGAACAATGGAAACTGTGACAGGAACAACAGAACAACCTACCCGCTTCTCCCTCCTCTTCAGCCTGACAGCTTTCACCACCGAGGAATCCCAGTCCTGGGGAAAATACACAGCACTGGTTAATAGGAAATACCACACAGCCTCTGGCCAGGGCTTTCATCAAGTTTTAGCCAACAGCACACACCGGAAATGCAAATCAGCTCAACCCATTTAAAACCCCAGTAATTTAAACACGAAGGGTCTCTGGAGATCAACCCCCTCCCCTCAGGCTTCACAGGGGAGGAGAACTTCAGAACGTGGAGTTACATTACCAGTGAGTCATCGGTCTTGTCAAAGCTGATGTCTGACAGAATTGAGCCAGATTCGTCTATTGTAGACAGCCTAAAACACAAAAATCAGAAGAAGCTTGTATCAGTTTGGCTTTCAGTCAGTCACGGTTCCAGAACAATCTCACTGACTCAGAAGAGCCGTATGTTAAAGCGGAACAAAAAGGAAAACTGTTGACACGGGTGCAGAACGTGTCACAGGGGCCGACAGCTGGATTGATGGGTGACACTTCGGATAAAATGCTTTTTCCCTACCTTTTGTTGCCTGGAGCTCCCGCAGAAACCTGTGGCCTGTTCAGGAAGGCCAGGGCAGACTTCTGCTCCTCGCTGAGCTGGATGCTGCCCGATGCAGATGCATCGCACATGAGCAGATCCCGAATCAGCTGGATTTGCCTCTCCTGGGAACACAGATAACATCAGCAGCTGGATAAACCGTGTTTAATTACTGCAAGACCCGACCCGAGTGTTTGAGATGGCAGAGATAAGCTCTCTGAACTCGTGTCAATGGACTGCTAATGGCTGCAGGCAGGTAATGGCAGCTCAGACAGGTAATGGCAGCTCAGCTCTGCCAGCAGACAGTCTCCTTTCCCAGATCAAAGCAGAAAGCTGCTCCGAGGAGCCAGCCAATTCCTTCCTTTATTTATTTTTTTTTCCCTCCCCACGAGTGCCAGTCCTTATTTACCACTGATCAACGCGGTTTAATCACCTTGACTCCACACTCTCAAGAGCTAAGGGGTGACACAAGGATTACTCACCAGCTTCTCGCAGTCCATTTCGGCTTTTTGCCTCCGTTTGATCTCCACATCCACCTGATTGCGGGCGTGTTTCAGTTTCACATCCAGGGCACTGCGCTCGGCTTCTGTTTTCATGAGGAGATCTTTGCACCTGCCGAGCTCCTGCTCCATTTTCTGCAATTTCCTCCGGCACTCCTCGAAGTTCTTTGCTAGCTGAATAAACTCTGGGGAGAGAACGCTCGAAGCTTTAGCAGGGCAAGAAGAGGAGCAGCTGGCAGAAGGTGTCTGTTCACACAGAATCCCAGGATTTTTGAGGTTGGAAAATCCCTCTAAGATCATTGAGTCCAAGCTGAGCCAAATCCCCAGCTTGTCACCCACACCAGAGCATCGAGTGCCACATCCAGTCCTTCCCTGGATGCTTCCAGGCATGGGAACTCCAAACCTCCCTGGGCATCTCCTTCTAATGCCTGACAATTTCCATGAAGGAATTCCTCCTAAAGTGCAATCTGAACTTCCAAACCCTGCTCCCAGCTGAGATGTGGAGAACCCAGGTTTTGGACAAACCCACCCACACCAGAGATGTCCATGAGCTCTTCCATTTCTCAGCCCAAGCCCTTCCTGTCAGCACCAACCAGAAGAGCTGGAACGTGAAACATCACTTGAAACCTGTTTGCTACAAGCAGAACGTGGCCTTGTATAAAAGTTCAGCCAGGACTTCACGTTCCTCAATAAAAGAAAAACCCAAATCTGGCTGGTTTTAGCAGATTTCCAGGAACACCTCAAAGACAGAACTCACGGTATTCATTTCCTTCGCTCAGAAGTTCAGCCTGGCGCGAGAGCTGATTGAACAGACCCCGCAGGTTCACCACGGCAATCTCCATCCTCCTGCCAAAAAAAAAACCCACAGCTAAACAACAGCCCCGCCCTGCCCGAGCAGAACCAAGCCCAAAGAAAAGAGAACCAGCGTCAGAGTCACCGGTTGCAATGCTTTCGGGCAAGTTTGAGAGGCTGCACGAGCAAAAAAATCATGTTTTATGGAGATATATGCATCTACTTTTTTTTTTTACTGGGAATGAAAATCCCCAGCCCTCCACAGTTTGTGGATAACAAAGCCATGGAAGGAGGGAGATCTGCCCACTTTAGTCCTTCCAATATCCTCCAGCACAACACAGAACTCAGAACCCAAGGTGAGATGAGGGATCCCAAGCCCTTCCCTTAGGAAAGGATGCAGAACACAGCCCATGCCCTCTCTACAAATAACTTGGGTTTTTTTGTACTATATAGGCCACTAAAATCCTGCAAGTTTTCAGCACTTTGTAAGACAAAAATAGGAGCAACATTCCGGGGAATTTTAATACAGTTTTAAATTTAGCTGCGTTTTAACTTACAGCTCCTCCTGCAAATAGCTGTTGAAATTCAACCAGTCAGCACATTTTCCCTCAAACAGCAGCAACAACGGCACAAACAGAGGCAGCGGAGGGGAAAGTCTCCAGCTCAGCAAGACACAGATGAGCTCACTAATGCAGGAGGTGGATGGGGCAAGCAGGGCAAACGAGCTGGGGCTGGAAGGGTTGGGAGAGGTGCCAGGAGGGAATAAAACACACAGAGCGCTTTAAGGTACCTGAATCACAGGTACAGACTCACAGGTACAGCGATACCTTGATATGTTTTTGTTTTAGATGGACTGATTCGCCCCAATTGAGCCCGGAGACACTTCAGAGATCAAGTCAGAGAAGTGGGTATTTTCTTTATTCGGAGCACCGGCTGTGTGGGAATTGTTTCCACCAAACACACACACCCCTCAGTACTCCCAAAGACACAGTGTTACAGGTAAACTTCATGAATATTCACCACATTCCCCAGGATAGGCTTGGCTATACAAATCGCTTCTCATAAGTCATTAATATTATTAGCGATTTCTTGCTCTCAATGGCAAAAGGATTCCTTTTGCCCCCTTTTATCTTGATAAGATCAATGGAATCCACAAGGCCAGAACTGTTATCAGCCGTCAGCCCTGGACGGGCGCCGTGGTGGTGTAAAGTGGCAAAAGCTCAAAGAAACAAGGATGGTTGAAATGCAAATAGATTTGGGTTTTCTATTTGACCGCTCCTTTCTCAGGACTATGAGGTGTGGAAGAGCTTTGCCCTCCCAGGGCGAACTCACAGCACTGGGCACGCCTTAATTAAGGCCCGTGCCTTAATTACAGCACCAACAGCACCATCCCCGCCACCCCTGAGGCCGGGAGGACTCGGCCCAGCCCGAACAGGGCCCACCGAGCAGGGGGAACCGGGCAATGGGCCTGGAATGGTTCCCCTCAGCCCTGCCGATCCGCCGCGCCCACCTGAGCCACCGCTTCCCCTCTGCTCCGCTCCAAACGACCGCCTGTCCCCCTCAAGGGAGCCCTCAGCGCCTCCCTGAGCCCCACAAGGTCCCCTCAGCCCCTCCCTGAGCCCCTCAAGGTGCCCACAAGGTCCTCTCAGCGCCTCCCTGAGCCCCCCAAGGTCCCCTCAGGGTCCCTTCAGCCCCTCTCCGGTCACTCACCTGGGCCGCAGCTCCAGTCCCGGCCCTCCAAACGCCCTCCTGTCCCCCTCAAGATCCCCTCAGCGCCTCCCTGAGCCCCACAAGGTCCCCTCAGCCCCTCCCTGAGCCTCTCAAGGCCCCTT
>VZRM01007396.1:27027-42958 GCA_013397955.1 Grantiella picta | reverse complement strand
CCTCCCTGAGCCCCCCAAGGTCCCCTCAGGTCCTCTCCGGTCACTCACCCGGACCGCAGCTCCAGTCCCGGCCCTCCAAACGACCTCCTGTCCCCTTCAAGGTCCCCTCAGCGCCTCCTTGAGCCCCTCAAGGTGCCCACAAGGTTCCTTCAAGGTCCCCTCAGCGCCTCCCTGAGCTCCCCAAGGTCCCCTCAGGGTCCCCCCAGGTCCTCTCCGGTCACTCACCTGAGCCGCAGCTCCAGCCCCGCCCCTCCAAACGACCTCCTGTCCCCCTCAAGGTCCTCTCAGCGCCTCCTTAAGCCCCCTAAGATCCCCCCAAGCTCCCCTCAGCCCCTCTCGGTCACTCACCCCGGCCGCAGCTCCAGCCCCGGCCTCGCGCAGCCCCAACTGCCCCGCGCTCCGGTTTGAATCCGCGCCGCCAGCCAATCCCCGCGCGCCCCGGCTCCTTCCGCGGCCTCTCATTGGCTGGCCTCACAGGGCTCCTGAAGCCAGCCCGCCGCCATGTCTGCTGAGGGCGTGGCCTGTCCGCTGTGCGTCCCCGCGCGGGCGCGGGAGTGGGGCGTGGCTTGCCGCGCGCTGAAGCCCCCCTAGGCGCCATCTTTACTGCTGGTTGATGGCGCCAGCTCGCGTTGCTTAGCAACGGGGACGCCAGGCGGGTCCGGGACCCCCGAGGCGGGCCGCTCCTTCCGCAGCGCACCGGAGCGGGGAAAAGCCGCTTTTCGGGGGGAAAACGCCCTTCTCAGGCCGAGATTTCCTTGCTATTTCAAGCAAAGCCATTGGCACGAGGCGCGGGTGGGCCTCAGCCTCCCGCTCTGGTGCTCCAGGGCACCAAAAGGGACTGGGTGCAGGCGGTGCGTGTGGAAATTCACCGCTTATTAAGCGTCGTCTCTTGAGAAATACGGTGCCTTGCCAGGTTTTTGCCTTCAAACGCTGATTAGAGTAACAGCCGGCGACTTGTGCCACAGGCAAAACCCATTTCGAGCCGCATACGAGTCTTCCCTTAGCAGGCGTTCAATATGCAAACGGATAAAACCCAAACGCAACAATTACACGAAGGGAATTCGCATAATCATAAAATAACGGCGCGCTTCAATCTTCGGAATCTGAGACGAAAAACAGCGGGTAATTGAAGAACGGGTATTAGCAATTAGAAAGCGGAACTAAATGCTTAAAACGGCGCGGTGGAGAAAGGGAGTTCGTAAAGCAAGATTGCTCTCATCATCCAGCTGCTTCGCTGGAACTGCTTTATTTGGGGTGTGTCGTTCGCTTGAACTTAATAATAATTAATTCATCATAGACGGTAAAAAGCCTCGGGATCTTCGAGGAGTAAACGTTAATGAGGCTTCCTTGGGGAAGAGAGCCGAAATTATCTGCATTTTATAAGGGAATGAGGTCCAGAAGGGATGAAATTCGTCCTCCAAGCCAACGGCCAAGCATGAGAAAGGCGCTGACCTTGGCGTACGACCTCAAAATCGCCCAAAAACCCACTTTTCCCCCTCTCTGTGAAGAATTCGGAGGCTGAAAGGCACACCTGTGTTTTGTGCAGGTACATCCCACGTTTGTGATGATGCTCAGCCGCTTTTCTGTCATCCCAGGGCCTCCTGCAGCTCCTGCCTGTAATTAAATCTTCACAGCTAAGATGCCTCTATTGGCAGATCGTATTTATAGGCAGGCGAGTTGTTTTGGTGTCGTTGTGAAGAGCTAAGGAGGCTTTTGCTCGTGAGCAAATTCTGCTCTCCTTCAAATTGTCATCCGCAGCCTTGTGCCAATAAAAAAAGCACATTATTTTAGATGATTGCCCCCGCGGTGCTTGTGGTGAGTTACTGCGGTAGGTGCTGGGCTTGTGTTGCACAAATTGCATTTCTTCCACTCGTGTGTTCACCCATCGTCCTTCCAGACCCTTCCAAATTCGGAAATCTGGAGGGCGGCAGGATCTGAGCGCCCCAAAAATCTTCTCAGAACCTCCAAAACGCGCTCCAAAAAGCTTCCCATTGTGGATATAGTGTGGGCCTGGCAAATGGGATTCCTGCTCAGTCCTAAACCCCAAAAACCTTCACAAAATCTCCTTCCTCCTAAATGGGGTTCCTGCTCAGTCCCAGACCCCAAAACCTTCACAAAATCTCCTCCTCCTAAATGGGATTCCTGCTCAGTCCCAGACCCCAAAACCTTCATCAAATCTCCTTCCTCCTCCTCCTCCTCCNTGCTCAGTCCCAGACCCCAAAACCTTCATCAGATCTCCTTCCTCCTCCTCCTAAATGGGATTCCTGCTCAGTCCCGACCCCAAAACCTTCACAAAGTCTCCTTCCTCCTCCTCCTCCTCCTAAATGGGATTCCTGCTCAGTCCCGACCCCAAAACCTTCACAAAGTCTCCTTCCTCCTCCTCCTCCTCCTAAATGGGATTCCTGCTCAGTCCCGACCCCAAAACCTTCACAAAGTCTCCTTCCTCCTCCTCCTCCTCCTAAATGGGATTCCTGCTCAGTCCCGACCCCAAAACCTTCACAAAGTCTCCTTCCTCCTCCTCCTCCTCCTGGGCTAATGCATGATGAGAGCACAGAGGTCGGGAACACCTTTCATTTGGAGCTTTATTCCAAGCTGGCAGAAAGGCAGAAGGACCGAAGGCCTTTTCAGGAGCTGCTTTGTGGCAAAGTAATTATATTTTCTTTTGTTTGTGTCAGGAAGGGGGGGAGAGGGAGGAGAAGCCTTGAAATGTCTCATCTGGGAAACCGTTAATAGAATTTATGCTAATTTGATGATTCCGGCGATTGCTGGCGGAAGCACTTCACATTCTCAGGCAGCAGAAATTCTCCTCCAGCTCCTCCTGCAGCCTCACTGGGTTGATCTTCAGCCCCGTTTGGCTCCTCCAGCCACCAGATTCTTCGCTGGGCAGCGCTGGCCGATCTCAGGGACCATTTTGACCCCAAAAATGTGAGATTTGGGCGCTGATGCTGGTGGGATCCCTGGTGATGCCACACCTCGATATTTCGGGGCGGGATGGCAGGAAATCTGTGCCCCAGTGCCTCCCTGGGTGAGCAAAAAGCCAAACCTCTCCCTGCCAGCCTCGTCCCGTGGCGAAGCTTTGCAAACACCGATCGCTCTGCCCAGCTCCTGTAATTAACTCCGCAATTGCAAAACCCATTTGTGCAGCTTTGCGCTCAGGGGAAACCTTTATTAAGTTGCTTTTAATCCAAAGCCTCCTTGAGCACGATGGTCTTCACAAACAGACCTTCCAGAAAAAAAAAATAGAAATAAAAATAAAAAGAAGAAGAAGGGGGGGGGAAAGCAAGTGGAATTAGAAACTTTGAGACAGCAACCTTTCTCCGCGGGAAAAAAGGGAGAAAAAAACCAACTTAGGTGTGTTTCTCTTGATGCATGAATACAGCAGGAGTGTTAAGAAGGAATCATTCAGCAGTGTGAGGAAAAAATCCATCAGGCTGAGCAGGGAGAGTGCACAAGGTTTAGCCAGAGGAAGAGGGACATTTTAGGGGAATTAATTTCCCATCTCTCCCGGCTGCCCCGTGCCAGAGGCCGGCAGATGGCATCAGGCTCATGTGCTGGGTGGGAGCTGAGGGCCTCAGCAGGGCAAAATGTGGCCAGAGCATCGTCCGTGGGGGAAAAGAGCAGGGGAAAGAGCCCACTGTGGGGGCTGTGAGGAGGAGGAGGATGAAGAACCCACGGGGGCTGTGAGGAGGAGGAGGATGAAGAACCCACAGAGGATCTGAACTCCATGGGGTTTGCAAAGGAGATGAAAGAGCCCACGGGGTCTGTGAGGAGGAGGAGGAGGATGAAGAACCCACGAGGGCTGTGAGGAGGAGGAGGAGGATGAAGAACCCACGAGGGCTGTGAGGAGGAGGAGGAGGATGAAGAACCCACGAGGGCTGTGAGGAGGAGGAGGAGGATGAAGAACCCACGAGGGCTGTGAGGAGGAGGAGGAGGATGAAGAACCCACGAGGGCTGTGAGGAGGAGGAGGAGGATGAAGAACCCACGAGGGCTGTGAGGAGGAGGAGGAGGATGAAGAACCCACGAGGGCTGTGAGGAGGAGGAGGAGGATGAAGAACCCACGAGGGCTGTGAGGAGGAGGAGGAGGATGAAGAACCCACGAGGGCTGTGAGGAGGAGGAGGAGGATGAAGAAGCCATGAGGGCTGTGAGGAAGAGGAGGATGAAGAACCCAAGGGGTCTGCAAGGAGGAGGCCAAATGGCTGATGGTTTAGCTGTTGCTGGCAATAATCTGAAATAATTTGCCTTTTTATTGGCACAAGACTGCGGATGACGATTTGAAAGAGAACAGAATTTGGTTATGAGCAAAACCTCCTTGAGTCTTCAAAACAACACTAAAACAACAAGAGTCCAAGAGCAAACCAGGTTTATCAGTGATTTATCAGTGATTGATCTGTGATTTATCAGTGATTTATCAGTGATTGAGCTGTGATTGATCTGTGATTTATCAATGATTTATCTGTGATTTATCAGTGATTTGTCTCCGATTTATCCGTGATTTATCTGTGATTTATTTGTGATTTATCAGTGATTTATCAGTGATTTATCATTGATTGATCTGTGATTTATCAATGATTTATCTGATTTGTCTCTGATTTATCAGTGATTTATCAGTGATTTCTCTGTGATTGATCTGTGATTTGTCTGTGATTTATCAGTGATTGATCTGTGATTTATCTGTGATTTATCTGTGATTTGTCTCTGATTTATCAGTGATTGATCTGTGATTTATCTGTGATTTGTCTCCGATTTACCAGTGATTTATTTGTGATTTATCAGTGATTTATCATTCATTGATCTGTGCTTTATCAATGATTTATCAGTGATTTCTCTGTGATTTGTCTCCGATTTATCAGTGATTTCTCGGTGATCTCCCACCTCGGTGAATCCTGGATATTTTCCTCCAGCACCGATCATCTTCGGGGTGAAGAGCACTTGAACGGGACGAGCCAAAACCACTGTCCATCCTCTCTGTCCCCGCAGTGAAACGATGCGCGGATGTCAGCAGCGAAGCCACGGCCTCGTCCTGAGCTCCTTAAAAAACAAAGGGAGTCTCTATCGCCTTCATCTGGCTTTCAATGAATGACCTCTTGTCACCGGGAGCTGCGTGTGGTGACAAAGGACCTTTGTGGGTTGATATTTATGATTTCATTTGAGGCAGGGAGCAAGCGGGGGGAGAGGGCTGGGAAATAAGAGCCGAGCTGATGGTTCTGGCTGTAAACTCAAGGGATCTTTATCTAGGTTTTTTTTATTAATACAGTTGTCATCTCTTAAATATTTGAGCGACTCGCGGCCGAGAACGCTCGAGAATGACTCCAGCTTTCCCAAACCCTCCTCTGGACCCAAATTCTGGGGACGGGGTGGGGGGAAATTTTGCATTTTCCTAGTGTCCCCCCCAAGCCTTTCCCACCCACGAATCCTGCTGTGAGAGCCCCAAAAATGCTCCCGGGGCTCCAACACCCCTCCTCACACCAGCGACTTGCCAACGCTGATAAATCCTTGCCTTTTTCCCCGCCAGGATTAAACAGCTGGGAGTCGGGAGTGAGAGCGTGTCCCCTCTCCCTTTGCCATGCGAACAGAGAAAATTAATCTTCCAGCTTCCTCTGATATTTGGGCTGAATTACAAGCTGGGAGAGGAGATAAAGCGCGGGCGGAGGAAGGCACAGGTAGAGCGGAGCTGGGCTGCTGGCGCAGCCCTTTGTCCGCGCAGATAACGCTGCTCCCCTCCTGGAGTCATGCATAATTCACCGCTCTCCCTCTCCTGGTCATCCCTGCCTCTGCTTTCTGTGTTTTCCTCCCAGAGCGGCTGGAAACTCCGTGTCTGAGTGTGTGAAGGTGCAGGGCACGCTCGTGCGGGTGTGCAAAGCACGGCTGTGACCTGCAAACCGCAGCGGCAGCGCGGATTTTGGGACAAAGCTAAGGGGGTCTTGTCCTCTCGTTGCCTTTCGGCTGGTAGAAATATCAAGCAGGCACTGAATTAAAGGGAAAAAGGGCATCTGCAGGGCCTGGGCTGTGTTTGGCATTCCCATCAGAAATATCGAGCAGACCCTGAATTAAAGGGAAAAAGGGCATCTGCAGGGCCTGGGCTGTGTTTGGCATTCCCATCAGAAATATCGAGCAGACCCTGAATTAAAGGGAAAAAGGGCATCTGCAGGGCCTGGGCTGTGTTTGGCATTCCCATCAGAAATATCGAGCAGACCCTGAATTAAAGGGAAAAAGGGCATCTGCAGGGCCTGGGCTGTGTTTGGCATTCCCATCAGAAATATCGAGCAGACCCTGAATTAAAGGGAAAAAGGGCATCTGCAGGGCCTGGGCTGTGTTTGGCATTCCCATCAGAAATATCGAGCAGACCCTGAATTAAAGGGAAAAAGGGCATCTGCAGGGCCTGGGCTGTGTTTGGCATTCCCATCAGAAATATCGAGCAGACCCTGAATTAAAGGGAAAAAGGGCATCTGCAGGGCCTGGGCTGTGTTTGGCATTCCCATCAGAAATATCGAGCAGACCCTGAATTAAAGGGAAAAAGGGCATCTGCAGGGCCTGGGCTGTGTTTGGCATTCCCATCAGAAATATCGAGCAGACCCTGAATTAAAGGGAAAAAGGGCATCTGCAGGGCCTGGGCTGTGTTTGGCATTCCCATCAGAAATATCGAGCAGACCCTGAATTAAAGGGAAAAAGGGCATCTGCAGGGCCTGGGCTGTGTTTGGCATTCCCATCACATCCCAGCTCCGCTCGCCACGCTATCTCCCTAAATCCCTCCGTGTTATACTTGGATAGAGGTTACATCCTGGGGGATACCAACCCCGGCATTAACACACACCAACTGCATTTTATTCGGTCGATCATCCGCAGGCTCCTTTGCTCCTGTTCTTGACAGAACCGTGCCACACAGAGCGGGAAAGCCGTGGAGGTTTTCCACAGCCACCGAAGAGTTCCTTCCCCCAGAACAAAGCGAAAACAACCCCGGCCACTCCCGGCCGAACAGTGAAAACACACACACACACACACACACCTGCTTAATGATTTTCTGCTTTGTAAACGAGAGCAGTGCCATGAGTTTAATAACCACTGCTTGGGAGTAATTGGGGCGATCATTGTATGGCCCAGGGGGAAAATTGCAGCTTGTTATCTCCGGGGAGTAGCGTTAGGATCCAGCAGATAATCAGACCGTTATTTGTTGCACTTCAGATGACATTTCGTACGGGATTTGGGAGCGATAGCGATCAAACCGTGCTGTCAGAGCCACTGCCAGACTGCAGAGTCCAGAGACCTGGAAGCTAAATAGCACCTGAAG
Organism: Grantiella picta; assembly: GCA_013397955.1. Classification (NCBI taxonomy): domain Eukaryota; kingdom Metazoa; phylum Chordata; class Aves; order Passeriformes; family Meliphagidae; genus Grantiella; species Grantiella picta. The sequence goes on along the minus strand of VZRM01007396.1, from coordinate 35,671 downwards.
CTGCCTGGGATGGCTGCTCTTCCAGCAGGAATATCAGGCAGAAGTGCCACATCGAGCTCAAAGATGTCCAGAGCTGAGCAACACTCGTCTCTTCTTCAATTTGATCTTCTCGATGCCTGAAACAGGCTACCTGACATAGAGGACAGACTGAGTTAGGAGAATAAAAGTGAGCAAATTTGTTAAAGGGCTTTGAGGGACATTCAGGGCAAACTAAGTCCCCCCATGACACCCAAAAATGGATGCAGGGTCAGGAGCTCCTCACCTTTTATAAGTTCTGTAAAATGAGCAAATTGGGCCTTAATTCTCCAATCACACCCTCGGGTGATGATGTTAACCACCCCAAACCTGTTCCCCCCAATTCATTGTTGTTCACATATTTTCAGGCTCTAGGGAAATGTGTCCTCAGATTTCCATTCAGAGAAATCGTTTTGGCTAAAGAGGGAGCAGAGGTTTTAGCGTTTTATGCAACACCGAAGCTACAGCTACACGAAGAATAAAAACCAGAAATCCTTAAGGCACCGTTCTCTTGAGAGAGACAACGCTCAGGATGAGGATGCAAAGGGGGAATATCAGCTCCGACATGCCACCAGCCAGATCTATACTCATCCCCAGCGATTAGGTTTCTCGAGACCTTCCCTCCCGTTTCTCCCTCTCCACCCCAATCGATGGCCTCTGCCTGTCCTCTCGCCTCCAGCAGCCCTGAAATTTGAGGCTTGGGCAGGAGCTGCAGCATCAGGGATGTTTTCTGCGTGGTCCTGCAGAGACAGCAGCGCTGGGCACCCTCCCTGTGCCACGATTTCTCCTCATCCCACCCCCTGAGCAGCTCCGTGATAAGATGTTTGTTCAGCCCCTCGGGGGTTTCCGAGCTGGGGGAGGCAATTCCAGCGAATCCAGATGTGGTGGGTGGGTGAGACAGTGCAGGGACACAACTCCAACACCAGCCCCTCTCCTGTGCTCACCCAGCGGGTTTTTAGCACGGCTAAACCCAGCCAGAACCCCTGGCACGCTGCGTTTTGTAGGTTTTCTGCGCAGGAGCATCCCCAAATCCCGGTTTGGGCTCTGCTGCCAGGATGGGCTCACCAACGCCGAGGATCCTGCCAGGCTGGAGAGCTCTGAGCCAAGGCAGCTCCGCTATCGATCCCCGATCAATGACAGCTCAAGGCCTGGAAATGACAGCGCCTTTCCCCAGCCCGCAGCTCCCAGCCCAGGCTGGAGGCTCACGCAGAGATTTAGCAATAATCCGAGGCAGAAGCGGGGATGGGAAGAGCCTCTTGCAGCAGGTGGGTTGTTGAACAAATTGGACACATAACGAGACAAAAGGCACGGAGGAAGGAGATCTGGTGGGACCGGACCTTTATCTCCGGCACGCTGGCCGCCAAATCTTTGTGCAATATTTATCAAGGGTGAGCGGGCAGGAGAATTGGCAGTCGATGCATAAGTGAGGAATTAAAGCCACTGCCGTCCTTATCTCCCCGGCAGAGAGGCGAGGGGAGGGGTGGGCAGGAGCTGCGAGCCAGCCCAGGGCAATCGACTTTGAAACCATTTGCGGATTTAACGAATCCCAACTTTATTAGCTCAGCTGATGGGGAGCAGAGCAGAAGCACCAAGAGGGCAAACCTGCACATCCACCTCCTCCGGCTGCCCGAGCAGAGCGCTGCCTCCAGGCAGGCATTTCCCCTGGAAAGTCCCTGATCAGATATTTCACACGGCAGAGCTGCCCAAAGGCTCCACGTAAGGGGTCTGTGGTCTTTAAAGCTGAGTTAAAATTCACTTTTAGACAGAGGAGTTTGGGAGCTGCTGCACTTTTTCTCTCTCCTAGTTTTTCTCAGCAGTGAGGCAAAGGCAGGCGAGGCTCTGCCCTCGGGATGGTTGCGTTTTCCACAGTCAGAGGCAGGGCAGACACTGCTCAGCACTTCCAGCCACCCCACCAGACCCAGAAAAACCCCAGGGGAAGGGACGGGGTGACCCCAAAACCACAGAGCTCCAAGCCAGCCCATCAAGGGGGGCTGGGGAGGTTGGGTGCCCCAGGCCCTCCGGCTGCGGATGGCGAGCAAAGGGCTGCTCCACCGCCAGCATCCCCTGGGAATCCCCAGCGATCACATAACATCTGTAATTAACTCGATTATTGGCTTTCCTTTCGCTGAGACTGCGCGTTCAAGATGGGCTCCATCTGCTCCCTGCATGGGCCTGGCTGTCACCGGAGGGGACAAAGCCCCTCCTTCGGGGGAAATGTGGCATTTCTGCCAGTGGGGGACAAGGACAAGGCCATGCTGGGGAGCAGCAGCAGCCCCCGGACAGTGGCCGTGGGTCCAGGCAGCCCAAATCCCCCAAAACTCTCACCACACCCCAAACTGCACCCACAAGCCCCAGACCATCAGCTTCGTTATATCATTTAAGGGAATTTGCGTCTCTCCGCTTAATTTCTCTTCGAGGCAAACAGGAGCCCAGGAAGCCAAGTGGGAGATGCAGGACTGGAGATGTCAGGCGGCTGCTGGGAGGAAGATGAGCTGATCTCCGCGCCTGGAGCACTCAGCGCCACATCCCCTCCCCGCGCCGCGCAATCCCTCCCGCAGAAATGGGACACGAGCGGCGAGGAGCACCGCGGTAATTCCCAGCTACAGCTCTTTCCCAGCCAGGCTCCCCCTTCGCTTGCCATAAATCCTCCCCAGGTTATTCGGGCCGCTGTCACGGAGCTGTGGCAGCAAATCTGAGCTGGGAGCAGCGGCGCACGTGGCGCTCGCGGGTCCCCCAGCACCCATCTGCACCGCCTTTGTCTCCGCAGCCTCCGAGCAGCTCCTCTCCTCCTCTCTGCTGCAAAGAAACGCGCTCGTTGCAACATTGCCTTAATTTGTTTGCCAGCTTTCGGAGATGGAGAGGCTCCCGCTCCCATCGGTGCCGTTTGAGGATGCCGGCAGCATCCTTAACCCTTCGGCTCCCGCACCCTCGAGCTGCCGGGGAGGGTTTTGCACACCCAAGAAATAAGAGTTTCCTCCTCCGTCCCTGCTCCTCAGCCGACCTGGCACTTCCCAGATGGAAAGATCCATTTCCCCTTCCAGCTACCCTCAGCATTTCCGTAATGAGATGAGTTTTGTTGTGACCACAACCGGTGTCAGAGGGAATAAAAGGAAAAGCGATCCGGATGGACTCTACGGCGGTGACAAGGACATGAGGACAAAAAGCCACCGGCAAAGCCGGGGCAGCGCGGGTGGAGGAATGGTGTGGGGCAAGCTGGGCAGCACAGGGGACAGGCTGGGGGTTCCTGCTGTCCTGTGGCACATCCCGGGATCTCTCACGTAACGCCAGGAGCTGCTCGTGGCCTGGGGCTGCAGCAAGGTGCCTTTTGGACATCTCTGGGAGCACCAGCGTGGCCCCACAGGGACATTTCTGCTCACGTAGCTCCAAACCAGCTCCTGGTGTTGGTATCAGCGAGCAAGGAGCCAGGAGGGATGGCAGCGCTGTCACCGAAAATCGGGAAGGGAAGGAAATAAAAACCCTCTAACACTGTATTTAAAGTGAGAGAGAGCTGCAACCACGCAGATCCCTTCCTGACCCAGCATCCTGTGGGATGAGTCTGTTCGCTCTCTGTCCCACATTCCCATCCCACCTGAGCATCTTCAACCCCTTCAGTCCGGGGCAGCAACCCCAGGGCCCTGTGTGTCCCAGAGATGCTTCCTCTGGGTGAAACAAATTAAATCCAGAGTTCCCATTTCTCTGGGATGGGAAGAGCCAGCCGAGGTGGAGGTGGTGCCCAGGGGAAATGTTTCGGGACAGTGGTTGAGCAGGAACCAGTGGTGGTGCATTGCCTCACGCTAATTGCTCGAGCTAATGAAGCCACACACCCATCTTGGTGATTTTCCACAGGGTTTCCATCCGCCTTCGGCTTTCAGGGTGCTGTCCGCAATTCCGCAAAGATGCGGCTGATTGATCACGAGATTCCGGGGTGGGAAAAGAGCGGAAACAACCCTGAAGGGGCTGCAAAAAACACACAGCAGGTGAGGAACACCCAGATCCAAGGGTGAGGAGCAGCAGCAGGAGGAACTCCCAGCTATCCAGCCGCAGCCTTTCGATGTTGGTGCAACACAGACGCAGCTCCACCGCTCTTCCCGAGGCTGCTGGCGAGGAGGTGTTCCTGCCCTCCCACGGGATACCATCCCCAGGGAGTTCGCTGCCTGCCTCTGGCTGCCAAAACCCCAGGAGATCCCAAACCACCTTCCCCGTGGCTCCGTGCCTCCAGGTCCCCCAGCACCGCAAGGTGCTCGGTTGTTAAGCAGTTCAACCTCCTTTTCATCCCGAGCGCGGCTCTGAAGGTTTAAATAGAAAGATATCAAAATAAAAGATAATTGTTGAGAGAGATGAATAGGGGGAGAAAAAAAAAAAACTATCAGCACGGAGGAACTCTTGTCTAATTTCTCACCCACGCAGAGCACAGCGATATTAGTGCCTTCAACTCTGGTTCGTAAAAGCTTTCATGGCTTTATTACCAGCTCCCCGAACAGCTTGTCCTTTTAATAAGCCAAGGCCTCCAGACAGCAGATCTGCCCATGGGAGATCCCATCAGGATGTGGTTCATCCAGGCAAAAAATAGCACGGAGCATCATCACGCTCACCTGACTGAGGGAGCCCTTGTCTGAGGCAGGAAAAGGTTAAAAAACCACCCCAAAAATGCAGGGGGAGAGGGGAGGGAGGGAGGGAGAGCTGAACCTCCTCCGTGGTGAGTTAACCGGTGCTGCTGGGTGTCCTCGCCTTCCCCATCAGCCCTGCTCTCCACAGCCCCTGGCACTGGCGGTGGAGGCCTTTAATTATCCAAACTGCTGCCCCTCAGAAAATTAAACGCTGCCGAGGATGACTCAGTGTTTAATGGACTGGCTGCTCCTCACGCCGGGAGAGCCAAGCGGGTGCAAGCGAGAGCACACCGCGGCGTTAAATCAACCGGANCGTTAAATCACACGGAGACGCTGCTCAAGGGGCCGGTGACCCAGCGGCTCCGAGCAGCCACTGCTGGCTTTGAACGGCGGTGTTTCCACTCAGGACAACCCCGTGGGCAGCTCCCGAGGGCAGCAGCTCCGGGTGTAGCAGCTCGACCCTCCAGCCGGGCTGGTTGTGACTCTGCATGCTGGGGATGCGCTGGATTTTAAAAATCCCACGGATTCACCAAGCTGTCCGTTCTGTGTTTTCAGGATTTCCTTTGGAAAGGCCTCGGCGATGGTCAGGCGTGGTTCAAAAGGCAAATACGTGCCAGAGGATGTGATGCAAAGCTCGTCTCGGCCTTCGCCCGCCGCGCTCCGGGCCAGCCCAAGCCAGCATGGCAAGAAGCAGCTCTGCTAATAGCCTCGTTAGTCTCACCAAGGCGCTGAGGCTTTGGCTTCCAGCGGATAATTAACGATGTGCTCGTGAATTAGGAAACCCTGGACCTCCACCAGGATCTGTGTGGAGGCAAAGGAGCTGCTTTGGGTTCGGAGTTGGAGCGAAGCGATGCCTCGAGGAGCGGCTCAAAGCAATGGGAAAGCGAGAAGCCTTCTCTTCTTTTCTCTGTCTGTCTTTTAAGGATGAGTTGTTCTCCAGGTACCCAATGCCCGGAGCTGGAAAACGGCAAAAATTTCTCCGTGGAAAATATTGTCAAGCCCTGGCACAGGCTGGCCAGGGCAGCGGTGGACATTTCACTCCTGGAGGGATTTAAAAGACGTGAGGACACGGCTTAGTGGTGGCCTTGGCAGTGCTGGGGGAGAAGCTGGAAGATGATCTTGGAGGTCTTTTGCAACCTAAAGGATTCCCTGCGGTTGCAAAAGTCCCCTAATGCCCCACCAGCGAGAAAGGCACGTGTAAAAAGTCCTAATAAGGCCCCAAGGTGCCTCATTTGCATACAATTTACTGTCGCTAATGATGCTGATGGTTATTTCCCCAAGCTAGGAAGTGTTTGGCCCCAAAATGGGTTCCTGGAAGCAATTTCAGACCGGCAATCTGTAATGCTGGAGCTGATGGAAGCAATTTGCAACCCATTAGCAGAGATCGGCTGTGAAGATATTTTACACATCGATCAGTCCAGGTTTGAGGGGGGATGGAGTTTTTCCCCCCTTCTCCTTTGGGATTTTTGTCCTGGATGGGATCTGGTGGCCCGCGCAGCCCCAGCACACAGCGGTGACTTCTTAATTAAATCTCTTAATTACACAAATACAGTCCCGGACTGCAGGGCTGGGCACCCCGAGCATCCAGGGATGGGACAGAGCGCTGCCGAGCACCTCCAGCACCCACAGGACTAATTGACCATTAATTATTAAATTGCCTCTGGACAGCAGCGGGTGCAGATCAAGAAGCAATTTTCAAGCCAGGCTTGCCTCCACGGAGGGAGCGATTGCAGGGCACAACCCCAAAAAACATCGTGGAAAAGCATCACTTACCCATCCTTGCAAACCCCTCCTTGCCCTGGGGATGCTCTTCCAAGAAGCGGGACGGGAGTTGGTTTCCATAATTGGGTGGAGCAGGGAAAAACACTGCTGGGAAGGTGAGGAAAGCTCCCAAAAATTCGAGTTATCCCTTGGCCCAAACTGCCGAGGTGCTCCCAGGACACCTCGCTGCCTGCCTGCCTGTCTGCCGGAGCCTGCGCTGGGAGCCTCAGCTCCGCAGCACCTTCCCTTAATTACTTTTTTTCATGTTAATTAGATCTGAGGGGAGCCCTGAGAACTGAATCGGCGCTCTGAGCGCACGTGTTGAACAGGAGGATCCCTCCAGAGCCACCCACCATCCCACCCCTCGGCCACCCCGCTCTGAGCCTTGGTGTCTTGCAGTTGTCACCTGGGGCTGCTAGTCCTCACCCATCCCACAGCCCTCAGCTGGTTCTGCTGTCTCTCCCGGCAGGAATTAACACAACCCTCACGTGGCTTCCCCCAAAAAAATAACACGGAAACGCTCCCCGTCCCCACGCTCCACTCGATTCCAAGGATGCAGCTGCATTCTCCCTGGACGAGGGCCAGCGGCAAGGAAGTTTCCACAGGAGCTCTCCTCCTCCCTGGCTCCCGTGGAAAAGGGTCCTGGGGTGTTTGGGACCCCAGCAGCTCCAGGAAACCCCCAAGAAAGGTGTTCACCATCCAGGGAACCAGCAGACCCTCTTCCCCGGGGTTTCTGGCGCACTGGAAATCCAGGATTCCCAAGAACATCCACATGCTCACCTGCTCCAGCCTGAAACCTCCTCCCTCCCTGCCCAGACCGCGCTGCGGGGGGATTTAGTGTCGATAAAACCACCGCGGAGAGTGACTTCTCATCTGGAAGGAAGGAAGGAAAGAAGGAGGGGGGGAACAGCCAGTTTCTAAATGTCCTTATCCCTATCCCAGCAGCACATCCTTCTCCGGGCTCCCGTCAGGAGCCGCTAATGGAGGGACAGCTACCAGCAGGCAGCTGTCGCCCGGCAAGGAGCGATGCCGACTGCAGAACGGAGCAGGAAGGGGAAAAGGCAGAGCTGGTGCCAACTGGAAACGCTAATGCTGCTCTCCCGGCCTCGCAGCCACGTCCCCGAGCGGTGGCAGGGTTGTCCCCGAGCCCGGCAAGGGGGACACCAGCCCAGGGGATGTCCCTGTACCACACCTCTTTGCTCCCAGAAGTTTCCGAGCAGGTTCCGCTGCAAACCCAGAGCTCCTTCTCGGGCAGGGGAGAGGATGCTCCAGAAAAGGGCCGAACCAAGTGTGTCCAAGCCGTGGGATTCGGGGACAGCCTCAGCATGCTGTGTCCCAAACTGCCCACGCGGTTCAGGCGGGGACAGCGCGCTGGGAAGGCACCTCTGGGCAGGGACAGCTTGTGGTGACCACCCTGGGGTCTGGTGTCCCTTTGCGACTTGTAAAGGACGTTGAAACATCCTTTTCCATTTGACTGCAGCCACCTTACTGGGAGCAGCGGGCGGGCTCCTGCCGCAGCCTCCCGTCGCCCAGGGCTCAGCTCGGGTGACGAGGCCACCCCGCTCTCCGGGGCACTCGCCGGAGGCGGTGGGAGATGTGCTGGCGCTGGGGGAAGCTGGGCAGTGCTATTCGACCCCCCAGCTCTGCCCTGGGGAGGAGCAGAGCGCTCAGCACTCACTGCCTCCTGCCCCGGGAGCACCCCGGGGGACACCGGCTGGGGGACAGTGGGAAAGGGGGCAGCGTGTCCCGAGCGAGCCAGGAGCCCAGCGCCTCGGGAGGGTCACCCTGCCATCGTGACAAGCGTGCCACTGCCCAGCCGCAGGCAGCAGAGCGGGGCCGCGCGGGGTGAGCCCGGGCTGGACACTCGAGGCCACACCGTGTGGCCAGAAGGGGCGCGAAGGCCATCGGTGCCCCCCGAAAGGACCGAGCCGGGGGGGTCCGAGCATCCACCCCGGTGCTGGAGGGTGAAGCCCGGCGGGCGGGGGAGGCCGTGGCCGCGGAGGGATGGGTCAGGGCTGAGTGGGGGGCTCGGGGGGGCTCGGGCGGAGCGGGGAGCGGAGCATCCCTGGCAGGCGCTGGGGGATGGGAGCGGCACACGCGCACGCACACACACATTACCCACATGCACACGGCAGCAGCACCAACAGCCCCTGCCAGCGCCTGCAATCGCTGGAGCGCCGCTCCTGCGCCTCTCCCTCCTCCTCCTCTTCCTCCTCCTCCACCGCTTTTTCGGGGTCCTCTAGGTTTTTAAATTTCCCCTC
>VZRM01007394.1:126166-147442 GCA_013397955.1 Grantiella picta | reverse complement strand
GCCCGCCCCGCGCCGCCTCAGGAGCCCTCGGGGGCTGCCGGCGGGAAAACACCGCGAAAACCCGCAAAAACCAGCAAAAACCAGCAAAAACCCCGCAAAAACTGCAGGGAAAAGGCTAAAGTGGGAAAAGCCCGGCGCGGCGTCTCCTCAAAAGAGAGATTGTTTTGGTTTTGTTTTGTTATTTCACAGGCATTGCTGTGCTTGACCTGTCTGAAGGTAGAAAGGTCTTAAAGGGGCAACGTGCCGCCAAACTTTCCGCCTTGAAAACGTACCAATAATAACAATAACAAAACAATAACAGTAGTATGGCGATGATGATGTTGATGATGATGATGATGATGCAGCAGTTATTTCCTTTTCCTCCAGTTTGCCATGGTGGAAATTTTTGTCCAAATAGGTTACCCAGATCTGCTTCACCTTGAAAACAAAACACTAATAACAATAACAAAATAATAACAAAACAATAACAATAGTATGGCGATGATGATGATGATGATGATGATGATGATGATGCAGTTATTTCCTTTTCCTCCAGTTTGCCATGGTGGGAATTTTTATCCCAATGTCACCCAGATCTGCTTCACCTTGAAAACATAACAATAATACCAATAACAAAACAGTAACAATAACAATAGTATGGTGATGGTGATGGTGATGATGATGATGTTGATGATGATGATGTTTCCTTTCCCCCCAGTTTGCCATGGTGGGAATTTTTGTCCCCATGTCACCCAAATCTGCTTCCCCAGGCCTGGCACCTTCCTGCTCTTCTAACTGCACTTTTCCCATGCTCTGCACAGTGGAATCTCATCCTGTGCTGTGCTAATCCCAAACCTTTTCCCTCTGTGCAGGCCTGGAACGAACGCCTTCCTGTCTGCCAGCTGTGCCTGTCTGAGGTGAGTTTTCCTGTGGAACTCCCTCCTTTGGCAGTGTTTGAGCCCATTTGTTGAATTGTTTAAGTGCTGGCAAATGTCTTCTCCTCATCCATCTCTGCTGTGCTCAAACCAAGAGCACAGGGACCCCCAGTCCCACTCCCCACAACCCTCTGGATGCAACCATCCAACCCTTTTCTTGTCCCTCTCTTTCCAGCCGAGGGAGAAGGATGTGTACGGAAGAGTGGATTTTAAAATATTTTTACTAAGTCAAGAGGAGTTCCATGCCAGCAGGATCTGCCTTAGGAAGGCAGGATGGTGCAAATCCACGTGCTTGGTGAGCTTGCAGTCCCGCAGCACAGGCAGGGAAGCACATCCATGTATCAACGCCAGAACTTCCTAAAATTCATCTCCATTCTGTTAACAGCCCCTGCTTTTTCCATATCCAGGACATTCCCATCCCATTTCCACACTGGTGTGCCCAGTCCAACACCAGACTGAGCCAGGCTTTCTTGCAACACCCAACATTTCAGCCATTCCACAGGGTTTATATAGAAACAAAGATAAATTGGGATCCTGAAAACTCAGATTGGTATCTTTTTATTTTGTACAAAAAATACATTTTAACAAGTAAATAGAAACCATTTCCATAAGTCCACCGTTGTCCAAAGTGTAAATGTACATTGTAAATTTGCCATTTTTAATATAGACATGTGCTCTATTTTGCCAGTTGTCTACAAGAAATTCAGCTAGTCTGAAGAAACATAATAAATAATGATTAAGAAATGAAAAAGCTACACACCAATAAATGGGAAATATAAACTTTGCAAAAGTCACACGTAGTTATATTACAGCCACCTCTTCCCAAATAAAACATTCAATTTCTCCTTTATAAAGTACAACAGTAGTGCATTCCCCTTATTGGCATAGAGAGCTCTTTAATTGAAATACTGTCCATGGAAAGAATTCCACTGAACTACAACTAAAAGGGACACAAAGGGATTAACTCAGGACAGTAGCAGTGCAAAAGCCAACAATATCGGCCTTGTTAAAAAAAAAAAAAGATACTTCCTAAGAATGAACATATTGAACACAAATTCAATTATTGTTTTAAATTAATTTTTTTATATTTAAAAGCAAGATCCATTTTTCTGGATGGCTCTTTGGGCAATCCCACCACAGAGGAAAAGATGGATTTGCAGTCTTCACCACCCAGTTTGTCATTCCCAATGACTTGGAAAGAATTCCCAGCAACTGGCTGGAAATTTCTTTAAGTACCATTGCTTCCAGGAGCTTTTCCCGTGCCCATGGAAAAATGAAAAGATTTAGAGCACAGAACTCTAAAAGGGGAGATGTGAAAAAGAGGAATTCCCTTATCTTGCCTATAATAAAAATTGTCTAAATCAGTTAAAGTTGAACATTTCAGCTCTAGCTCACTCTGTAGTTTACACCACAGATAAAGAAACATCCCTCCTTTTCCAAGTGCTTCCATTCCACTGGCCCATCACCAGTTTTCAGGATAAACCCCTTAAAGAAACCTTCTTTTGGTAGTACCACACAAATATTACCCATATGGCCCAAATTTTCACCTACTACTTACATTTCTATCCCATAGATGCAACACAGAACATTGCTGGGAGCAATGGAACAATACTGTGGGATACAACAACTCTGGGAAGGAAATCAGGGAAGGTCTTTTTTTGCATTTCTAGGATATTCCACTACTTTAGAAGAGGAAATACTCACAGGTATTAATGCTTATATAAGATCCAAAGTCAACGAAAAGGCGTCTGTAGAAAAGTATTAAGATTCCTAATAGTAAAAATATCTGCAAATTTAATTACAAATACATTTCCAAAGCAAAATCCTTAATTAAGTACATCGGGGTCAGTCAGTATTGACAGTGTTCCTTTAAGAGGAAGTGAAGGGAACATCTAAATATGGAATATTTACACTGAGAGATCCACCTATGTCAAATATATAAAGTGAAGCAGCACTGTTTACAATCTGGAACCTAAAGGTTATAATGGAAGAGCAATAAAACTCTGCTAAAACACTGAGATTTTAAGTACTGCTGATTTCATGCATTTGTTCTACAACTTGCCCTAAGATTTCATCGACCACATCAATGTCATAATTCACTTGCTGCAGGTCCAGGTCAGGCATGATTGTGGCCAGAAGTTGTCCCACGTTCACTCGCAGAGAGCGGAGCTTCAGGCTGGGGAGAGAGAATTGGACAGGATTAGATGGAATTTTGTTTTCAGAGCTCTTCACCTAACAAAGCTGGACTGATCATCCAGACTGGAAAAGCTCCGTGACTCCCAGAAATCAGCAAAAAACTTGTGCAGGTAAAACTGCATCAAGATTATTTCCAAATCTACCAGTTTTTCCAAGCTTCAGTTTTCAGCTTGAGGGTGAATATTCCATTAGTGTCAAACCAATACTAAACTGAATTCAGATCAGAAATATTTCTGAATAAGCATTGGTACAATGCTTTATCCCACCTCACCTTTATTTCTCAAAGCAATATTAAATCCTGGTATTTTTATCCATTTAGAAGCCCACACTACCACAACCCACAGGAACAAGAGGAGAGAAAAAGAAGAGAGGAGAAGACAAGAAGGAGGAGTTTGCCCAAAGGCTTTGCAGTAGAAATAGGAAATAAGAGTTATAATCCAGGAAAAAGGCTGTGCCTCCCCTTTTTTTTTGTTTCTTTCCTGGCTGTCCTTGCTGTGTCCTCTTCCTGATTGAACTGTTTTGACAAATTTCCTTCTACGCTCAGATCCTTTATCATCTCCATTACCAGTACTGCCATATCTCCATCAACTTGTGGGGGAAGTTACTTCCAACTCCTGTTTTTGCTCGCTAATTCTTTTAGAAAACACAAGTCAGAGCTATAAGGAAAAATAAAATTAAATGCTGGCAGATGATTTTTAATGTGGGTAAATCTCTTCTTGAAGACTGAAGGGGTCTCTGGGAGATAATGGAGATTATCTCCATGCTCCACTCTATGCCAGTGTCATTCCAGGAAGCCCAGAGCTGAATCCAACACTCCCTGGTTGGGCTCTCAGTGCCAAACACCGGGGAGGAGTCACTTCCCCAGCCCTGGCTGGGCCCTGGCCAGTCCAGTCCAGCCCAGTGGGCACTGGCTTGTGCCACCAGCAGAGAGCACTGCTGGCTCACATCGCACTGCCACTCCCCCACACCACAGGGAGCTTCCTCCCTGCTGCTTTCCTAGGAGCAGCTCTCCTGATTGGACTGCCCAGGTGCCCTTGTGGAATTTTCAGGGGCTTTTTTCCAACCCATTTGTCCAATTTTTCAAAGTCCCTCAACAGCAGCCCTGCCCTCCTGAGTTCCCTCTGATTTGAAGTCACTCAACAGCAGCCCTGCCCTCCTGAGTTCCCTCTCATTTGGTGGAATCATGAATTGATTGAGTTCATTTGGCTCTGGCATCCACACCATCACCCACACCATGAATCCCAGAATCCTCAGGGTTGGAAGAGACTTTTGGGATTATCCAGTCCCACTGTCACCCCAAACCATGTCCCCAAGGGCCACATCCAGACTCCTCCTGAACACTGCCAGACACAGGGACTGCAAACCTCCCTGGGCAGCTCATTCCAATGCTTAACCACTCTGGCAGGGATTTTTTTTTTTCTAGTATCTCATCTGATCCTCCCCAGGTGCAATCTGAGGCCATTTCCTCTCCTCCTTTCCCTCGGGACACTCAGCACAGCCTGACCCCCTCACTGCCCCTCCTGTCAGAGTTGTGCAGAGCAATGAGGTTCCCCTGAGCTCCTCTGCTCCACACTGAGCCCCCTCATCTGCTCCTCACAGGATGTGTTTTCCAGCCCCTTCCCAGCTCTGTTCCCTGCCTTGGACACACTCCAGCCCCTCAATGTCCTTTTAAAGGGACACAGAACTGGACACAGGACTTGAGGTGCAAAGGCCTTTTCAATTCCTGGCCTTGCTGCTAATCCCCAATTTGCTCTCAGCACTCCTTGCTGATTGTCCTTAAATCCCTTTTCACTCATGGGGCTGCAGGTGGCTTCCAGGCAGATTTATTCCATGTTTTCCCCAGGTTTGATGCTGCAGGGCCAGGATGGAGCTCTGGCTGTCCTAAATATGGACACAACAACTGACTTTTGCCAGGCATCAGAAATGTCAACTTTTGGAGATACTACAAGGCCTGTTGCCTCTGAAATGCCTCTTACCTGATCCTGTGGATCAGATAGGGACTCAGTCCCTTAACTGAGTCACCTTTAATCACAGGTGAGGCTTCCCTTCTTAGATTCTCCCCTGGGAGGGATCTCAGCTCACTCTGCGTCCACCTGCTCTGGTTTTTTTTGTGTGTGTGCTATTCCCACTGCCCGAGAGCTGTAACCTCTCCAGGTGGAAGTTTCAACCCTTGTTCCATTCCAAGATACACCCTGGATCCTGATTCCACAGGATTTACCTGCAGCAAGGAGTTCTTACAGGAAAGTTTCAAACCCACTCTTTTCAGTTGATTCAAGAAAGAAAAACACTCTCAATGTGAAGTTCATTACACAGCAGAAAATAATGATCACCCTCTTTCCTGCCTCCTTTTTCTCTCCTTGCTCTGCAAGTTGTGTTTAGAAATTATTATAAGACATTTTGGATATTTTAAGAAGTATCAGTATGACATTCTGTTGTGCAGTGGCCAACCCTGCTCACACAAATAAATCATAAATCACATATATCACTTAACAAAAAAAATAAAAAAACCCACACAAACCATTAGTTAGGAGTCACAAAAGGCAGTAGAAAAGAATTCCAAGCATCGCATTTTATTATGCAATTATCAGACATAACCTTCATCAAAACATTTCAAATACAACAAACAAGCAAAAATCTGGATTGAAAATAACATCTAGAAAGAACAAAACTGATACCTTTCTCCATCAGAAAAATTTACAGAGTCTTCTACATTACTGGTGGTAGAATCATTTGCTTGTGCTACTGCCTGTGGGATTGAAGCTTTTAACTGTGCCAGCTCTGCCTTGAGCTCTTCACACTGACAGGCCATTTGATTTTTCTCCATTTCTAGGACTTCAATCTGGCAATCAAAATAAAAACAAAGCTGTAAAAACTCTGCAACACGTTGTTTATTAGAAGTGCTATGAAACAGGGAGTAAAAAAAAATCGAGGTAATTGAAGTGATACAAGGGATAGAAGTGTTTTAACAGCCAATACAAGGGATAGAAGTGTTTTAGCAGCCATACCTCACTCTTGTATTTGTCCCTCTCAATGGTGCACTTGTCCAGCTGCCTGAAAACATCGTCCAGCTGCACAGCAATCTCATCCACCTCACTCTTGCTCTCGCCATCAGCACATCTGCTGCACTCAGTCTTTAGGTTCTGCAGGGTGCTGCACTGCTCCTTGAGCGTTGCTATTTCCCCCAAGGCCTGTTCATAGAGAGCTGTCACCTCTGCCAAACTCCTCCCAGGAGCATTTTCTTCTCCAAAGGAGGGAATTGTCTCCGTTGCCTGATGGCACATTTCCTTTTTTACGTATTTATTATTCATTTCCAAAAGCTGCTGTTCCAGTGTTTCCACTTGTTTGGTTAACGCTTCACATCTGCTTTGGTACATTTCTTTTTCTCTGTTCAATAATTGCAGCTGAGTTTTCAGTTCGTTTTCCATCTCTACAGATGTCTCAGGAACACCATTCACCTTGTGCTGTTCACTTTCCATCGCAGCTCCAGGAATCTGAACTGGGATATCTTCCACCTCTTCCTTTTTAACCACCAGGCTTGGGAGCTCTGTCTGTGTTGCTGAGCTCAGCTGTTCACTCTTTGCCTCTGAAGTGGTTGCACTGCAAGGTTCCACCGTGGAAGAGTTTTCCTTCGGCTTCTCCTCCTGCTTCTCCTCCTGATCCAAGTTGATACATTCCGTTTTTACCACAGGAACATCAGGTTCTGCTGAAGGCTTTGGAGTGCTGCTCTCCTCTAAAATGATGACATCTTCATCATCATCCTCCTCCTCGTGGCTGTTGAATGTTAGGTCACTGAGCCGAGGTGTCTTTAGGGACACAGGTGTCACACAACTCTGTGTCCTCCTTTTGAGACTGAGGAGGGAAGTATTAAAATAATCAGTTTATCGCTGAAATGCTGCCACATCATTTGTTTCCAGCCATGTTTAGTGTTTCTGTAAGCACTGTTCAAAAATTACCACTCCAGAACTAGAAAGGGATGTCCCCCTGCATGGGATTTTAATTTGTGTAGGTAGAGTAAATTCCTGTAAAAACAAGTGCCTGCCATCTACACACTCCCACATTACTCTGAAACACACTCAGTATTCCCAGGAACATCCCCAGAGAGCTTCAGGGAAACAGTCTGTGGAGTGTGGATAACACAAACTCTGCTTCTAAGCAGACAAACCACTGACAAATGCTCTTTGTCATTTTATTTTTGCATTCACTTTTGTACTTCACAAAGTCTCCAGGTACCTTTAACCTGGAGCTTCCCATGCTCCCAGAATTACTACAGGAATTTTGGCAGCTGAAGCTGCCCCACACACCATCATTTTCATTAATCAGAGTCGTTAATTTTAGAAATCAACAGGAATCTGCTTTGTACCGATCCACTCACCTGCTATCAGGATCCACCTGAGGGGACGATACTTTAATTAAAATAGGTAGAGATCTTCTAACAGAAACATCTGATGATTTTGGTAAAAGTAACCTTGGAATAGCTTCCTTTGCATTCAGAGCTGTGAATGTTTTGAAGTCTTTACTTGAAGAAACAGATGTTTTTAAAAATATTTCATTATTGATCTATAAAACAATGTGAGTTAAGAATGGAAATAAACAGATATTAGTAGATTCTTCCAGATAGATTTAAGCAGATTTAACTACATGGCAACACCTAAAATTCTGACATTTATACATCCAAGTGCCTCCTTGAACCCAGGCTCAGGATTTTGGGATAAGAAAGGCTGACTAGACTATTGCATATCCCACTTTTTCATTTCAAAGTGCTCTGAAAAATCCCAGGCAAGAGCTTTTCCCAAGCTGTGTCTCTGGAGTTTACCCATCAGACACAAACTCCAGGACAGACATTCCTGGGAAAGCTGCTCAGGGTTCAGTCAGTTTGTCCAAAAGGAGCAATTACTTCACTTTTAGAAATTATTTTTGTAGTAGGGGAGGTGTAATGGCAGAGAAATGACACAATTAATTAAGTAGGTTAAAACAGCACATGCAGCATCTCTTCTTCAGAAATTATCTTACGTCAACAATTAACTTTGAATGGAACTGAAACTAAAACACACTTTGAAAATTTGATTCTGAGTTACAATCCAGACATTCTCATCACTCAAACACCTGGACCTAATCTGAATTTCAGTGTCTCCTTGCACAAGTGTATCTACTCCACCTCTGTCCATCCCCACCCCCTGTCTGTCCCACTTTTAAGGGCATCTTTACTTTCATATTTTTATCTCATCCCTCTCCAACAAATCCCCTTTCAAGAATTGGGTGTCATGCCATAAAAACGGCCCTGAGTGACTGACATCTCTTCTGGTTTTGGTGAGAAGCCTCCAACTCTTTTCTAAGTGCTACGGAGAAGGCAATGGTGGATTTTCCATCATTAGGCAGCAAAACCAGGGGATTTGGGGTTTCCTCATGGTGAGCAAACCCTGCAGAGCCCTCAGGGTAAACCAGGATGTTAAAGCAGACACCTCTAGCCAGTGCAGCCTCCTGTCAGCCTCAGGAGTTACCTGGGGGCTGTACTCCAGTCGCTTCTTGAGTTTTTCCCTGTCCAGAAACAAGGAAAAAAACTTAAAATAAATAAAAGCAGCAAGGAAAAAACATAAATTAAAATCTTAGATTCACACTGTTCACTCATTATAAAAATGAAATCTAAGATCTAAAAGCAAACACAACACTCCTTATCTCGGCTAGATAGAATAATCAGAGTATTCCTGTTAATTGAATGAAAATTTCCTCAGGAACCCAGAAGCCTGCAGGGCCTAAAGTTAGCTTAACTACAAATAAATTCCCTCTCAGATTATTTCTTTTTAGAATACTGAAACAACCCAAACTCCCTCTTCTAGAATGTGAGCCAGCATTACAATTACCCAAATCAGTTTTTTCCATACACCTTAGCTACGAACTCTAATTCTTAAATAAATGTATTGAGCCTTTCAACCACATTGAGCTGCTTCAAAGGAACAGTTACACATTCCAAACTGCTCCCATACTGCCAATTCCTATGGAACAACATCCCTCTGGGAGCTGGACTTCAACCCCAACTGCTGCACTGCTCTCCTTGGTGATTTTTAGTGCTGAGCCCCTTGTAAAAGTCCGCAGAACTCACTTTTTCTTGTAGGTTTTCTCGTACGTCGGATGTATTAAATCGTCGTCCTCTGGTTCTTCTGGCACGTTGCAATTCCTGAGGGAAGGAAAGGGACAGGAAAAGACCCACAAGAGAAAGAGCTGAACATCCCTGCTGCTAGCAGGTGATAAGTAAGGACTGGGAGGTGTCCCCTGGCCTGTGGCATTACCGGAATTGTGGGTCAGGGTTGAGGGAGCAGTACCACTTCTCTGGCAAGTGCTCGATTCCGTCCGGGAGTTTGCGCCACTTCAGGCACGCGTCACACTGCACCCACGTCTGGTCAGGCTGTTTCCTGGGATAAAAAACCAAAATAAATCAGGGTTTGAGCATGGAGGAGTGTTGTCATGTCAGATAAAGCAGTGACAGTGTGTTCAGTTCTCTGTTGTCACAGTGGGACTCACTGGATCTCCTCGACAGGCAGAGCCATGGGATATTCCTCGTTCTTCTTGGTTTTCATCTCATTCCAGTAATCGTTGAGCTTTTCTCCCAGTGCTGCTATTGTGAGTCTACAAAAAAAAGAATTTAAAAGACCACCTTGAGTAATCCAATTCTAGCACAGAAAGAACCTTTATAAACTCCAGTGACAAAATAAGTGCATGACCACTTTAATAATTCTAACTGCACAACAGTGAGGAAAAATGCTTTTCTAAAAGCTTTTCCTTTATTCCTTTTATAAAAGGTTTTTTTTATTTAGAAATGAGGAGTTGTGTGAAGTCATGTTTGTCAGCAAAGGAATTCCTGGAAATGTAAGCCAGAGCACAAAAACTTCAAGGAAATCAATAGAGCTCAGCTCTGAAATGCTGTTCATGGACAGAGCAAAGCAGGTGCTTTACCAGTTCAGCTTCAACCAGAGAATTAAAAAAAGCACAAAACCAATCCAGCTTCTATCCATGGTTTTGGCTGCTCCTCTCGTGCCAAGTGCAGGTTCATGGCTCCTCTAAGCTGATGTCCAACTTTACAACAAGGAGATGGCAAACATTTGACCACTTTAATGTGACAGAAACTCTATACTCTGCTAAAAGGAGCAGCCCAGTCTCACTCAGGCTAATTTTTAGCTATGTTTCCTGCTCAGGGTTCATGGTGCAGCTCAGGGACTCCCCAAGCTGGCCCACACAGGAGGAAGAGCTGAGGAACAACAACAAGTGAGCTGGAGGTGAGCACAGCCTCCTGTCAGCCTGTGGAATTCACCTGGGAGCAATCCAGTGGATGAGTAACCAGGCCCAGCCCTCCCTGCCTTGTCTCAACCCCTGGCACCTCCCCGGGCCTTGAACCAACACAAATGTTTGTGCAGAGAACTCGTGTGACTCAGGGTTTGCATCCAGGTCACCTCTGAACCCCAGGCAGGCAGCGCTGAGCCACAAAAAGGAGGCAGCAGAGGAGCAGAAATGAACAGTGAGGCATGGATGGGATCACATTCCCAAATCACATCCCTCTTCTGGAGAGGCACCTTACAGCAACCGTGGAATTACAGCATCAAATTCACATTTTTGTTTGGGGCTGGAAAGTCATCTTTTGACAGCCTGGAGCACTGCTGGCAGAAAAACCTTTCTAGAAGATTTTTCACAGTGTGGTGTCACTGTGCTCACATTCCAAGTGTGGGGGGAGATGGCTTGGGGTAAAATCAGAGAAAACTGGGAAGTTACATTCCCATTGTAACAGGAGTTGTAACAGTACTCAAAGTAGAGGATGGAATGCAGTTGGCATGCAGGAATCTGTTCCTGGATGATGAACAACACAGCAGCCTTAAGCATATACTGAGAGGGGTGAGGGTGGAGCAGTGGAGACACCACAGCCAGGCTCTGCTGGAATCCCTGCGGGAATGGGAACTCCATGGGACCAGAAGCTGATAAACCTCAGAGCAGCCAAGAAAGAAAAAGAAATAAACCTATTTTGCTGCTGAAGCAGCAGCTGGGGTGAAACTGCTCTCCTCAGATGAACTTGGTTCATTATAATTTAACTGTAAGATTAACTCACACCTCCATCCCAAAATTATGTCCAGGAACGACTGGACATGGCACTCAAAGCTTGGACTGGATGATCTTGGAGGTCTTTTCCAACCTTAAAGATCCTGTGATTCTCCCCACTTGTCTGGATATCGATTAAATACATTTTAGACAAATTGGTTGGGCACCAAGGTCTCAGATTTCCTGTGGTGCTGACAGACAAATCAAACCCCAGGGACTGAGGAAACAAAAAACCCCAACAAGTAGAAAACATTCCCTGCTATTTACCTGCCATTCCCTAATTCTGCCCCCTGCCAAGGGAGCTGTTGGTGCCACACACAGGAAACAGCTCAGGATCACCAATATTTGCAAATCAATGGCCTAAATTTCCATATCCACACTAAAAGCACACATGGAAAGTGCCTCCTACAAAGCAGCCACAAAAGAAAATCCAGGGAAAAATCTGCTTGATGGGGTAGGAAGAGATGGGAACAAGCCTGGTATGGATATGGGTATGTGGAGTGGGAAAAAGTTTGTAAGAGAAGGAGACAAACAAAGAGGGGGCAAACAAAAAAGGGGCTGAAAGGAACTGTTTGCATTTTAACCATAAACTTTTATTCCTCTTAATCAAAGAAGCAGCTTAAGTATTTCCCAGTAAATAACAATACTGGATAGAAAATGCAGAGAAAAATACCTGTATTCATTGGTGTAGTCAAAATCTTGTTTGTTGTGAGTTGGTTTTAGGAAGTTGCATTCAATAATCCCAACAACACCCACACCCATGTTGTTTGCCTGCAGGGAATTAAGGTTTATCAGGAAAAGCAGCAAATATTCCATGCCAATATTGCAAGAGTTTGCTGGAGGTAATTATTAACTATATCTAGCCTGGGTAAAAAGGATTTTCTGGCTTATGACTCCTCTTCAAGCAGAGAATCTTGATATAAACCCCCTAAATAACAAATCCTCTCTTCACCCCTCTTTTTGCCCCAAAAGATACACTCAGATTTGTATTTTTGTATCAAACAGCCTCAAAACCAAACAATTTCATATAATTTTTAACTGCTGCACACAGCAAAAAAGGTGATTTTATACAGTATGCATCAACATCCTACTTCACATCCATGTTCTTTTTTAAATCAGTCTTTGAATGAAATTTGTCATCATGGTAAAGTATTTTTAAGCCTTAATTTCTTACCTTTAACTGACATCCAACTCTTTCATAAGCTTTGATGAGTCTGTTTTTGTGGTACATCATTATTCCATAATGATCTTTGTTTCTGCAGTTAAATCCAAAAGTAATTCTGACTGTTTTAGCCTTTTAGCAGATATTAAGGAAAAACAGGATTAATCTCATGTAACACAAAAAATAAGAGTTACTCTGAATGGATCTTAGAACTTTATTTTCTTATACTGAGGTAATTCCTTCAGTATGTCTTAAAAAACCCCAAAAATTCATCAATATAACTGCAACACAGCCAGAAGAATCCAGCCATAAAAAGTCACAGAATTCAGATCAGCAATGGAAATCTTAAAGGATACATTGAGAAATTTGGGTCTGTAAATATCTCGCTCAATGAAGGCCAAACTTTTGGAAACCAGCTGTGTTTTCACTTTCTGTCCTCTCAGGATGATCTGCATGGTTGGCTTCAGGTACAAAATACTGCAGTAAGCCTAGAAAACAGACATCGTATTAAAATTAAACCATATACACCCTCCGGCTTCCAAAAATAAACCCAATTTTAAAAATCCAATACATACCCGTAGTGAATAATCACTTTCGGGGACAATCTGGTCCAATCTCTCCTGTTTTTTGTAGCCTCTTTTGCCTGTTTCATCCAAGTCTTCTGGAATTCTGATGTCGTATTTATCCTTGTCAAAGTCAAATTCTGGTTTGTCGTTTTTATCTCTAAGGATTAAGACGGAAAAATGCAATTATTATAGGGGAAAAAGCAAATACAAGGGAAGGCATTGTGGTGGAGCAAGGGTGTCACAAGATGGAAAAAAAGGGAAATTCCTCAGAGATTTGTTAAAATTCACATTTGAGTTCAGCTTCCCAGTTTTTCAACTGCACACAGCCTTTTCCAGTTATTCCACACACAAAAAACCCCAAACCCCTCTATGTTTGCATTCACTAAAACCAAATGCAAACTTCATGAGAGATAAGAAACCGAATTATATCTTACTTTCTAAGATTCCAAATGATAATCCTGGTGCCTTTTTTCCCTATGATTGCATCCAGCTCTGCCAGTAATTTCTCCTCAGTATTGAACAAGGAATGTGTCAGGATGGCCTTCAGGCTGTTCTTGGATTCTGCTGGATCACTGATCTGCCGTGGGCATTGCGTTAAGGAGAGGAACTTGGAATGAAGATTGCAGAAAATGAGGACATTTCTGGATTCATTTCCCAGCTTCTCAGAGTTGTTACAAACTTAAAGGTCTTAACAAATCACAGCCTCTCACATCTCATAAAAGCAGACAGAGATTTCCTTTAGCGATGTCATCCCCCAATTTGGGCTGTCCCCACAACCCTTCACTGCAAGGATATGTTGGTTGGTGAATGTCACGATAGGAACCATGACATGCTCTGCTTTTGTCACCTCCAGGAAAGTCTGGGATAAGAGCCCCACACTCATGGTCTCTCCATTCTTGGTGAACACAATGGCATCCTTTCCCAGGCGCATGGATCCCGACTTGAAGCCATTGCCATATAACCCCACGGGAACGCGGCCGTTCATCACCGACTTCTCGCTGAAACCGAAGCTGAAACATGGAAAACATGAGAAAAGGGGTAAAAATCCCTGGGAAACTTGAGAGTTCAAGAGATGCATGTGCAGGACTTGTCAAATTAATTAACACGATGAGTTTATCTCGTTCTAGAGGTCAGAACTCCTGCACAGTTAAATCCTAAAAGTCATCTGGAAAATGCCGCTAAAACCACACAGCAAAACCTCAGGATAATCTACTTCCAGCTTTTAAGTATGGAATAGAAATATCCTGTCTGGAATAAGAGTAAAAGTATTCTTATGGGATTCTAATAGTTATCCTGTAGTTTCCCAAGAAAAACTAAAAAAAGCCCCTAACCCTGGCTTTTTTTCCCCTCTCCACTTCCTAAAAAATGTTTGATCTACAAGTTTTCCATTTCCACATTATACAAATAAAATGGAACTGCATATGGAATTTAGGAAGCTATTAGATATGGTATCTGACAGAAAAGTAACAGTTTGAACACAATCTTGCTCAAATTTAAATCTGCAGGCAGAGTAATTTTTTATGCTAAAAGAGATACTGGACAGAAAGCTCTTTGCTGACTGTAGAAATAAGAGAAAAAGCAGTTCCAACCCTACAGAGTATTTAAAGATAAATAGATAAGTCACATTATCATTCATTAAATTTTCTACAGTATCTTCTATTATTAACACTCCAAGGGGATAGAGCTGAATCTCCCTTTTTCTCTTGTTCACTAACTTAAACTAAAGCAATTAGTAATAATAATGAGAATCATTATGATAACAGTAATAATAAAATAATTTGAATTCTCTTTTTCTCCACTAACAGGCACTACAGAGAGTTTGCACAGCATAAAGGGAAGGGTGAGAGAAAGGATAAAAGGAAATTGTGAGATAGAAGATCCCTGACAAAGTTACAGGAAGTTTTAGTAGCACCTGTCTGTTCTTGTATCACCTGGATATTCACTAACCTTCAGAAATGCTGAGATTATGACCAAAATTAATGAATTACATATGCAAAAAAGCAATAAACTGAGCAGTAACAGAACCAGAGGTGGCATTGGTACAAGCCAGGTAAAAAGGCTGCCAACCTGAGCATTTTGTGCAGCTTCTCCGAGTTCATGCCATTCCCATTGTCCGTGAATGTCAGGCAGATGTTGTCATTGATGACGGTTTTGTCGATCCAGATCTGTTTGGCACTCACATCTGGATCATAGGCATTATCTGAGGGCAAGGAAAGCAAACAGGGTGGGAGACTAAAGGGCAAAAAATCAACTGTTTAAGTGCAAACATATTTAAAAATGTTAGGATGGAACAGCTGCGTCCAACCCAGGAGAACCTCACCCCAACCAACACAAAGCTCCCCAGATTACTGACGACAGCAACACAGAGGCAAAACCCATCGCTGGAGGTGAGCAGCTCAGCCATGAGAACAGAAAATGAAACCAACACAAGGTTCCAGTTTCATTTCCTGCCTCCAGAGCAGCTGCTGCAATGTTTACTTTCTCCCAGCTCTTAGAGGAGGGACCTGCAAAATGCTCAGGACTCAGCTTTCTGTTTACAGGATGTGAGAGAGTCAAACATGAGTGAAAACAGAAAGCAGAGCTCACAAACCCCTCCAGGCAGCAAAGCCAGGTCCAACCTCAGCTCTCCCACCACCACTTTCTTCCATCTCCTCCCCTCATTCCCAGCACTGCTGGGATTTGTGAGGGGGAAGGAAGGGTGGGAATGATGGTACTTCTGCCTCACTGCCTGTTCTGTAGGTTCAACTCACAGACATCAATGAACAGCTCAAGCCAATAAAAGGAATCACAGCTTGGCAGGCTCCTTTCTATAAACTTTAAGTTCAAATTGCATCACAGCGAAATATTTCATAAAAAGTATTTCAGCACCAACAAAAGAGGACATGCAGGTACAACTGAATGTTTGGAGCGTTAGAACAGCTGAAATGATTTAACATATTTTACTCCCAAAACAGCCAGTCCTCTTCACAGCCACATGGCTCTGGTCTCCTCTTTGTGACAGCTCTGCCTTATCTGAAAAATTTATATTTTCTTTTGCTAGTTTAATTTTCTGGATTAGCAGCAGCAAAACTTGTGCAGGGAAGGGAAGGGAAGGGAAGGGAAGGGAAGGGAAGGGAAAGAATGTGTGACCAGAGGAGCTGCTCCCTTTGGCAGCAGCAAAGTGCTCCATCAGCTTGGCTGGTGTCCCAAGCCACACCTTTATTTTGAGGAACCAGTTCAAGGAGTTTGCTCATCATTCCCTGACTGTGGGAAAGAGGAACACTGGAGATATCCAGTTAACTGCTACTCAAAATCCAAGGCAAGGAGATCAACAGGAGTTAATAAATATATGCACAAGCCCCTGGTGACAGCAGGTGACAGGGAGCAGGACAAAGAGCAAAACACTGAGGATGCTCAGCCAGGTGCTCCCCTACCTGATGGAAAAATAACAAGAAAAGAAAATTACTCCAAGTTATTGATCACCTACCTATGAGTTCTGCAATTGCACTGAAGGGCCAGGTGTGACTGGTAGAGTTGGTGTGCAGGAACTTTGGGCACAGCTGGAAGAAACCACAAACAAGGGCATTACTTTCTGCTCTCCAAGCCAGGAAGCAAACAGGCTGTTAAATAAAGGAACATTAGATGAAGCTGTTTTGGACAACACTATGCAAAGGCTGTAATTGAATTTATTTCTGGGTATTGGCAGGGAACATTAGTACAGCTCTTGAAGAGGAAAATCAGCACAGTCCCAGCATTTTCTGAGAAGGGGTTATATTGTCATCCTAGCAGTCTTTTTATGTTTATAAAAACATAAGCAACTACTGCTATATAATGATGCCAGAGCTTACAGAAAACATCAAGTCCTTGGTGCAAACCCAACAGAAGCTCTCACATGTTAAAAACTCCCATCTTGAACCAGGAGGACTAAAACTTAATGTGAAGAGTGAGCAGCACCCAATACCCTCTGTGGGTCACTGTCTGTGCTGACAGTGACAAAATCACCTCTCAGACCCTCTCAAGTGGTGCTTTGTGCTTTTAGCAGTGTTCTCACATATTTTCTGTAACTAAAACACAGCCACTACCAGAATTAGGTGAGAACATGCAAATAAAGCACTTGTTTATGGGATGTAACTCAGAGATATCAGTGACAAAAGCACTGCCAAGCATTCCCAGCCTAGCTTCACAAATATTCACCTAAGGACTAGGAAAACCAGAACTAAATATCCATATAAGTTAAGGACCTGTCCACGCAACATTTGGAGAAATTTTAACTGCTGCAACTGATAGTTTTGTTTGCATTATCCCTGAGTAAATCTGTGGTTACACTTTCACAAGGTCTTTGACACCAACCCCCTGCACAGAATTGCTCAAGCCCTGCTGCCAAGAGCTGTGCTGATGGCACAAAAAGCAACACATAACACTGAAAATATCTTTTGTACCACTGAGTTACACAAAAAACCAGAATAGAAATCACATTATTATACATAGAAAACCAGGAAGATGTTTTAAAATACGGTGTGCATATCCATACTGCATAATTTTTTAGTTACTCGTTGAAAAGCACTTTTATAAAGGTGTCAAATGTAAATAAAAGTAAAGTGCAAATAAAAGCAAGCAAACACTTCAAGGCTCCAAGCTGCAAAGGAATGATGTTAAAAGCAAATCCCAGAGCCACAAACCAGGTACTGGAGCAGGAGGAAGGCAGAGGGAGCAGCAGCACCCCTGGTTCAGAGCAACAGAAAGTGCCAAGAAACGTCACCTTGGTTCTCAGGTCACAGCAGCACATGACACACTTCCAACTGCAACTTAATCCCTGCATTTCTTCTCCATGGAGCACAAGTGGCAACAGACACCACGTTCCTCGCTGCCATCTGGGCTTCAGAGCTCCAGGTTTACAAAATCTGGTACACGGAGTCAGGCTAAGCCACTGTGCCCCCAACAGATACTTCCAAATAATTTTGAATCCAAAAGAAAATTCCTCTTGGCTAATAATGGAAACCTCACATGTTCCATGGTATGTGGGCAAGAGGATCTTTGGATTTCTGCCTCTCAGTGGATCCTCAGATCCCTGGGTGATTCTCTTCACTTCCACAGACTTGGCAGCATCTGCTCCTTTGTTTTCTGAGCTTCAGAAGCAAAATCCACCAGAAATAACTGGTGGGGTTTTTCCCACCTAAAATCCCTCCTTAGCAAAACAAAACCACATTTAAAAAACCCAACCCATCCATGGATGCACATCCAGGGATTTGGCATCTGCTCAGCTCGCTGCTGAAACACTGAACAACTCCAGCCATCCACGAGGCACACCGGAGTGCTGCATTCCCTGCTGGAGTCACTCCTGGTACTGGAATCTCAGCAACACAGACTCGGCAAGAAGTCCTGACTGTGGTTTCGACAGAGGGATCAACCCACACTTGGCAAGCTCATGGAGTCCCTGAGGCTGGAAAAGCCCTCCCAGCTGTGCCCAATGGCACCTTGTCCCCAGCCCAGAGCACTGAGTGCCACAGCCAGGCCTTCCTGGGACACCTGCAGGGATGGGGACTGCAAAGCTCCCTGGGCAGCTCCTGCCAAGGCCTGAGCACCCTTTCCATGCTGAAAAGGAAAAAGCACCTCCTCTGACCATCAGACAACGCTGAGGAAGGACAGAAATAGCCTCAGTGTCACCCACAGTGGCATCATCACCGATAAATGTCCCTCTCTTCCTGTGAACCAAGTCATTCTGTGTGCACAGAAATAAAACCTTGCCTGTGTAACACAACACCTGCACACCCTTCGTTTCACTGCTGGAAACCACTGGGAATTTTGAAAAGAACATCACTGGAACTGTGCTGCTATTCTCTGGATCTCTGCTCGGGGCAGGGCTTGAGAAAGACTGGAAGGTGGTTCACAGAACTGGGAATTGTAACAGGAACATGAAGGGCTGGAAGATGGAACTGGAACAAATGGGGTCTTGGCTCTAACATCTCCCATCCCTCTGCAAAAGGTGAGCAAGCATCCCACAGGAAATTCATGGGGAAGTTATCCCAGAGCAGACAGCAGCACCTGAACACAGAATTCCAGAATGGTTTGGGTTGGAAGGGACCTTAAAGCTCATCTTGTTCCAACCCCTGCCAGAGGCAGGGACAGTTTCCACCAGATCTGACTGCTCCCAGCCCCATCCCGGCCAGGCGTTGACACAAGGGCACAGCACAGATTAAAGAGCACAACAGTGGTTTAAGGCCATCAGTTCTGTAGTTTCCTTCAGAACAATTCAGCTGTCAGCAACCACTCCCTAATTCCTGATGAACTCGTCAGGAAATATTTAAAGTCATTCGTCCCCTTACACTTCATTCATCAATGCACCACTTTAATTAGCTCATAATTAATTGAGGTTCAGTAAGAGCTGGTTCCCTGGTGAACACTCACTTTGCCAATCCAGCTGTTTTGCTCACTCAGACAAATATATTTTGTTTCGTAATTTCATGTTTTCTCCTGAGACTAACTCGAACCAAATTCCTTTTGGAGATACAACTCAACCTCCCCCTTCTTCCAAGTGGGCATATTTGAAACTAAACAATCCTGAGAAGAGCATCTCCTACAGTTATAACCAGGAAATATTGAAGAATAAAGCAGTTTATCGCTCAAGAATAACAGACAGCTTTGGGAATTTCAGTTTTCCAAGCAAACTTGAACTGTCCTATCCCTTGCAGATCCTAGAGTGTGCACAAATCCAAAACCACTACAGAGTTTGCCTCATCTTACCAACTTACTGCTTGCACATCATAAATTGTTGTTATGTTACATGGCATCAATACAGTAATTCATGCATTTGAGCGAAAAATGCATGTTGGTTTATCCTCCACTTATTTAGCAACTTTCATGGAATTGTTTAGGTTGGCAAAGCCCTCCCAGGCCATGCAGTCCCAGCTGTGCCCAATGGCACCTTGTCCCCAGCCCAGAGCACTGAGTGCCACAGCCAGGCCTTCCTGGGACACCTGCAGGGATGGGGACTGCAAAGCTCCCTGGGCAGCTCCTGCCAAGGCCTGAGCACCCTTTCCATGCAGAAATTCCTCCTAAAACTTCCTGTAACTTTCCCTCCTCTCCCTCCCAGCTCCACAATCCCAACTCCACAACTGTGCAATGAACCACATCAAGGGACTGATCCAAATTAAAAACCATTCTTAAAATATTAACCTGGATCACTTCCCTGAGCGGCTTCATTGTTCAACTGGACAAAACTATTGCCAGAGCAACAGCAGGAGATAAATTCCAGTGTGGGAATGAGTTACTAGGCCCCCCCAGTGCCTGTGCTGTCTGGAAGTGCCTCTGAAACCATGGGAAATACTTTATATTCCCAAAAAACTGAAGTGCCTGTGACCATCAGCTCTCCCTAGCGTTCTCTGGATTACAAAGCCTTTTACAAACCTGATCAAAACTGCATCAGCTGCTTCACCTGAGCAAAAGAAAAACCCTACAAAACCCATTGCTTTCACTGGAAAGCCACTGATTGCAAATTCTCAGTTGTGCCTGGGACAGACAAAACCAGAGAGCAGCCTAAAAATAATTCAGAAAGTTACCAAGTGCGTCTTGTTTCATTTCTACCTCTGAAAGTTCAGCTTAGCAAAGTGATTCCAACCTGGGAATGATTTTAAACTCTGAACTGCCAGATGCAAAGGCTGATTATTGACATTTTTTCCCCTAAAGGAAATCAATAACATGTCAAAAATTAATAACAAATCTAAATCTTTATGTAAAGAAGTAGGATAGCCCTGCTGCACTAAAATATCACACAGACTTTGGATTTCAAACGTTTGCAAGAGTTAAAGGGCTGAAATCAAAATCAAAATGCAATTTTTAAAGTTCAAGAAGATGATGTATAAAGCTCATCTCTAGAATCATGGCAACTTGTATCAGGGTAACATAAATTGATCTTGAGGTAACAGAAATTGGTATTAGGTGATATCATTTCAGTCAGAGGTTGGACTCTTGGAGGTCTTTTTAATCTTAATTGATTCTGTAATTCCAGCAGTGCTGAGCATTTTCTAACTCAGCTTTTTCACTCAAATATTTGATAAGCCACTTACTGCATAGCTTCTGCTTCTTTCCACTATATTATAAGCAAGGTGATGAGCCAGGCGTAACTACGGGTGAGATTTAGAGGGACAGACTTGGAAAAACCCCTCCTGTTTGATCTGAAAAAGCAGCTTTAACTTCATCTATACCAACAAAAGTAAAGAAACAACCAATTGCCACAAAAGCTCGGCAATGACACCGGGACTGGAAAGCACAACACACAGCAGCACCTAACTGCGTGAACACCCATTCGCCTTCGCTGTGATTAGGGTTAAAATGTAATTAGGCCGCTCGCAATAAAAGGAGTTGCGATCTGAAGTTGCAAGTC
>VZRM01007394.1:109593-126133 GCA_013397955.1 Grantiella picta | reverse complement strand
TTAGAGGTCACGGCGCTCAGCAGCGGCTGGCAAATCCCGCCCCGACAGCCAGCCCACCCCCAGCCTCTCCCTCCCCTCGGCACAGCCCGAGCGACGGACGGAAGGCGATTTTCCGGGATTTGCGGGGGGATAAGGGCGGCAAAGCCCCCAGCCCCACATCCCCCGCAGAGAGGCGCCGCTGCCCGCGCTGCTGAGGGAGTGACCCTGGCAGCGTCCAGGGCCGGGCTGGACGGGGCTCTGAGCACCCCGGGACAGGGAAGGTGTCCCTGCCCACGGCAGCGGGCTGGAATCAGACCATCTGCAAGGCCCTGGCCCCCCGGCCGGCCGCGCTCCCGCCGCCCCCTCGCACTCACCGCGCTCAGGCGAATCCCGCCCTGTGTTTTCGCCGCCATCTTCAGGCCGCGGCGCCGCGCGCGCTTCCGCCTCCCCGCGGCCCGGCCAGCTTCCGGCAGCGGGCGCGCGCACGGGGCGGGGCTTGGGGAGACCACGCCCCCTGCGATGGGCGGGGCTGGGCGTGTGAGGGATGGCGGCGGGAGGGGTGAGGGAGCTGCTGGGGCTGGGGAGTGCGCGCCTTGTTCCCCGGGAACTGAGCGCCACAGCCGGGCCTTCCTGGGACGCCTGCAGGGATGGGGACTGTAAAGCTCCCTGGGCAGCTCCTGCCAAGGCCTGAGCACCCTTTCCATGCAGAAATTCCTGCTGCTGGCCAAGCTGAGCCTCCCCTGGCCCAGCCTGAGGCTGTTCCCTCTCCTGCTGTCCCTGTTCCCTGGAGCACAGCCTGACCCCCCGGCTGTCCCCTCCTGGCAGCAGTTCTGCAGAGCCACAAGGTTCCCCTGAGCCTCCTTTGCTCCAGGCTCAGCTCTTTCCCAGCTCCCTCAGCAGTTTTCCATTCCCTTCCCAGCTCCGTTCCCTGCCCTGGACACTCTGCAGCCCCTCCAGGTCTCTCCTGCAGGACCAGCACTGGACACAGCCCTGCAGGAGCCTCTCAGTGCCCAGCACAGAGGGACAATCCCTGCCCTGCTCTGCTGGACACACAATTCCTGATCCAGCCCAGCTGCCATTGGCCTCTTGTCCCCCTGGGCAGCCCTGGCTGTGTCCAGCTGCTGTCACAGCACCCCCAGGCCTTTCCCACTGGGGCTTTCCCACAGCGCTGCTGCTTTCTCTCATATGTTCCTGTCTGGCTCCCCAGTGCAGTTTCTACTGCGGCATTTCTGCTGCTTTGGGGTGTCCAGCCGGGGGGTCAGGCTGTGCTCCAGGGAACAGGGACAGCAGGAGAGGGAATGGACTCATGCTGTGCCAGGGGAGGCTTAGATTGGATATTAGGTAAAATTTCTTCCTGGCAAGGGTTGTAAAGCGTTGGAACAGGATGTCCAGGGCAGTGGTGGAGTCATCACCCCGAAGTGTTGGGAAATGTGTGGATGTGGCACTGGAGGATGTGGTTTAATGGTGAACGTGGGGTGGTGCTGGGGGAGGATGGTTGGACTTGATGAGCTTAAAGTCTTTTCCAGCCTTAGGGATTCTGCGCTTCCCTTGTTTGACCCAAGCAGCCAAGGTCGTCTCCTGGAGCAGAGCAAGATGACCCTGGAGGAATGTCTGGGAATTCTGTCTGGCAGTCCTTACCCAGTGCCTGACCTCATCCCTGTGCCTGTGCTGATCTCCAGAACAAGGATGTTTGTCCCAGGAATTGCTGCTCCATCCCTTCCCCAGCCACATCCTGTTCTTTCTCACAGTGTGTCCTTACCAACAATCCTTGGATGGCTCCACAGCTATCAGTGTTTGGCACATCCACATCAATGCCTCATCTCCTCGGCTCTACAGTGCCTCACACACTTTTCCCTGGATGCAGGGAAAGGGTGAAATCTGAAAAGTAGCTTTCGCAGAGTCATTTAAAGCACACTCCTCCAGCCTGGGGTGTTAAAGCTCATGGTGCAGAAGAGTTTTCTTTTCCAGAGTCAGATAAAAATTAAAAGTTGGTGAATGAGTGAAGGCAGGTTGAAAAATAAGAACTGCATTTGAAAAGGTATTGCAAAATAACATTTAATATTATTAGAAGAATTACATTCATATATGGTATGGGATACACAACCATCACTTAATGCTCTACACTTCAAGTCCTGCTGCTCTTCAGCAGTTTACCTTGGTTGCACCTAATTTTTTCTTTCAGGAAAATGAAACCCTTTGGAATATTTCGAAGTCTCCCTCTGTGCACTCTGGCTCTGCTGAAGTATCCGAAAGATAAAGCTGAGCTGGGGTAGACTGAAAAGCAAAAACACAGCAAAGCAAAAGCATTTCCTCTCCTGGAAAAGGAGAGAATGTCTGGAGTTCCAGGCAAAAACTTTTCCAGATTCATGGACAGTGAAGTGGTTCTGCTTTGGTAGAACCAGGTTAGAGCAGGACAGCCCTTCTTCAGTGGATTTATCAGTGGGAGCATAAGGAGTAAAACAACTACAGTTAGTCCCACGTGGAAAAGTAATAAACTTATGGAATAAAGGAATAAAATATTCCCCTTTGGGCCTGTGGAACTGTGCCACTCCAGCATCCAAGCAGGACTTCTTTTAGCTGAGCCCTTTCCTCCTTATTCACAGGCTATTGATAATTACACAAAATCTGCTTGGACACTACATTTTAAAGAACTTTTAGTGACAAAAAGTTGTCTTAACAGCCATTTGAAAGAATCATGGAATAACAGAATCATGGCATCCTGGAATGGTTTGGGTTGGAAGGCACTTTAAAGCCCCTCCAGCTCCACCCCCTGCCATGGCAGGGACACCTTCCAGGATCCTCGATTGCTCCAAGCTGGCCTTGGACACTTCCAGGGATGGGAAAGCCACAGTTTCTCTGGGAATTCTATCCCAGCCCCTCCCCACCTTCCCAGGGAAGGATTTCTTCCCAATATCCCATCTAACCTTACTCTCCTTTATCAGCATTTTAAGGGAATTATACGAGTATGGAATACAACTAGCAGGAAACTGAAAGTAAAACTACCAAATCCTCCTGAGTATTCAGATTATGTCTAAAAATTATTGAAGATAGGTAGGAAATGAACACCAACATTTAAAAAGTGACCTGCTCCAATATTCAAGTAATGCTGTCAGAGGGGAACTTTTCACTTGTGCTCATTCCAACAGCATTAGAGACCATTAATAAATTATATTAATACAAATAATTCACATTCTTAATGACCACACCTCAGTCCACCACTTTCCTCCACTGTAAAAGTACAAAGAATTTAAATAAGTTTAGAACAAGCCTAATCTGGTATTATTTTTGTACAGTATTCCAGTCGGAGAGTAGAGGATGTTTCATTATTTTAGTTTATAAACCCAAGATGAAAACTTCATCCATCTGTAGCTAAAACCCACTGCAGAGAAGCCTCTGATATTTATCAGGTGAGTTTGGGAAAAATAAATCCCTGACTCACAACCACATTTCCCATGTCCTTTTTAATTTAGCAAAAGCACTGGGATGATCCCCCTACCTCTCTTACCATCCAGGAACAGCCAAATACATTCTTTTGTACAAAAAGTGTGTTAACAAAAAAAAGGAAAACAAAAAGAATATTATTTTCATTTTAGTTAAGCTGTTGGCAAACAGCAATTTCTATTTTTACAGCACTGTCTTCATTTAGTTGCATTTCAGAAGCTGCAGCGACCTGAGTCGCTGAAAGAACAGAAGTTTTTAATAAAATAAAAAAGAATTTTCATCTTTTAATCAATCAATAAAAATGAAAACCCCCTCAATAATGCTGATTACAAAGTGTTCCTGCATCAGTTTGTGTTTTATGCACATTTCTGTTTCGTTAGGAATTGCTAAGCCTGAAGATGCTGTTCTAGCACAGAGCTAACATCACAGCCATGGCAAAGCTGCAGTTCTTTGCACAATGCTGAGACTTAGAAAATCCATCTGTGTGGAATTTGGGGGATTTGTTTAGGATTTGATGAATTTAGGCCAAATTAAGGGGTTTTCACCTCAGGAAATGACTCACCTGCAAACTGATTGTACACTGACATGCAATATTGGATTTTCCTTCAATTTACCTTCAGAACACAATTCCAAAAGCACTTGAAAGCACTGGGGAAGTCACAGGGCAGCTGCTACTTCCACCAAGTCAAAAATATTCTTCCCTTATTTACAAAATGTCTTTAACCCTTCCCATGGAAAACAAAGAAAATACTCTGAGAAATTCCCACAAACTGCCCTTTTTTCCCACCACAGGAACTGGAGATTCCTGCTTTTTCCCACCAGCTCCCAGATAATTGAAGAGCACTCCACAACAGCACGGAGAAATCCCAAAATGCAGCTAGAAATCTGGGGGAAAAAAAGGAATTTCAGCCAAGCTTCCCGTGTTTGCTGTTTCTCCACCACGAGTGTCCCACGTGAAGCTCAACTTTCCATGTTTTCCAGGAAGTCACATTCCACACTGTCTTCCAGCTGCTGCAGGATCCTGAGGCCGTTGCTGCCAACATAATCCATGGAGATAGCTGCAGAGGGGTGGGAATTTTGGCAGTCACCGCCATGTGCTGTGAATGCCCAGCAGAGAGTCTGGAAGAAAGGCATCAGCTGGGTGATGCTGGATATGGAGCGCAGGGTCAGCAGGGGGAATTTGGGATTCCTGGGAATTTCTTCAGGGTTCTTTGGGTCCTGCAAGGAGAAAAAATACAGAGGTTTGCTAAAGGTAGATGAAAGAGAATGGTTTGGGTTGGAAGGGAGCTTAAAGATCATCCAGCTCCAGAGCTCTTCCACCGTCCCAGGCTGCTCCAAGCCCCATCCAACCTGGCCTTGGACACTTGCAGGGATCCACAGCTTCTCTCAGCAACCTTTTCCCTTTCCTCACAGGGAAGAAATATCTAAAAATCCCTTGAATGACTTTAAATCTTGCGTTTGGAAAATGAAATTAATGAATTAGAGAGAAAAAGGTTTCTTTACCCCATATTTCATCTTGAGCAGATCCATGATCCTCACAATGTGTGGTTTGCATTCCTGGTGGTTTTCCACCAGCTGAGAGGTCACAGGAGATGATTCTGTGTCCACCTCTGGCACAAAGGCCCATTTGTACCTGGAACAAATGGATTGATTCCTTGAGAAGATGAAAATCCTTGCTTGGATCATGCCTGGTTTTTTCTAGAAAAATCTATCAGAACTGGTTTCTTTTGCTGTTAATGAACTATTACATTACTAATTTATCAGTATTTAAATACAACTAACTCCAAAACATTCCCAAGTGTGTGCAGATGGAAAACAATCTCCATCTTTCTCTTCTCCCAGTTTTCCAAGTTAATAAACCCCCTAATGAGGATGGTGAAATCCTCCTGCACCGACAAGACCAAATTGTTCTCCCAAATTCCATCTGCCTGAACATCACCACTTGTAAAATGAGATCTTGAGGAAAACAGAATTCCTCTGAAGGAGAAGATGGGAACAAGCTGGAGAAGAGTGACTTACATTTGGAAGAGCTGCATCCTGTCAGGGGGGAAGGAAAGTGCTGTGTCCAGGAATTTGCAGGCTGACAGGTACAGGGAGAGCTCGTTTTGCTGGATTTCAGCCCCACTGCTCTCCCCTGAGGCTTTGGCTTTGCTTATTTTGCTGTTGCTCCTGGGTTTAAATTAAGAAATGTCCCATTAAAACACAAAACCACCCAAGGTTTTTCATTAACCTTATTTTTTGTACACAACTAATAATTGACACCTATATTTTTAAGCTTATCACTGTTTTAGCTGCTAAAATAAAAATCCTAGACTACAATTTATCAGTAATATAAAACCAGAAGTGCAATACAAAATATCCTGTCGGCTCCTCCCTATCCCAGAGAATTAATTAAATTAATTAATTTTAACGAAGTTAAAATGGCAACTCTTACTTCGATGGTTCCTCTTCCTCAGTTAAAACTTCTTCCAGCTGTAGAAATGTCTGGATCTTTAAAGAAATAATTATGGAGATGCTGAATTGTTCAGACAACTCAAACCCAACCAAAAGTGCTTTCACATTGAAAAGGAATCACAGACTCAGAGCTGACTTTATGATTAATTAATCAGGCAAGAGTTTATATCAACAACAAAATTGATCCAAAAATAATTTTCTAATGACAGTTTAACTTTTCCCCCCCCAGTTATCAGACTAATCTAAAACTGTGGAAAAATTTCCAGACAGGCAAGAGAAAAAAGGGGAACTGGGAAAAACCACAGGCTGATTTTTGTTTCAAATGCTTCAACATAGAAGTTCAAAAAGAAGTTCAAAACTTCTTTCTTACCAATTCTGTCACCATGATTGGCCACAGCGAGGTGAGATGTTGAGGGGAAATCCTCAACAAAAGAACTCTGAAGAAGAGAAACATCTGGGCAGCCACCAGAGAAGTTTGTCCCACACGGAGGTTCTCAGTCAGGCGTTCTGGAGGAAGCATCAGAAAAGGAGAAATACCAAAAAACAAAAAACAAAAAAGGAGAAAAATCATCAGTTTTGGGCAAGGGACACTTGCACTCTATTAACAAAATTGTGATTCAGACCTAGCCTGAAGGCCTGGTGGTTTTATAGTGCACAAAATTTGATGAAAACTGGCATTTAAGGAGAATAACAACAAGTCAAGAGTGGCTGGAAGATTGCCATGAAATAATCACATTTCCAGACCACAGGCCTTGAAACCAAGATTCCTGTCTCTCCTTAATGAGATCATTTATCTGCTAGAATTCAGAGATTCACAAATTTTGTTCAAAATTCAAAAAACCAGAAGCATGTGTTGCATGAGAGCTGACATTTCGTTCTTTATATATTCATATCATGGAATTGTTTGGGTTGGGAGGAACCTTAAAGATCTTCTGTCCCAGGCTGCTCCAAGCCCTGTCCAGCCTGGCCTGGGACACTTGCAGGGATGCAGAGGCAGCCACACTTTGTGTGGCCAAAGGGATTTGTGTTGCAGGTGGATGGAAAGGCAGGAATGAAGCCTCACCTTGGATCAGGGGCAGGTAGAGGTGGTACTGGTCGAGCTCCCCGCTGAAGATGGAGAAGGCTTGTCGCTTGAGCAGCATTGCCTTCTGCTCAAAGCTGGGGTACAGCTTCAGGGCACTGCTTGGCATGTCTGCAACACAGGGAGGGATTGTCTGTCAGGGAAAAAGTGATTGGTTTGGGGCTGAAAATAATCCCTGTGTTCTGAAATCTGCCAAAAAGGAAGACTCTGTTTGGATCACTGACTGTGAATTCATCTCGTGCTGGAAGCTTTTAATTATTCTTTTAGAAAGGCTGGAAAAGAGACTAAAGCTGCTGGAGGCCAATTTATGGGATTCTATCCCACCCTTTCCCCAGGATTTATCCTTCCACACTCTTCTCAAGCCTGAATTAGAGGTCAGAGCACATGAATGCAGGGTTTGCTGCACTGCTGCACCACCTTCCTGCAGCTCATGGCAAACGCCTGCAGAGTTTACTAAAGTCTCCTCTGGGAAAGGGCACACTTGGGGGACTCAGAATGAGGGCAGAATGTGAATGTGGGAGCCCAACAGAAGCAATGCTACAGCAAAACCTCTTCTGGTGTGTTTTAGACATGACCAGAATACAGACTGAACTCAGCTTAGCTGGGAATGAAGTTATCAATGTGGTCAATTATGCACAATCAGCACTGTTGGCATTTTATGGTTACATCAATGTAATAAAAATGCACCCAAATGGCTCAAATGCAAACAGATTCCAAACTGAGGTAGAAAAAAATGATCAGCAGCTGCTACTTACTCATCAGATCCTTAAACATTGTTTTCTCATGTGTGAGGAGGTGATCAATGATGGATCTCCAACTGCAGGAGAGAAAGAAGGAATTAGATAACCTGGGAAAGCTGTGGTGTGGATTCACCTCAGAAATGATTTGGGTCAAGCTTTTCATACAAGGGAAGTTTCCAAGCAGGATTTGTGTGCAGATTCTTATCTGCAGCAGAATTAGTGGTGAGACCCATTTTCAACATCATCCCATTCCATAAGAAAGCACTAAATGGAATTTTCTTCAACGTTAGTCTTATCCTTTTAAAGCCTTTCCTTGCCAATTCAGAACACAAGCTTGGAATGCTGCAATTCCACGTCTTACTGAGTGCACGAAGTGTCCATCTGGAAGAAAGCTGGATCCATGTACAATTCCAGCACTTCTTTTTTCCAGGCTCTCTTGGTGTAGGCATATCCACTGAGGGAGCTGAGCAACTGAGCACCAGCACGGAAGCTGGGAATGTTGTAGGCACTGGGAAGAAAACAAAACTGATAAATATGGGTGGTTTTTAAAGCTCAAGAATAGATTCCAACTGACAAAAGGGTTGGTTTGAATGAGATTTTTAGGAAGGAATTGTTCCCTGGCAGGGTGGGGAGGCCCTGGGATGGAATTCCCAGAGAAGCTGTGGCTGCCCCTGGATCCCTGGCAGTGTCCAAGGCCAGGTTGGACATTGGGCTTGGAGCGGCCTGGGACAGTGCAAGGTGTCCCTGCCATGGCTGGGGTGGCACTGGGGGGGATTTAATGTCCCTTCTAACCCAGACCAGTCTGGGATTCTGTGCTTTGTGTCTCCATTGATATCATCCCTCTCTCCCACACCTGTGCTCTTGGTGAAAAACTAGGAAGAGGATAGGGAGAGATGATGCTTTTCCTGCTTCCTGGTGGCTCCTGGGATCTGTCCATGCTCTGCCACATCCCCATTTTCTGACAGACACAGAAAGAGGAGCTTTGAGTGGAGACCAAAATCCCAGGTGAGAGAAAACCCAGAGCTGAACAGAAACTGCTGTTATGGAACTCCAACAACAACAGGTGCAGCTCCTGGGGAAATACAGCTCCAACACAGCTCAAACCTTATTAGAATGGAAACAGAAAGTGGAGAAATGAGGAAAAACAAAAGTGAAAAAGATCAGGCAAGGAAAATGCCAGGAGCAGAGAGAGACTCACCTGTGGTTCCGCAGATAAGGAAACACGTAATAGAGCAAACGGGAGATGAGAGGCACAGCCTTCTCCTTCTCATCACTGCGGTAAACCATGTCCAGCAGACTGGCCAGAACCTGGGAAAGGGAGAAAGGGAGAGGAAAGCTCTGTGAAAACAGAGCTGGCACTTCTGGCCAAAGGGGAAGGTGCCACTTGCACTTGGGATGCCTCAGGGAAGATTTACATTCCTGTTTTATCTATCAGGAAATTCTTCCTTAGTTTAATAACCCCCCCAGATGAGAGGGTCCCACTCACCTCTGCAAGGAGAGAAAGGGCTTGGACACTGTAGATGGAAGGAGCAGAGGCAGAAACCATTGAAGATGGTGCCACTGATGTGTCTAAAAGAGGCAAAATAATAGTTTTCTCTTCAGACAGGTCTAAGTGTTGCTGTTTGCTGATTTGCTACCCAAACAGAACATTTAATTGCCAATTGGTGTTACACTGAAATGCAAACCCCACATGATCAAACCCCTCATGCTCTTCACTGCCTTCAGCAGAGGAGAGGGAGCAGCAGGAGGCAGGGAAATCCACTTTACCATTCACATCCTCAATGTTGAATTCTTCTGGTAAAATCTGAGGCTGAGCTTTCACTTCCAAGTTCCTGCTCAGCCAACTGGTTTGTTCCAGGGAAGAGCCAGCAATGGTCCCCACAGCCTCCAGGATCTTTTGGGTCACCTCCTGTCACAGAACCAAAGTGGCATCAGGTGAACACTTGGCATCTTTAATTGCCAGGGAAATGTGAAGCTGCAATGAAACCAAAATCCATCCAGCCAAAGCAAGGCAGAGGCTGTAAAATAACAACATTTTTTGTCATTGTGGCCATTTTGCTGGTGAGACTCTGAAGCAGAAGGGGAGATTTAATTTCTCTGCTGGCACTGGAAAGTCCTGTAACCACAGCAGCTCCTCACCACCAAAACCACCCAGGTAGCAGCGTTCAAACTGTCCTGGTGAAACCAGTGAGTTCAGGAGGAGAATTCTGCTCTGCTCCACCCTTTCTTTACACAACAGCTGAGCTCAGTCATTCCCATTGCCAGGAGCAACCAGCAGCTCCAAGGATAATTAGGCCACCCATTTTCCTAGACAGCTTGGAGATTTCAGGACTTCCAGCAGGACACGAATTCATAACATCACTCTTGTGTTATGAGCTCAGTTCTGAGAAGGATTAGAATATTGCTGGAAACAGCTTTGAAAAGATTTCAAGCATTTGGGGCAAAATTTTGTTTGTCTCTCGTGTTTGAGTCTACATTTTGGCCTCAGCCAAAATGTATGAATGCACGTCCAGGCATTCCCAAAACACAGCAATTCAAGATACAAAAGACAGATCAGGTCATCTTCACTTTTCCTCACGTGAACAGTGCCAGATTTAGGAGCTAAAAGGGAAATCTGAAGCCACTGTACCTGCAAATCTTTCTGGTCCTTTTTGTTTTCCAGGGTGGGTGTCCTTGTCACAAAGTCATTGAGGGTGCTGTGGGAGATCAGAGCACTCTGAGTTAGGAACTGCACAGAGTAAAACCTCTGTAAAGCTTCTCCTCTCTCATGCAGTACCTGAGGAGAAGGAAGTGGCCAGGAGGAGCCAAGTTCAGCTGCACAGACTCTCTGAGGAGCCCTAATAAGGGCTGGAAGTTCTCCTGCAGGGCTGGCACAGGGAGTCTGCCAAAAAAAAAAACCAAACCAAAACACACCTGAGTGAGGGCAGAGCTAAGGAAAGAACAAAAACAACACACAGGGGGAACGTGGTGGCCTCAAAGCTTCAGGATCAGTCCTTTGGATCCTTCCTGACTGTCAATGTCACTTCCCCTTCCAGTGTCCCAGCCTGGCACTCTGTGTTTGTGTCACAACACCCAAGTGACAACACATTTCCTGCGGGGAATTGCTGTGTGACATTGGGACACGAAGATCAAAGGAAAGCAGAAGTGGCAATACTGGCTGTTCCGCACTGGAGTCAAATGGAAAATTCTGTTTTAGAAGGACTGAATTACCTCTGAATGAAAGCATAACTGAACTGCAGCACTGGGATATCCACCAGAGAGGATTTCTGGAAAAGAAAAGCAAACTCACAATTATTTGCCATCAGAAGGAAAAAGAAGATCCAAGCTTGGACACTGCCAGGGATCCAGGGGCAGCCAAATCTTCTCTGGGAATTCCATCCCATCACCTCCCCACCTCCCAGGGAAGGATTTATTCCCTATATCCCATCTTACCCTGCTCTCTGATAGTTTAAAACCATTCCCCCATCCCACCATCTGCCTGATATATTTTAAAGAACTTCCTTATTGTAAATCAAACCACATTCTGGATGACAAAACTTATTCAGGAGCAAAAGAGAATCCCACATTGAGAAGAAAACCCTTCTAACAATGCTTCAAAGACACATTGGAACAGATCCAGGCTAATAACATTCATTTCTAAGTTCTAATACATTAAGAAATAGAAATAAATTTCTCATTTCTAATACTCTAAAAAAATGGAATTATTTTCTTGGTTACCTCTTCCCCCTTGATCTGTGCTGGTTTCTTGACCACCTCTTTGACCAGATATAATATAGTGTCAATTTTCAAGGTATTCAGGGCACAAATTAAGTCCACAAGAATAAGCTGAGATGCAGTGGCCACTGGGAGAATCTGACAAAAGAAAAGAGAAAAAAACAAAAACCACACCCCTCAAAATTAAATGTGAATTACAGAGGTTAAATCAAACACACACAAGCCTTTGCCAAACACAGATCTTCTCCCAACACCTTATGACAACAACTGGATTCTGCCCCAATGGAAGGAGAAAAGAAAAAGGTTCTGCCCAGAGTAAGGAATGAGTTCCAGAGAACACAGAGCTGTCACTTTCTCTGGAAATTGAGCTGATTCATGGTCTTTAAAATATAATTGTCCAATTGCACTCAAGAACTGAAGAAAAAAATGGCTTTTACTCTCAGATTAAAACTGCCCCAATGTGGGTTTTATCTGATTATTTATTGAGGTCTAATTGTAGTCCTGATGCTTTTTCCAAACAAGAGCATTTCAGATTTTTCAGTCATATATTAAAAAACCCTAAGAATCTTCAAGCAGAGTTTAGAATTTATCACACAGATGTAACATTTGCCTTTAGACTGGAAATATAAAGGCGACTTTCTTTAGTTTCACCTTGGTTTTACTTTGACTCCTGTGAGGTTTCTTGCTGTTCCACACTGCTGCAATTGCTGCCATCAGCTGGATTCCAAGCTGTGCTGTCAAGGGATTCAGGAAGTCCAAGATTTTTGTTCTTAAAGTCTGTAGAGGGGCGAAAAATAACTATCAATGCTCTTTTTTTTAAG
Source organism: Grantiella picta (assembly GCA_013397955.1). Taxonomy (NCBI): domain Eukaryota; kingdom Metazoa; phylum Chordata; class Aves; order Passeriformes; family Meliphagidae; genus Grantiella; species Grantiella picta. The sequence continues at coordinate 113,903 of VZRM01007394.1, read as the reverse complement.
GCAACGACTATCTCCTATTTTATAAAACAATTATTTCTTTCCCCAAGATGTTCAGAAAATACACAATGAAAGAGCTCTGTAAAATACACTGGGGAGGATGAGGAGATAAAAAACTCAGCATTTTGAAAGAACTCCTACTTTAGTTGCTTTAAAGTAGACTGAAGAAGAGCCTTTAGTTGTCCCAAAGAAGTCAGTTGGTCTTTTCTGGGAGTCTTCCCTCTTGATGACACTCCAAAGGAGGGCCATGGTGTTCATGATTCGAGGCAGCTCTTCCAGGATGGCATTCCTGGCGTTCCTCAGGTTGGCAGGTTCAGCTAAACAGGATGACTGGGAAAAAACCCCAAAATACCAGTGTTAAAATATATTTATTACGCAGTACAGAGCCAAAAAAAATGTGGGGAAGACATCGACATATTATCAACTCAAAAGAAAATAAGAGTTTGTTAATGACAGAGGACTGATATTTGCATCACCAAGATCATCATGAACTCTACTTAAAATCCACTTTCCAGGCTTCAAGCACAGAAAATTCAGTTCAGTCCTTCCACTTTGATTTAGTTCAGTTCTTTGGATGTGCTATGAGGCCTCTCTAAGGTTATTTTCTTGTACAATTTACTGCTAATATTCACCTTGAAGCAAAAGGGATGTGACTGCGTTGTCAGGGGATTCCCACATACCTTTTTTGGTGGATTGGGATGATCCAGAAGGCAGAAGTGCCCGATGGTTGTCAGCCCTTCCAGCAGGGTGAGGGGATAATCAGGGGTCACATTTTCTCTTTTAGAAGTGAAGCTTTGGAAAGGGAAAAAAAAACCAAACAGGTTACCAGGGTAAGTGGTATTTCCTTGATTAAAAATTCCTTTTTTAATCACTGTTTCTATTCCATAGCTAAAACTGGAATGAATATCAGGAATATCAGGTCAGGAAAATCAAAACAAAAGGATCCATAAAACTGGGAATTTTTTTTTTACTTGGATGGAAGGCAGAGGGGGATAGAAATATCACAGAGGGGGACAGAAATATCACAGAGGGACACAGAAATATAACAGCTGCTGCTCCTCTTTCCTCTCTTCCTCTAACAATCCTGTCTCCACCTCACTCCAGGGAGAGGTGTAGCAGGAATTGAGAATAAACTGGGAGCCACAGTGCTGACCCAGGGAGTTCCTACACACTCTGAAGAAAAGGGAATTTGCAGGATAACAAATCCCCCTGGTGGCTCTTACCTGGCAGATGTTTTGGCAGATGTCTTCACAGCTTCATTCTCATACTGCCTGACAAGCTCATCCAGGTTTTTACAGATCTGCACCACAAATGGGGCCACAGTCCAGCCTAAGGACTTCCCAAAATAGGGCAGGGAGCTGGTGACCAAACCCACCCAGGTGGGATGCATGCCATGGCCATACTCTGGCTGCAGCCCCCTGACCACAGCAGAGACAAACAGTCCCTGGGAAGTGATGGGATGTGGATACACGTATTGCATGGCCCCAATAGCCTGCTGGAAGTTCAGAGCCTGCTGCCACTCCTTGGACAGGTCTGGCTGATTCTCCTGCTCCTCAGGGCTCTGCCCAAGGTGATGCTCCAACACAATCAGCACCTGCAGCAGCTTCAGCAGCTCGATCTGGAGGGGGTGCTCACTCCAGATCTGATCGTGGCCAAAGTTGATCAGGCTCTCCTCAAAAAGCTCCTCCTCAGCAGCACAGTTGGCTCCATCAGCCACCAGCAGCTGGTAACGTTTGCGACTGATGTACATGGAAGCTGAGAGGGAGAGCAGAACAAACTCCTGCATTTTGCACCTTCCCAGCAAACTGTGGATGAACTCCACGTTCTTGGTCTCTGCCGCCTTGGCCACGGTGGCCAGCTGGGTCACCATCCTGATGAGCACCTCCACGCTCTTCACCTGCACGTCCCTGTTGCCCAGGACATCCCTGTGGGTGACCTTCAGGCAGCAGGGGTAGTAGGATCTCAGGAAGCTCAGGCACAGGTAGGTGAGCAGCTCGATCAGCAGGGAATGGGGACACATGGTGGGGGACTGAGGCTGCAGCTTGCCATAAAAGCTCTGCCCTACAAGGGCTTCCTGGTGGCGAGCCAGGAGGTTGTAGATGAGGTTGAGGTGAGCTGTGGAGCTGGTGTCCATGCTGGTGGTGGCCACGGCCTCGATGAATTCCCTGGGGTTGGTTTTGAGCACAGCCTCCAGCACGGAGAAGGCGTAGAGCACCCGCCGGGAGTCGTAGGGCTGCAGATAGAGCAGCATGTGCTTGAACAGAGCCTCTGTCAGCTCCTGCTTCTCCTTCTGCTGCTTCAGCAGCCTCGAGTGGGTGATTTCCTGCAGCTCCAGGTCCACCTCTTCATCACTGGACAGAGACTCCGAGGCCTGAGTCCTCTCAGAGTCAGCCCTCACCAAGTTTGGCCCCATGCTGGATTTGGAGCTCTCGGACAGGGAGGCATTGAGGGAATTCCCATGGCTTGGAGCTTCTCTGCCATCAGCTGCAGCCTCGTTGTCCTCATTGCTCACCTCCTGCAGCTCCAGGGAGGGGGAGAAGGAGGAGGTGTTGTCACTGTCATGGCCTGTGCTGGTGTCTGCAGATTCCGTGTGCTCGCTGTTGTCCTGCTCACCCTCTGCTTCCTCATTTTCAGGCTGCTCGGCTTTTAGCTCTGCTTTCTCTGGATCATTTTCCACTTCTGCCCAAATTGCTTCTCTGTCCACAGTAGTGAACTGGCTCAAGGGAAGGTTTTCCTCGGAATTGCTCTCAGAAATGCCAGACTCTTTCAAAGGGGCCTTTTTCTTGCAAAGCCAATCACGAACATAGTCTGAAAAAAAGATGATTTTTTCAAAATGACCATTTAATTGTTTATTTCACACATAAATCGCAATTTGGGTTGGGAAGGAACCTCTAAGGGTCATTTAGGCAACAGAACGTGCTTTATATTCAATAAATCATTGTAAGAAAAAAATGTTTATAAAGCTACTCTGCTCTAGTCCAGTATTAATTGTAATGAGTGGGGCTAAAAGAATTATTGAGTTGAGGCAAGAATTATTTCTCTTTTAAAGTGGTTAAAGAGCAGTTCTAACCTACTGCAAAGAGAGCAGGATCAAAACATGTAACAGTTTAAGGCTGAGACACCCTAGGTGTGACAATTGTCTTTTTAATGCTTCTTGAACATTAAATGTTTGTGCAGATCAAAAGGGAAATGAGAAGGATGGCAACAGAGGGATTACTAATTAATTAATTAATTAAGAGCTAATGTTTTCCTAATGCTGTGGAACAAGGAAGGGATAGATTAGCTCTGTGTTTCTATAGCATCCCTGTGGATGCTGTAATTGTGTAATATATTTGCCAACTGACACAAAAAAATGATGCTGAAAGCACAGCCTGGTAACAGGTATGGGACAGCTGACAGGAATTCCTTTCTAGAAAACTCCCAGAAACTTCTCCAGTGTTTCCTGCTCTGCCTGGAGCTCATCTTCAATTCCAAACATCTCTCTTTGCTTCCACTTCTAGCTCTGGGATGCCTCAGCCACAAAGGCTCAGCTCTGCTTTTGATCGAGGCAGATCTTTGGACACACAGATGTTTTAATTTTCACAAGTCAGCAGAATGAGGGGGTTGTGTGCCTAAAACAGGATATTTGTCAATTGCTTCTGGATTCCTTTTGGTTGCAGACCTAGTTCTGCTCAAAAAGTGATCCTGAAATCAGTGAACAGTGTGGATAAGCTGGGAATGAAATGAGAAGTGTGGGACAAGATCCCAGAGCAAAGGAGGGAGCAATCCAAACCAACAGGGAGGTTGAATAGAAATATCCTACAATGAGAAATATCCTACAATTTCTATCCAGAATAGAAATGATCCTACAATGAGAGAGTGATTTATTCCTGAANAAGATCCCAGAGCAAAGCAGGGAGGAATCCAAACCAGCAGGGAGGAATCCAAACCAACAGGGAGGTGCAGCCATCAGAATAGAAATAATCCTACAATGAGAGTGATTTATTCCTGAACTAGTGATCCTGAAATCAGTGAACAGTGTGGATAAGCTGGGAATGAAATGAGAAGTGATTTATTCCTGAACTGAGCAAAGCAGGGAGGAATCCAAACCAGCAGGGAGGAATCCAAACCAACAGGGAGGTGCAGCCACCAGAATAGAAATAATCCTACAATGAGAATGCTTTGGTCCTGAACTAGTGATCCTGAAATCAGTGAAGTGTGGATAACCTGGGCATGAAATGGGAAGAGTGGGACAAGATCCCAGAGCAAAGCAGGGAGGAATCCAAACCAGCAGGGAGGAATCCAAACCAACAGGGAGGTGCAGCCATCAGAAT
>VZRM01007394.1:86716-109484 GCA_013397955.1 Grantiella picta | reverse complement strand
TGAGAAGTGTGGGACAAGATCCCAGAGCAAAGGAGGGAGCAATCCAAACCAACAGGGAGGTTGAATAGAAATACCCTGCGATGAGAAATATCCTACAATTTCTATCCAGAATAGAAATGATCCTACAATGAGAGAGTGATTTACTCCTGAACTCTGCCTTAGGATCTGAACTTGTCTGCCTTAGGATGTGACGCAAGACAACTCGGGGGAACAACTCCTCCCTCCAGCAGGATTTCAGTGCTCAGTGAGTGTTGGGGAAGATGAAATAGGAAAGCCTTATAAATATTATTACCTGGCAAAAGATGCTGAGAATATGGAAAATATAAGCGAGATTGAAATGAAGACAAGCTTTGAGATACCAAACCCCAGTTACTGAACAACTAGAAAACAATGGTATGGCTGACTGGAGGTAATCCCGTCTTGATGAAACAATCCCCTCTGCCTGCAGACAGCTCCAAGGGTCAGAGCAGACCCTGCCCGCTTGGCAGAGGGTCCAGAAAGCAGATTTTAGGGTTTAAAATATAACCCTGTGTGGTAATGCAATGATTCTTATAGGTTGTATGTAAATGTTGTAGGGTTTGTAGCTTGTTCTAGATTGGTTAATGAGAATTAGAATATTCAACACAGAAGATGATTTATTGTATTGTAAACAGCAACCTCGCATCTTTTTCTATCTCTCCCTCTCTCTCTCTCTTGCTTCCCTGACCTGCTCTGGGCTGTGTCTGGCAGGTCCTGGCAGCTCTCCTACACCCACACCTTCCACAACACACCCCATGCTCTAAGAGCTGACTGCAGAGCTCTCTCGTCTCTGTCCCGACCGTCCGAAACCGACAAACAAACTCATCAAATCCTACAAGTGAGCCCTCCAAACCCTGTGAGTTTGATTCAGCTGTACCTGGGGAGTGCCTGTGCTTGATGTAGTGGATGGAGGTGCGCTGTGTCCGCGGGTGCAGCAGCAGCAGCAGCACTGGCTCCAGGATCCGCGCCACGTCGTTGAGGGACAGAGCTCGGATCAGCCAGCCCTGAGCTGCTGCTCCAATGGCTCCATCCGAGCAGTTCAGGCTGTCCAGCACCACAAACAGGGACCTGAGGGACAAAGCAAAACCCAGGACAGCTCAGATCGCTGGAAAAGTTCAATCAAGCAGTGAAATCCTGGCAGGGAACATAGCCAGAGCGTGTCTGAGGAAGCACCAGCTGGCAGCTCAGCTCTGCTCCCAACAGCTTTGGCCAAACACTTTTTCCTGGGCTGAGGACAGGAATTTATAAAAGCAAATACAATATATTTATATAAATCCTCCCACTCTGCAAGAGCAGTAGATTTTGAATTTGAAGATTTTGAAGTTCTTTCCCCTATTTATTTGGTTTTATCTCATTTTATCCCATAGGGAGTAACACTAAACCGAGATTTTTATTTTCACAAGGAGCTGGTGGTATTTTATTTGGAAGGCAAATTTAATTCACTCCAAGATAAAAAATATCTGCTGTCCAGAAAAGCTACTCCTCATTGATGAATTCTTCTATTTTTACAGCAAATTCCTTCACCAAAAAAAAAAACCAGACCATGCACAGATTGCCCTGCAAAGATAAACTCCAAGGAAGTGGAAGATCTTCCTTTTGCTCATTTGTTCTCTCCCTACAGAGAACTCCTCAGAAAAGAGAATAAAGCACGACCTAATTAAATATAAAAATGCAAATGGAAATACCTATCAAAGGAGCGATTGTGGGAAGTCACTCTGCTGCCCTGGATCTCTCTGGTCAGGTGCCACATGACAGAGAATCTGAACAGAGCTTCCAGCCTTGTCCCCTTGGCAAGGAAACAAGAGACAGTGGTTATTGGTGCAAAGCTTTTAAAAGGTTTCCAAACTTTTATCTTTCAAAATTGCAAGGATAGGAAAACAATAGCAAAGATTGGAAGTGGCTGGTTTAAGTTTTATTGTGCAAAATACACTGTGAGTTGTTAAAGAACTGTTCTGTCATTAAATTAGGGAGGGAAAAGAATTGCTAACAGGCTCACTTAAAAGACAGCTTATTATAAGAACGAACTATTGTAAAGTCAAGCTAAAATCAAGTGATTTTACGTAAAATGATTACAAATAAATTACACTTTTATTTTACATAAAAAGTGATTACACATTAAACCAAGTGATACAGTCATATTGGTGGAGCTGGGGCAGTTTGGAAATACTGACAAAAACTCCAGGATTTGGGCTGGAATTAAAAAACTTCAGCCTTGACTGATAGATTTTGTATCCAAGGATTAAATTCAGCTAATCCCACACTGAACAAATCGCAGGGAATTGTTCAGCATGGACAGAGCCTGTCAGACTCTTGGCAGGCAGAGCAACCATGGGAGCGAAGACACAGGGAAGGGAACAGGAGGAAATTTGGGAAGCACTGGAACAATTCCACACTGCTGCAGAGGCTTCAGTGCATCCAGGACTTACTTTATCCCGATCCAGAAGGGCCTGGCAGATGATGTCTTCACAGATATTTGCTGAGGGAGCCAAGCAGTGCAGTCTGTAGAATAATTCCACACAGGCAATGTGGTGCTCCCGAGTCTCCTTGTTCAGCTGATTCCAGAGCACACAGGCTACTCTCTAGGGAAATATATTAATAATTAACAGTAATTATGTTAATAATAATAGCCATTTTTTCCTGTTACCCAAAAGGCATTCCCAGATTGCCTCAGAATCCTAGGATTCTATGAATTAGAGGTTCAGTGTAGCTGGACAGTAAAAAAGGAGAAGAAAATGGCCACCTGGTAGAACTCTGTTTTCTCTGAGATCATCTTCAGAACTGCAGGAGCAATGGGAGGAAGGGTGACCATCTGTAGCTTCCCAAGGAACGGATTGTGGCCAGACACTTTGTACCTCTTCATCCTGTCCTCAATCACCAGGGCCAGGGACTGGGAATGGTTGATGACCTCCAGCAGGGTGAAGATGGACACGTTCTGGACGTAGCAGTCGTTGACACAGCAGCAGATTGTCATCAGGGACTTCAGCCACAGAGGGAAGCTGGGATCACCTCCTTGGAAAGGAAGGGACAGAAAGGGTTTGAAACAATGCCAAGGTTGGGGTCATATTCCCAGAAATCCTTCAGTCAAGATCACAGAACCAAAATGACTGCCCAGATCCCACAGTCATCATCAATATCTTAGGAATCCTGGAATGGGTTGGGTTGGAAAGGACCTTAAAGCTCATCCAGTGCCACCCCAGCCATGGCAGGGACACCTTGCACTGTCCCAGGCTGCTCCAAGCCCAATGTCCAACCTGGCCTTGGACACTGCCAGGCATGAAGACAATTTCTCCATGCTTTCCCTACTTCTCCCAGCAGACTCCTGCAGGACCCCAATAACTACAGGATTTCTGCTTCCCGTTTATGTTTATTCCCAGCCACTATTTACAGCTGCCTTTGTCACAACCAATTCCAGAGGGCTCCTGATCCATGGATGCTCTTCCTGTAGCACTGAGGCCCAGCATTTCAGAATTTATAAATTTATAACTGAAGTGGTTGACATCAAGCCAAGCCATCTTTGCCTCTCTTGAGGCAATAAGAACAGAATTCCGTGCCATGCTCACTCATGGAGATGATGGGAATATCATCAGACAGCAGGAATATGGAGTAAGGTGAGGAAGAGGACCCAGTTTTCCAGTTTCCCACCTCTCCATTCCCTAAAAACCTATTTTCCAGCTACCCTTAAGGCCAATAACATCTCCTGCTAAAGCTGAGGAATGAACTGGAATTCCAAGAACAAACAGGTCCTCCAGTTACACAAAATTATTTTTGGTTGTTACATTGGAGTCCTTTAAATTCTGATGGTTTAGAATTTATGATGTAGATTTATGATGTATTTACATCTGTTATGATGTAGAGCTCCAGTTTTCCACCTACACCCATCTTCCTCTAAAACATCCTTTGTTTGGGGGAAACACACAACACAGAGACAGCAGGGGATGGATATCCTGAAAATCCTAGATCAGGCAAGGCTGTACAGGCCAGGAGGTCTTTTTATCCCTTCAGCCCCAAATTTTCTATGAAAGTTTTCCAAAAATTGTGAATTTATAAAGTTTTGCAAAACTCGGCTGCCAGACACACCACAGATGCTGCGGTGGGAAGTCTTTAATTCACAGACAATTTGCCTTCAGCCCTGTCAAAGGGTTTTTCACTGGCTCTGGTCTTACAAATAGCCAAGCTCACCGTGCTGTTTGCATCCCCAAAATGCTCCAGTTGCCCAGGAAAGGAAGCTTTTCTTACCAGGCACCTGAAACAGAGAGAGGTACAACTGTTCCATCTCCTCCTCTGACAGGTAAACTGGGAACGTGGTACAGTCCAGCAGGAGGTGACAAGCTGCAGAGAAAGCTTCCTTGCAGTCACCTCTGAGGGGTCCCAACACCAGTTCTAAGTCCCATTCTTCCTCCTCCTTTTCCTTTTTGTGGCCAGAGCTGTGTTCAGAGAGGAGAGGACTGGAATTCTTGCTCCTGAAGGGTGAACCCCGGGCTGAGAACAGCTCTGAGAGCATTTGTTTGACCTGAGGCACAGTGATTTGCTTGGCATCCCAGGGGCTCTTTTTCTTGTTGCCACTCTCGGGTAACCTGTAGCCATTCTCCTTTTTCTCCTTCCCGCTCAGATTTATTGCTGCAATGCCTTCATTACTCATTTCTTGGAGCTGCAGCCCGAAAATGTATTTGCTGGAGAACTTGGCCACCAGCTCCTGGATGCAATGCAGAGTTTTTTGGATGCTCCCTCCTTTTTTCCAGACATCGTCTCTCTCCAGGGTCACTGTGGGCACCCCGAGGTGCTGGGAGAGCTCTGGGGAGGAGGCACTGAGGCCAATGCCACTGTCCTCTGATTTGAGGGGTGGGAATGGAGCCTCATCCTCCTCCTGCAGCACAGACTTGGTCTCTGAGGTTGTATCCACATCTTCCTTTGGCACTGGGCTCTGGAACAGCAATATGGATGTGGTTAATGTGGCACTGCCAAGAGGAATTTAAATTGGAAAACAGCAGTGACAGAAAAAGGAAAACATCCTCTTGGTGATTTCCAGATTATGTTTACAAAATCACAGGATTACAGTTGTTTTATAAGCAGCTCCACTCATTTGCCTTTAAAACCCAACAAACGTTTGTACAAACCTCACATATTGCCTCATCAGACAGAAATTCAGCAGAGGGATGTGTTCTCTTAAAATCAATTTACCCCCAGAGCAGTGGTACATCTGCTGGATTATTTCTGCTCAAATGCAGGTATTTATTCTGCTGGGAGCCTTTGGCAGGCTGTGCTTGTGGGGTGGTTTTACCCCATTTACTCCTCATTCCTTAGCATGGTCCTTTGCACACCAACAATACCCCATTGTGTTCCACTGAAATATTAATTGAAAGCCTTGCAGACCTACCCAGCTGTGAAGCTGGGCTGGATTGGGCAACTCCAGTTTGCAGCTATTGCATTCTGTTTCCAAAACCATTTAGATCCCATCCTTCCCGAGGGGCAGAATTACAGTCCCAGTTTGAGACCAGGCTAAACTCCTTCAGTGCCACAAATAACCCAAACCAGCCAGAGCTGAACAGCCAGCAAGAGTAACAAAGCATTAGAGAGCTCTGGAAGGAGCCAAGGAAGGTGAATTTCAAAAATTCTTTCTTGCTGAAGTTACAAATTTCATGGAATCATGGAATGGCTGGTTGGAAAGAACCTTAAAGGTCATCCAGGGGTGGGCAGGGACACCTTGCACTGTCCCAGGCTGCTCCAAGCCCAATGTCCAGCCTGGCCTTGGACACTGCCAGGGATCCAGGGGCAGCCACAGCTTCTCTGGGAATTCCATCCCAGGGCCTCCCCACCCTGTCAGGAACAATTCCTAATTCCCAATATCCCATCTCTCCCTGCCCTCTGGCACTTTGCAGCCATTCCCTGTGTCCTGTCCCTGCAGCCCTTGGCAATTGTCTCTCTCCATCTTTTCTGTAACTCCCTCAAGTACAGCCATTAAAATGAGAATCAGCAGTTTAAAATCAGTTATGTCACCAAAAGTTTTAAGCAGTTCTAACCATTTCTGAGGGGCTGAAAATCACCTACCCCATTGCCACTGCCTGTCTCGATGTCCAGGTAGGAAGGAGGCATTTGCACCTTGCTGAGCACCTTAAAACAGGTTTTTAAGGCATGAGTGAGTTCTGGCAAACCCAACACTTCCATGTTTTCCAGGAGAGATTGCACCATGTAACTGAGCATCTGGGGAAGGTACTGAGTCTGCACTTCAGAGTAGAGCTCCTGAAATAAATGAGCAAAGGTTAAAGGAGTTATCACATCTTATCCATCACTGCTCCACGAGTGATACATCAGGCTGCCTTACCAAAGGAATCACATCCAGCAGGAACACCAGCAGTGTGCAGAGCTCGGAGATGGTAGGAGGAGTGCTGACACTTTCCAGAGGATACCTCATCTCTGTGGATTTGTTTCTGGAGTGAAAGACAGTTTTATGTAAGCTTTTTTCATGGCAAAATTCTGGTTACAGCCCAAAAGCTTCATTAAAGGCAGCATGAAATGCTGAACAGCTTTGAGGCTTCTAGCACAGCAGGAGAAAATATTCTGTCAGAGCAACCTAAGCTACGTGTGGGATGCTTAGGAGCTGCTAATTTTCTGATTGAATCTCACTACCTGAAGCACAATCTCCTTTCTTAGAGTTAGAAAAGGATGAAAATAGAGATATAATGGAATCACAGGGTTGGAAGGGGCCTTAAAGACCATTTAGGATCGTTTTTTATTTTTCTTCTATAAAGACCTCTCCACCTCCCCTCCCAACCATTTTTCGTCCTTCAGTGGCTGATGTGAAAATAATTAATTTTGATCCCAGGTTGAAATTTCCATTTAATTGTTTACCTGGTTGCGTTCCTGAATTATTTGTGGACACAACTTACAGCTCTGACTGGTTCTACCATGTGTGATGTCTCTTAAAAACTTCAGTAAATATCATTTTCCTTAACAGACAGCTCTGAAGTGGCATTTTTGAGAGGACATTGGACAACATAAACACCTGAAACAATCTTCAAAGCATTTGGTCAGGTAATCCCAGAGGAAATCAGTGCTTAAGGATGTGATCAACAAATTCACTGTTTTGACAATTTCTGAAGCGTTTTTGTTCTCTTTGATTGCACTGGGAAGGGAAAGAAAAGGAAAAGAAAACCAGAGGTCAGTGAGGATTCGTATCATATGAGCTGATGCATTGTCAAGTCTTTTTTCCTTTTCTCTACAAGCTAAAAAACATTAATTATTTTAAATCAAAGAATAAATCATTCTGGAATAGCTGGAGTTGGAGCATCTTTCAGATGATGGAAATCACAAACCTCCCCTAAAAGCTTACATAAATTGATTTTAACAATTTAGCTTAAAAAAAGATCCAATTTCAGCCCAGAGTTGGAAACTTATGTCTACCTTGCCAGGATGTTACCACTTTGATTGTAGCTGAGTTTGAGATCGGAGCCAAGGGTGTCTTTGCAGTAGGAATAAAAAGCTCTGAGAACTTCCAGGAACAGATCCCCAACAACCTGAGGCCCTGCAAGAGAAGGGAAAAGAATCCAGGAGGTGTCTACAGAGGAGATGAAGAAATAAGAATTTCAATGCCTTAAACTTGGAATAATTGAAAAAAAAAAGCGTATAAAGCATTGCAATGAGTGCTTTTGAATATGAAAAAAAATAAAAGTTTAAGTGACTAAGAAGAGCACAGAAGGTCAAAGACTCTTGTTGAGTTTGATACCTTTAAAGAATAGTTGCATTGTTCAATCCATTACCAAAGGGAGTGAAAGTCTTAATGGCTTAAGGCTCAAGGAGTTAAACTTTGTGTGCTGACTGGAACAGAAGGATTAAACTGGATAATGCAGTTTAGCTAAATATCCCTGCTTTAAAAGGGATTGATTATCCCTTTATTTGTACTTTAGATTAATGCTGATTGTCAGGCAGCCAAGCAACACATCCAGTAGGGTAATGTCTCTCATTTACTTTCTAAATCAGATTAATCAATACATTTATAATGGAAACAACCTTGGTCTCTTTGGCAACGTCACTCCCCACGCAGAATATTTTTAAATCCTCAAAATATTTGTCAAGTCACTTTGGTTTAATTCTTTAGTGCAGAAAGATGAATTTGTCCTTGAAAATAAGGATGAGCAGAGCCTCATCCTTCTGGTGCTGCATGGACACAACCTGGCACAGGGAAGAGCATTCCAGCAAATAAACTCCATGGAACAAATCAGAATATTGAGGTAAGGGTGGAAGTGCTTCTTTGTAAGTGAACTCTCAGTTCAGAGCACAGAATTCCAGAATCATCAGGGTGAGAAGGGACCTTCAGGATCAGCCAGTGCCACCCCAGCAGCACCAGCATCACCCAAACCATGTCCCCAAGGGCCACATCCAGACTCCTCCTGAACACTGCCAGAGACAGGGACTGCAAACCTCCCTGGGCAGCTCATTCCAAGGCCTCACCACTCTGACAGGGAAAATTTGTTTCAAATCTCCAGTCTGAGCCTCCCCAGGTGCAATCTGAGGTCATTTCCTCTCCTCCTTTCCCTTGGGACACTCAGCACAGCCTGACCCCCCGGCTGTCCCCTCCTGGCAGCAGCTGTGCAGAGCCACAAGGTTCCCCTGAGCCTCCTTTGCTCCAGCCTCAGCTCTTTCCCAGCTCCCTCAGCAGTTTTCCATTCCCTTCCCAGCTCCGTTCCCTGCCCTGGACACTCTGCAGCCCCTCCAGGTCTCTCCTGCAGGACCAGCACTGGACACAGCCCTGCAGGAGCCTCTCAGTGCCCAGCACAGAGGGACAATCCCTGCCCTGCTCTGCTGGACACACAATTCCTGATCCAGCCCAGCTGCCATTGGCCTCTTGTCCCCCTGGGCAGCCCTGGCTGTGTCCAGCTGCTGTCACAGCACCCCCAGGCCTTTCCCTGCCTGAGCAGCTCTCAGGACACTCTGTCCCCAGCCTGTAGGGTTGGCGTTGTGCTGACCCAACAGGATTTCCTCACTGGGATTCATCCATGCTTTGCAGAGCTCTGTGGATGAGCCAGAGATAACCTGGAGAGGAGTTTTGCTCCAGAGCAGGGCCAAGGCAAGGAACAGCCTCCAGCACACTCCCACACAGCAGCTTCAGGACTGGGAAGGACTGTGCAGTGTTTTTTTAAGTCCTACCCAGAGCTGGGACAGTGGCCAGGGACAAACAATTTACCTATTTCAGGCTTGTCCAGGAGGCTGATAAGGATCCGGAAGGGTTTCAGATAAGCCTGGTGCTGTTCCTCTGGGTCAGACTCCGGAAATTTCTGATGCAAAATCACAATCAAACTCTAGGAGAAGGAAAACATCCCAATGTAATACATCAGAGAAAGATTGTCATCTCATTAAGAGCTGAAGTGTTTCTAAATTTGATTTTGCTTACGACTGGCTGCAAATGAACTCCAATTTTCCATGCAGGGCTGACAAATCAATGCCATCTTCCCATTATCTGTACTCATGGCTGATTTTATCCAGAGAAGCATTTTTAAATAATTCAGGTAATGCAGCTAAGATGCTTCCCTTTGGTTTCCTTAGATTCCATAGGCAATCCAATATTGGGATAAATACAACACAAAGGCTTTGAGAGAGATGGAAATATAACCACAGGGACAGAGAGTGAAGGACAAACCAATAATTGGGAATAATTCTCGACACAGTTTGTGTTAAAATGTAAAGGATCACGAATTGATCTGGAATATATCTGTATACAATGAACACCAACCTCAACCAAAAGATCTTTAGAGTATTTTCCAAAGAAATAAACAGCATGGTCTTCAGAAGTGGTGGAGTCTGGAGCAAAAGTGCCACCTTTAATATCAGAGCCTACGAGAAAACAGAGGCAGGAGGAGCTCAGAGAGCAGCACAGAGCACTCAACACAGGGGTTTACACTGAAATTTCACTGTATTTTTAACCTTTGTCATTTCAGCAGCCCACAGGTCCCAGTTTGAGGCATCTAGATATTCAGCACAGCACATAAATCAAAATCAAGGCCAGATAAATGTGGGAATTAGTATTTCTTCCGGAAAAATAAGGTTCAAGTAGTGCCCCAGTCCTTTCATCCACTGAATCACTTCACAACAAGCTGGGGGTGGAACCAGAACTTCTCAGACACTCTGGGATTCAGAGGGAAATAAATTCACCTCTGAAGAGGAGCCCTGTTTGCCATATGTTTGATTATATTAAGGCACTTAATAAATGGCAAATAAACACCACTTCACTTCATCATCATTCATTAACAGCTGAAAAACTGTATTGCAGTATTAAGCATCGATTTTTTTTGCTCTTGATATCCAGAATATTGCATCTCCCAGGATTTTGGACATTACCTAGCAACCATGCATACAATCTCCTGTTGAGGGACATGTCTCTCCTCAGCAGTGTCTGGGTGGCTGCTGACAGGATATAAACCAAATCAGCCCTTTTTAGCACGATGGTGCTTTCCTTGCAGTCCTGGGGTGGAAAAGAAGGATATTTCAGCTGGTTGTGAGCACTGAAAGGAGTCAGATTGGTGATGGGGTGGGTTTTTAATTGGGAATATTCATGTTTTGGGGGAAAGGTAACAAACCATCAACAGGAAGATGTTTTGTGTACGAAAAATCTCAGGGAATCTGACAAAGGTGGGATCATGGAATCTCAGGGTGGTTTGGGTTGGAGGGATCTTAAAAATCATTTAATTCCACCCCAGCCATGGCAGGGACACCTTGCACTGTCTCAGGCTGCTCCAAGCCCAATGTCCAGCCTGGCCTTGGACACTGCCAGGGATCCAGGGGCAGCCACAGCTTCTCTGGGAATTCCATCCCAGGGCCTGCCCACCCTGCCAGGGAACAATTCCTAATTCCCAATATCCCATCTCTCCCTGCCCTCTGGCACTTTGCAGCCATTCCCTGTGTCCTGTCCCTGCAGCCCTTGGCAATTGTCTCTCTCCATGTTTCCTGCAGCTCCTTCAGGCCCTGCAAGGCCACAATGAGCTCACCCCAAAGCTTCTCTTCTCCTTAAGATTTAAAAATCCTTGCTCCATTCAAAATACCCCAACAAACAATGGGAATCAATGGGAACCAATGGGAACAACTCTTGTTCCAAGTAATATTTTCTCCTCTGGTCTTTACCAGAAACAGCTTAGCTTAGTGTGGACAATTCCAAAATCCTAATTGACAAAACTCAATTTTTTTTCCCATATGAGTTTCTTAGGCCTGGCTACTTCAAGCACATCCCAAATATCCCCAAAAGGGCCCCATGAAATTCTGTCTTCAGTCATGTCTTACTTTGAAGCTGTAAAGGCTCTGGAAAGCAGCAGAGTCTCCTCCACCCCTAAAATCGATGTGGCACAAGAAACCCCCAAATCCATGGATTTAGGAGGTACAAAATGCAGCCATTTAGCACTAAGAGAGGTGGGAGATGGGCTGGGTGCACAAAACACACCNCGAAAAATCTCAGGGAATCTGACAAAGGTGGGATCATGGAATCTCAGGGTGGTTTGGGTTGGAGGGATCTTAAAAATCATTTAATTCCACCCCAGCCATGGCAGGGACACCTTGCACTGTCCCAGGCTGCTCCAAGCCCAATGTCCAACCTGGCCTTGGACACTGCCAGGGATCCAGGGGCAGCCACAGCTTCTCTGGGAATTCCATCCCAGGGCCTCCCCACCCTGCCAGGGAACAATTCCTAATTCCCAATCTCCCATCTCTCCCTGCCCTCTGGCACTTTGCAGCCATTCCCTGTGTCCTGTCCCTGCAGCCCTTGGCAATTGTCTCTCTCCATGTTTCCTGCAGCTCCTTCAGGCCCTGCAAGGCCACAATGAGCTCACCCCAAAGCTTCTCTTCTTCTTATGATTCAAAAATCCTTGCTCCATTCAAAATACCCCAACAAACAATGGGAATCAATGGGAACCAATGGGAACAACTCTTGTTCCAAGTAATATTTTCTCCTCTGGTCTTTACCAGAAACAGCTTAGCTTAGTGTGGACAATTCCAAAATCCTAATTGACAAAACTCAATTTTTTTTCCCATATGAGTTTCTTAGGCCTGGCTACTTCAAGCACATCCCAAATATCCCCAAAAAGGCCCCATGAAATTCTGTCTTCAGTCATGTCTTACTTTGAAGCTGTAAAGGCTCTGGAAAGCAGCAGAGTCTCCTCCACCCCTAAAATCGATGTGGCACAAGAAACCCCAAATCCATGGATTTAGGAGGTACAAAATGCAGCCATTTGGCACTAAGAGAGGTGGGAGATGGGCTGGGTGCACAAAACACACCTTCCGTGGGGAAATCCCAAAATAATCCTCTTACCAAAGCTGTATAAAATGGGAAAAAGAAGAGGATTGCTTCCAGAGTGTTCCTCTGCACGAGGACATTGGAATCCAGCACGGACACACACAAAGATTTGATCTATAAATGGAAAACACAACATTTAGATGGCAGTCAAATCTTCACAGGAAGGAAAGGAAGAAAGTTTGGCTACCTGTGAAATAATATTTTGGTGAAGTAAGAGGATAATTACAACTTAACTCCTGCACCCGAAGTGAGTTCAAACAACTTTTTGTGGGTATTAAAAGAATTGTTAATAGCTGGTTTTGTAACAATACAGAATTTCCCAGAGTTACATCACCGGACAAGATGTAAAGCCTCACAAAATGCAGATATTAAAGTACTCTAATTAGTTTTACACTTATTCCATCACTCAACATGAATAACTACCTACAGAAGATTTCCATTTTCCTGGAAAAATGAAAAGACACAAAATTTCAGAATTAAATTTCAAAAATAAAAAGACACTAAATTTCAAAACTGCAAACATTTTGGGAACCTGCACATTCAACACTGCAACCAGAAAAGCTGCTCTTCAACATTAAATATATAAGCAATTTCAAAGCATGGACTTTTCAGCCTTTCTTTCACTCTCCCCAAAATATTTTTAACTGCATGGCATCCTAATTTAGTCCAGAGAAAGCCCAACCTGCTGGGATTGTGGAGTGCAAAATGAACTTACAGTGAGTTTATAATCAGTGCCGAGCATGAACTTCTGCTGTTTGCCAGAGAGTTCCCTGTTGATGTGGCTGACAACAAAGAGGGAAGCAGGGAGCCTGATGGAAGGGCTGCCCAGCACACTGCCCCAGAGAGCTCCATAAAACACCTCCTGGCCCATCAGCAGGGACAGCTTCACCAGCAGGGCATCTGTTCTGTACACACACACAGAAAAAGGAGGAAAAAACCCATTGTTAGACACTTTTATACCACACAAAGGCAATTATGCACAGAAATAATTGATATAATTTGATTTTTTTTCTCAAAAATTACAGCTGAAGACAGAATCTCAGGATGGTTTGGGTTGGAAAGGACCTTAAAAATCATCCCATTCCACCCCCTTGCCCCTTGCCATGGGCAAGGAATCTTGCTCTAGATGGTGGATGAATCTCACTGTGCAAAAACAATCAAAGCCACTCAACTCTTTGTCATTCAAACAAAGTTTCTAGGCATCCATTGGAAAGTTCACCAAGAAATATCTGCAAATATTTAGCTCTGATGTAATAACTGCAGCACCTCTGCAAAATATTTATGGTCAGAAGTGTGAAATGCTAAATTGGAAGTCATTTAAGCACATGCTGAAGTCTGAAAGCTAAGTTTATCAGTCTGGGAGCTGGAAGTTATCCTAAAAAATTCTACTTTTAAATCGATTTTTAAGACACTGGATGAAGATAAACAAGAGATGTGAAGTCCTTTGGATCCCTGAGTCTCTTCCAACCCAAACCATTCTGTGATTCCATGAGATAAAACAACACTAGGCTGAAGCACAACCTCAGCACTTTGGCCACTTTCAGGAACAGCAGGAGATTTATTAATTTTAGTCCTCAATATTGAAGGTTCTGAAAACACTCAGTGGTGAGTCTCTCACAAAAAAGGATTTCAAATTAACCTAACATCTTCTGACAAGATATTCTGGCATCAAAATCATTGCAATGAGTAAACTAAAGAAAAACTTCCTCAGGTAAGTTTGTATTTCACAAAAAAACTCCACTGAATTAATTTTAACATAAATTTTTCACTAGATTTATGAAATATATATTATGAACTATATTAATTTATTCCTGTCTGATCCAGCTTGTTCAAGGCAAAGAGGAAAATGATGCCATCAAAAATAGGAAAAAAAGGTAAAAACCCAGAGGTCAGATCTTGGGAGTTTATCTGCAATTCTCATTAACTCCCTGCTCCATACTTTTGTCAGACTATATGGAAATACTGGAAAGAATTCAGCTGCTCTCTCATATTGAAGTATTCAAATCGAATTTCTCTCCAGAGCAGTGGTCAGGCTAATTATTCAGGAGTTCAAAGGAGCTGTAAGAAATTTTTTATTCCTTTCTCTCAGCACATCTATTTTTAATCCTTCTTTCCCTCATCTCTTCCTGTGATGGAAATAGAGGGGAAAGGGTTTTTCTACTTCATCTTCCCCAGTCCCACCATTCTTCCACCTACAGAATCTCTTTTATCTATAGAAATCTGACAGAAATTTCTTGAGAATT
The DNA here is from genome assembly GCA_013397955.1 of Grantiella picta. Classification (NCBI taxonomy): domain Eukaryota; kingdom Metazoa; phylum Chordata; class Aves; order Passeriformes; family Meliphagidae; genus Grantiella; species Grantiella picta. The sequence goes on along the minus strand of VZRM01007394.1, from coordinate 94,952 downwards.
CCCTCGAAAAGCAAAATACTGGATATTGCTTAAATTAATATGGAATAATGAATATTACCTGTCATAAATTTCTGATCCTTCTTCCAAGCCAGGCAGCAGCCCAATGACAAAGGCCTGGAGACCAGGCAGGAGGGACTTCTGGAGAGGGAGAAAATATTTCTCATACAACCCAAGGAGAACAGGTCTCACTGACATTGCTGCATTTGCCAGCAGAGGGAACAAACCAGAGCTTGGAATCAAAAAAGAAGACAAAAAAAAATTTAGTTAATTCAAACAGAATTGGTTAGAATAGAATTCAAATAGAATTCAAATAGAGATGGTTATGCCTTAGAAAAAAAAATTTAATTACCTGTACAAGAATAAATCCTTGGCAAGCCATTTTGTGCCAATGATTTTAAAGATGATTTCATAGGTTTCTAAAGCCTTTAAGTGCACCCCACTGGGCAGGGCTGGGTGCAAACACTGGGATAATCTTTTACTGATGATCAGCCTTCTGGGCAGCAGAGAATACTTGAGGTTACTCTGGAGAGCCTGCAGGAGGACAGGAGAGGAGAATAAAGAGTCATAATGTGAAATATAAAATATTACAATGGCTGCATGTTAAAGATTGAGAGGAATGATGAGAGGAACTAAATGCATTCAAGGGTTTTCTGACTACATTTTGTTACACTGAAACAGCAGAATTGTGCAATTGAATTTTTATGTAGAATCAGCAATGGAAAATTCAGAAATGCCTGGTCTGACTCTGCTTAGAGGAGGGAAAAGGAAGTCAAAGAGCAGGACTGGGACAGGGTATTCTTATCCCATCTCCAGGGGAGGTAGGGAAGTGGCAAGAAGAGCATCTCAGCTTTTAGGGAATAAAGAAAGAATTAGAGATTTATCTTTCCTCATACATTTTCATGTCATGTATAGAATCATGAATGGTTTGGGTTGGAAGGACCTGAAAGCCCATCCAGTGTCACCCCTGTCACCTTCCCCTGCCCCAGGCTGCCCATCCAGTGTCACCCCTGTCACCTTCCCCTGCCCCAGGCTGCTCCAAGCTCCATCCAACCTGCCCTTGGACACTTCCAGGGGCAGCCACAGCTTCTCTGGGCAAGAAGTTTAATACCTACACTCACTGCACTGATGCACAAGTAAAAGATCCTCAGGACTGGAAATAATTAAATAAGTTTTGCTGATGGGGCAGGCTTTAGGAAAAACTGTGCCTCCCTTTTTTGGGAAAGGTTACTCGTTTCCTTGAGCCACCAGAGCATTTCAGCAGGGAAATAACTAAGTTTTCTCTCCAAGTCAGAGACAATCAAAAAGAGAAATTGCAAGTCAAGGGTACTTCAGGCTTTGATCAGTCTGCAAACACAAACAGATGTTCTAGGGGACGTTTGGGAGGTTTCCAGGATCAGGCAAATTCCTGACTCTCTCCAAAGTTAAATCATGGTTTTACCCTATGGCATTGTTTTCAAATTGAGGTTCTTCTATCCTGCTTGGAAAAGCAGCAGAAAGTGAAATAACTCTTCCTGAAATAAAGCCAAGCCAGGTGACTTTAACACTGAACACTCCTCAGCAGGAAGGGGAGGAGATCAAACCCAGCACCTTTCAGAAGGACCAGCTGGCACAAAATTTACTCAAGAAGAAGAAAGGTTGAGAGTTTATAACAACAGCAAACAGAAATGTCACACCATCCTGGCAGAAACACAGATGTCACTTAGAGCCACTTCATTTCCTTCCTTCCCTTCCTCCCCCAGGATCTGCATTTCATGGGTGATAAAAACCAGAATCCAAGAACAGAGCAATATTTCACATATTTAACTAAAGCAGGTTATATTTGTGGAGTTACCACTTTTATACCTTTTATATTTGAGACATTCAGCCATGTGTTAGATGAAGAATATAATTTCAACATTAAAATCCTTAATATTCATAAGAACTTTGAAGATTGCTGGAAAGCTGGACTTTGAAACTTTCTATTTATATTGCTTGGCAAGTATTTGCCCACACCCTCTCTGTGTATTTATAGACATAAAAGGAGTTAATTACAAAAAAAGTAGGCCAGTGGTAAATATTTTCCCTTTCAGTGTTCAGAGCGAACAAATACCATCTTCATATTCCAACAGCCCCTGGCTGCTGCTTTGCAGAAAGGTTCAGGTTCTTCCCAGCTTCCCCGAAATTGCAGAGATCCAAGAATTTTAAAAGGCTTGAAAGGAATTAATTAGCAGAGGGATCTCAAAGTGTTCACTGAAATAAGAGTGACAGGATAATAAGACTGACTTCTAAATGCTAATTAATTTCCTCGAGCTGACAGGCAAAGTTAAGTAGTTTGAATTTTAAGTATCCTGAGCTTCCACAAGTGAGAAAAGAACAAGGATATCAGGACCCAGGAATGCTGAAATTACAACTTTGCCTGGTAGAGGTGAACAAACTTGAGATCTCATTCCCACATCATTGTTCCCAGGTTCAGGATCTGCCACTAAACATGAGAATGCTCAGAATTCCTGTGAAATTGGGCTATAAAAGTACAGAATTTTCTACAAAAAGAAAACTCGCTATTTTTTTGCACCTGTGCCTTAAAATGAAACCAAACCCACCCACACACAGAGGAATATTTGCATTTCCTCAGTCCTGGCTTAATTCCTTCTGCACAGCTTTGCAGCACCACTAGGAAACTGTTGAAAACTTGATAAAAAACCCATGCAAGTCAAGTGAACATTTTTATTTCCATAACTAGAATTCCAGGAAAAGGCAGCATCAATTTATAAGATTATCTTCAATTAGGAGAAACCATAATTCTTCTTTAAACAACAGTGATTGTGAGGAGAGAGGGAGAAGAAGAACCTGTGACTCCATTTTCCACTGATTCATTTTCCAAGTAAAAAAAAAAATCTAAACAGAGCTCCAGCTTCCAAAGAAATATCGTGAATAGAATGAATTTAAAAGGTGGTTGTAAGTAAAGTAGGAGCTGGAGTTGTATTAAAAAAGAGGGGAAAAAGGTGTCTAAAAAATCCTCAATCCTGCACATTGCATTTGTCCATTGGGTTTGGTGAAAAAATAAAGGAATTAGGAGGCAACTTCTCAAAAATAGAAATAAGGTTTGTCTTCAGCATTAGTCTGTAACTGAGCCAGCAGCTGGGACAAAGCCCTGGCAGTCAGAGTTTTCATATGAAGCAATTGGTTAATTAATAGCTGCACTCATTAAATCCCTGCTTCAGAAAAATCCTCCTCTTCTCTCCCTCAAGAACAGACAGATTGTGACACTGAGTGTTGCTGTTCAAACAAACCACAATGTGCAGCTGCAATGAATTTTGGGGTTTGTTTGCCTTTCCCCTCCAAACAGAACAAGGGTGAGATCAGGTTCACCTTGAAGTTTCTGAGGCAAGAAAAGCCTTCAGAACCAAAAAAATAACAGGTTTATTTTCTGTAGGAAATTAAAATTTTTTAAAATTGCTTTGGAATTGCAGAGTAAGGACTGAAAGTTGGATTTCCAGACTTGTGTTATATCCAAGGATAAAAAGCAGTTTGAAAGTGCTCTTTTAGAGCAAATACTACTAAATTCCAGAATGGATTAAAGATGATTTTGTTCCAACCTTTGCCATGGCAGGGACACCTTGCACTGTCCCAGGCTGCTCCAAGCCCAATGTCCAGCCTGGCCTCGGCTGGATCAGGGATCCAGGTTTAAACCAGGGATCCAGGTTTAAAAGGCAATATCTCTCCACCCCAGCAGCTTTTTAATTGGAGTATGAAAGTGATTTCTCACTGAAAACGAAATCCTTAAACGATTGACATCCAGATTTGCTGCCTGTTTTATCCACCTGTTTGCATCTGCACATTTATATCCTTATTTATAAATATTGCTCTCCAGTGTTTCTCTTCTCTCATGATGATGTAGAACACCCACAGCCTTCAAATTAACCCCCCAAAATCCTTCCCTTATAAGCTTGGGGTGTAAAATAAATGAGCAAATTCTGCCAATTCCCTCATGCTCACACCTGGTACCCGCAGTTCTTTATCCCTGCAGGGGAGATTCATCTTTTCTGACCTCAGAAACCCAAAAAAAAGCCAAAAACCATAGACAAAACCACAGTAACTCACCTCAAGCTCCCCAAAAAACACACGAGGAACACACACAATTTTAGGACAACATTCATGTGACCTACTTTAAGCAAGAGATGAGTCACAAAACAAAAAAATAAACCCCTTTTTTCCTCTGCCTGTCTAAAAGCAATTCAAGGTGAAGCTGTGTGTGCTGAAGTCATGTCAAGTTAGATAAGGCTCATCTCCCTTAAAAGATGAAATAAAAAATATCTCCATTCAGATGTTGCTTCCCTGGTTCTACAAGTCACCATGAAATATTTTTTAGAGCTGTAGGAGCGAGAGAGAAACTCAAAAACCACCTCCAGTTTTCCAGCATCACAGAATCATCAAGGTTGGAAGAGATCTTTAAGATCATCAGGTAATAACAGAGAAGTAGCAGAGCTGTTTTTCTTCACCAGCCAAGGAGCAGCTCCCTCCATTCTTTTTACCTCATTTTTAAGGAATAAGAGCCTCTCTTGCTTCCTACAGACCTTGGATTACCTGGAGGGTGATGCCACTGAGCTTTATAGAAATAAGAGAATGTTTCTGTCTCAATAGTGCCTGCAGGAGAAAAAAACTTCATAAAATATTACACCCATAGAGGCAAGAACATCTTTCATACAGCTCTGGAAAAAAACTTCTGAACTTCTTGATTTTCTTGTGTTTTGTCCTTCCCTTTCTAAGCATTTTCATGTGTGATTGAGATCAGTTATCCCTGCACTCCCAGGATCCTCAATATAACCATGTGGAGTTTGTAAAAACAATTTTGTCACTGAGATCTTGCTGATCTCCTCCTCCTGCTCATCCACCTCCACCACTGACTGAGGAAAAATGAGGTTTTTCTGTTAGAAACAGCTCCCCCAACCCTGATAAAACTCAACAACAATATTTCTGTTTGAGGCTCTAGGAGACCAAGTCATCACAGGAGTTCAGGGAATAGTTACTGACATCTTATTTCTCAGTCTTCCTTTTGGCAACACCTTCCCCTGCCACATCATCCTCATTTTCACATAACAGACAAGGCTGAACACTGGGGATGATTTGCTCCACCAATTCTTAAGCTCCTAAAAGGATTAAATCCATAAAATCCCACAGCAGATGGACTGCTGAATCAGCTGAAAGCTTTTCTCTTGCTTTCTCCCCTCCTGCCACATATTTTGGCAATTCTGTACCTGAATAAGAGTCTCAGGTAGATGCTCATCAGTTCAGAGTGTTCATCTGGGTAGAGATAAAAGATCAAAGCATTTTTCACTCTAATTATTTCATAGTTTCCCTTTTGAGAAAAGCATTTTGAAGGCATCTGGCTCTTGACTCAACAGCAATCAGGATGAAACAGTGAAGGCAGAAATGTGGAACTCTTGTTCCAAAGCAGAATTTCTTTCTGTCTGTCTCTCTCCATGGTCATACAAAATACAACACCAAAGGTCCCCAAATCCAAGGGAAGGACACAGCCAAGTAGATGTGACCTTTAAATATGAGCTTTCCCTCAGAAAATATTCTAAAATGTGACCTTTTGTTTTCTAGAAAAGCTTTTTAGCTGCTCTAGAGAGAGAAGCAGCATGCTGAGGGTTTCTTTGATGCAAAAATTAAATTAACTTAGCAGTATAAAGGAAGCAAATACCATTTGAAGGAAAGCTCTGTCAGTTTCACCAGAATTTCTCACATTAATATAAAAAATACTGACTTAGCTCCTTCCATTATTTTCCTGAAGTGCATTTTCAATTTTTCCAAGTGCTGTAAGTGACAGAAAAGTTCATAACAATACAAATATAACAAACAAATGACAAAAGATTCCCCTGACACTGTACCTTATTGAGTTTGCCAAGGGAAGAGATCAGATCTGCCCATTCACTCGATGATTCGAAGTTCCTCAAAGCTTTCTCAATTGCTGAAGAATAATTCCTGTATCTGTAATCCCCAAGTAAATCCTGCTCTTCTGGATCCATCTTGGGTTCTCATAGCAAGGTGGAACCTGCTGGTGAACTGAAACATGCCAAGAGTTACAAAAATAACCCACATTTCCGTTGTGGCACCCCGAAGATAACAATAAATATGGAGAAGCACTGACAGAGCACAATAAACAGGTCAGCAGATCAACATTTCGACACAAAGTTAAAAATAATTCCCTGGGCGTGACTCTAACTCCCCAGTGCCTCTTCCAAAAGCTTTGCAGTCACTTTTTCCTATTTTTGGAGCGTGTTTTTCCCTTCCATGCACGTGGATGTCACACAGTAACAAAGGCAAGGATTACAAAGTTGCCCTCCAAGCACCCACGAGGAGCTGGGGGGAGCTGAAAATTGTTTTCATAACTCATCCCCTGTGCTTTGCAAGGTCACCTGGAGCATGGAATGGGAAATATTTCCTATCAAAATACAGCTTTCCAGAGGAATCCTGCTAAAGGGCTCTCAGCCCACAGCAGAAGGAGCTCTCAGAGCTCTGCAGCTCAACTTGGCAGCAGCAGATGCTCAAGTCCAAGTCCAAGGTGTTGTGCCAAAATGCCAAGCCATGCATTATAATCTCCCTGTATTTCAACAAAAAGCATCTGTATAGTTTTCTATTTAGAAAGAACTTGTTCAGACCTGATTTGCCTCTATTTTGCAAGGCGTTTAGGTTAAAAATCCTGGTTTAGAACGAAGGGAAGCAAGAATAGTTGGATTTTCCCTACTGAAAAATCCCTCCCTCACTCCTTTCCTACCTCTGACTCCAGTTCTGTTAGAAAACATTAAAATATTCTTCTAGAATATTTTAAGTATGCTTAGGTTTAGGTTTAGGTCAATCCCTGCTACATCACTGATTCAGAAAAATAATCACAGCTCTGCAACAAAACATTTCGCATTTCTGGAAGACATCTGCATTCAGTCTCCTGCTGTTAGGACACAAAAATAAACCCAAGCCATCCTCCATATCCTTTAAAACATTAAATATGGTATAATAAACAACTACAACTCCATCAATAGAAGGGTTTGGGGAGGAAACTCTTGCAAAGAGGAAAATGCTGGATGAATCCAAAAAGGAGAAAGGATTTAAGGGCAGGTTTAAGCACCTTTGCAGTCCCCTGAGCAGGATTCAGGCACTGCCAATAAAATCACCCCGTGCCAGCAAACCTGGATCCACCTCCAAGGAAAAATAAAATTATCACACAATGTCATCAGGGCCAGATTGGGTTGGTTGGGTTGGTTTGTTTGGCTACAGCGAGGGTTTAATTTTGGTTTTATCAGGATGTTTGCAGTGCTTCTCACAGCAGAGAGAGTGAAAATAGTAACATTTATCTGGGATCTAGCTCCTCTTGTTCCAACAAGGATTTTGAAAAAAAAAGAAAGCCAATCTTCCCATAAAACCCAACAAAGTGGAAAAGCTGCAAGATACTGTCAGCAAAAATTGAGAGTGATCTGATAGAAACACTTGGCAAGACATGGAACCTTATTTCCCTCATCTCAACAAAGTATCTAAATCATGGGATTGTTTCTTACTGCTGAGAACAAAGTGTGAGCTGGGAAGTTATTCCAGCAGCTCTCTGCCAGGTCAGGGCTGCTGCCACTTCCATGAAGAAGAGATTTGTCTGCATCACTTAGAATCAGGCAGCTCGTTTGCTGACAGCAGACATCCAGCTCTTAAGACATTTTATTTGGATTTCTGCAGTGAAAATACAGGCAAATAGTTGATTTCCACCCAGAAAAGCAGGAATGGAAGTAATTATTTAGTGCGGATTGATATTCCTGCCAGATGGCAGCAAAGTTTGACACAATCCAATAATCCAAATCAGGCAAATAGATTGTGTTTCTGCTTGGAAACAAAGGCAGGAAACTAAATAATAATAGAAAATAATTAAAAAGCCATACAAAAGCCACTTGCCAGTGACCTTTAGGCACGTCTCCCAAATCGCAGGTGACAAACTTCCTTAGTAAACCCTGCTGTAAATAATTATCCATCAACTTCCAGCACTGATGGTGCCAGGCTCTTCTCAGTGGTCAGGACGAGGAGCAATAAACTAAAAGAAGGAATTCCACCTCAGCACGAGGAAGAGCTTCTTTCCATGGAGGTGGCGGAGCACTGCAACAGCTGCCCAGGGAGAATCGTGGAAAGCGCTGAGCTGGGAAAGATCCCTCGGGATCATCCAGTGCCACCCCCATCCCGCCCAGACCCAGCAGTGCACCCTGGCATCGCTGCGAGAGGT
>VZRM01007394.1:73653-86099 GCA_013397955.1 Grantiella picta | reverse complement strand
GGGAGAGAGAGCCCCGGGAAACACCGGGAGAGAGAGCCCCGAGAAACACCGGGAGAGAGAGCCCCGGGAGAGAGAGCCCCGGGAAACCCCGGGAGAGAGAGCCCCGGGAAACACCGGGAGAGAGAGCCCCGGGAAACACCGGGAGAATCCCGGGATGCACCGGAGCATCGGCTCCCCGCCCGGGCCGCTCCCTTCCCCAGCCGCACAGCCGCCCAGGCTCTGGAAACAAGGACAACGGGAGCTGCCCTGCAGCTAAAGGAGTGGCGGCGCTTCCAGCTTCGCTTCTGGTCCGGCTGGGTTTAGGAATGAGGCGTTTTTGGGGAAATAGTTCTGGTTTTATGGTGGGATGTCGCATTGAGAGCGGGCTCGAGATCGACATGAGGAGCCATCTGTTCGTGATGGTGATTGTGCTGGATTTTTGGTACTCTGGCAGCAAACCGAAGGAACAAACAAAATAAACAGAAGCTAAATACCCAATGGAAGTAAATACAGGATCGTGCCCAAGGATTCATATACTGCGGAAACATATTTTTAACCTCAGTTTCTCTCCAAATTCCCTTCTTTTTTCCTTTGCTATCCCTTCTCCTCCCCTCTTCCCTCCCCTTCCCCCTTCCCTTCTCTTCTCTCTTTTTGTCTTAACATGCCGACAGAAAATCCTGGTTGCTCACAGCAGCTGGAAAAAAAAAAATCAAGGGAAGTACATTTATCCAGTTGCTCAAGGTGAGAGAAGAGAAACTGTTCAGAGTTGGATGGATACTGTTTCAGCAATGACCTCCAATAAGTTACATTAAGTAACACATTACATATTGTTACATTACATAAATTACAGTAAGTACATTAAGTGTTACATTAATATACTTTTTCTCTTCTTGACACCAGCCGTCTTTCCCCTTCCTAGCTAGATTTTAGGAATGTCTTTCTGAACTGCACCAATTCAAGTTTCAATTTCTAACTTTTAGAATTTTCTTGGAAATGCAGGTCGGTACTTCTGAACATGTGCCCGACTGAGCAAAGAACTTGTATTTGTGATGATATCCTTAAGACATGACATTTATGTCCTAAAATACAGTGTGTTATTTAGGATGTTTTCCAGTTACTTTCTCAGGGGGTGGAACTGATTAAGCTTTAATGTCCCTTCCAACCCCAATATTTTGTGATTCTCCTTTAATGGCAGTGAGGTGCCACGAAAAGAAAACCAATAAATCACGTGTAAAAGTTTCTTACAGGACAACACACGACGATTATTTCATTATTATTTCATTCTTCCCTAACCCTTAAACTTCATACTCAGCAAGGGTGCCAGAATCTGAAAGCAACAAAACAATTCCCACAACACAGACCTGCGAGAGGAGGGAGGCAGTTAAAATAAAGGAAATAAATAATTGATGAATTTGGGAAACATCTGTCCCCTCTCCTCCCTTCTGTTCATCCCATGAGAAGTTGTTTATAATCAACATCACCATGAGAAATGAGAGTGATTATCCAGCTACCACCTCCCACTTTGCTTCCTCACCCTAACACAAAGCTGTTTAATGAAGTACAAATGGTGTGAAAGAGCTTAATTTTAGAATTTGAAATACACAGAACCATCATAGAATGGTTGGAAGGGACATTAAATCCCATCCAGTGCCACCCCAGCCATGGCAGGGACACCTTGCACTGTCCCAGGCTGCTCCAAGCCCCAATGTCCAACCTGGCCTTGGACACTGCCAGGGATGGGGAATTTCTAATCTCTCTGGACAATCTCTTCCACGGCCTCACCACCCTCACCTAAAGAATTTCTTCCTAATATCCAATCAAAATCTGCTCCATTTCCAATTCAGGCCATTCCCCTTTGTTCTGCCTCTCCATGTCCCTGTGAAAAGTCCCTCTTTCAGCTCCCTGGTAGCTCCTTTAGGCACTGAAAAGCTGCTCTAAGGTCACCCCAGAGCCTTATTTTCTCCAGGATGACTTTTACACCTGCTGTAAAACTTGCAAACCTAGAATTTGGCTTGAATGTAAAAAAAACCCAAAACAAAACCCAAACCACCAATGCAGATCCTGAATTAGACTTAAGAAGGAGCTTTACAGATCCCAGGGGATACTTAGAAACTAATTTGTATTTAGCACTGGATATGACCTGGCTGTGGTCAAGGTACCCACAGCTCTTCCAGTCTGGTCCTTGCACAAAACAAAGGCCAAGGTGTGTTTGGAATGTTTGGAGATGCCAAGCAGATGGACACACAGCTTTTGAAGCTCAGTGACTCAGGCAGCATTTCAGGGATGGAGAATTAGGCAGGATTCCCCAGTGCTGGATTAAGTCTCTTAAAGCTGTGCACAAACTCTGACTGAATCAAAGAGCCACGTTGTGTTTTGCTGAGAAACCATTAACACAACTGGAAAGGTCACACACAGACTGGGTTTTTTCTGTGCATATCAGGAGGGTTGAGTTACACTGTAGCAGCAAAAACTTTACACTTTACTTTGTAATTTTTTCCCCCTAAACCAAAGGCCTCTGAGGTTTTTTTCTTCCCAGAGAATAGCTAACCACGAGAAATTTTGGCCTTCCCTTCCAGGAGCTCTGGGGCATGGCTGATGAGGTAATTCTTCACAAAAACAATAGCTCCTGTATGCTGAAAAGACCAATTTATAACCACCCCTTTGTTCCGTGCTGATAAGCAATTAATAACCCCCCACAATACTTCTTTCCAAAGCCTTCCACTCCAAGGCTTCCCTGAACACAAACTGTTCTGGGGGTGCCAATGTCAAACCCAGTCAGGTGAGGCTCTCTGGCATCACCTCCTTGACTCCTGATTAACAATTAACAAGGCAATTATTGATTTGTCATTACTAACATCAGCTTTATGGGCGATTGTTTCCAGCTCCTTCAGCCTCAGGAGTGGCAATTTTTCAACTCTGAGTATTTGAAAGGCAATAAGCAGCATTTAAAGCAAATGTAGAGCTCTCCACATCACTTACAGTTCATATTCTTGCTAGGTGGAGAGCCATTCATCCAGATTTTAATAAGGAAGCTTCTGGCTGAGAATAAAGGAATTGAGGAACACTTTGCTGTGGCAGGTCTGCAGTTTATTTTCTCTGTATTCAGTGCACACACCACATGTTCCAGCCACAAACTTAGCTGCAGAAAATCAAAACACACTTTCAAGCTTTTTAAGTTTCTAGCACCACAATAAGCCAGTTGAATGAATATAAATCGGTTATTATTTACTGATATATTAACATAATCAACTGATTATGTTTGGTTATAAATGGTGTATCAGTGCTATTTTTATTTTCACCTAATTGCATTTAGCTCTGATAGTAAGGAATGTCTGGTACCACAGTGATTCTGTCCTGGTCTTAGGAATCTCCCCCCAGACTGGTGACAATGTACCTCTACAACAATGTCACCCTCTTTAGGAAACCAGGAAGTAAAAAAAGAAACAGCTCTGCACAGAAACAGCTCTCTGGAAAAATCTACTGTGCTGAAAAATAAGGCACCTGCTTCCTCATCCCAACTCCATGTCCAAGATCCATCCCGGGGGTGTGGGAAAAGGGCTAGCAGTGATGGAATAAAGGGTGAAATCAGGTCAGTTAGGTTAGGCACCTTTCCATCCCCAGCCTCCTGAGCTCACCAGGCTTTGACAGTTTTCTCACTGACAAATTGGCCATGAGGAGCATCAGCACTGGAAGGCAAAAGGGCCAAATAAACAGGAGTCTCAGCCCCCTCCTCTGGGGACTTGGGGGCTTTGGGACCTGCCATGTCTGTCCTCACCCAGCCCGGGCAGCAGGCATTGAGGAGGATGTGGTCACCTTTCCTTTGCTCATTTAATATCCGCGCCTGGATCCTGGACAAGACCGTGACCCCAATTTTGGACACCCCATAGGCAGTGTTGGGCCAGCCCTCCTTCTCATGGACACTGTTCTTGGTGTCTTCCACAAATTTGTTCATGAGTTGCACCAACTCATCCTCAGTGATGGTGTCACTGCGGAATTTCTTCTGGAGCTCTGGGCTGCAGCGTCCCAGGGCTGAGCAGCTCACCATGCTGGAAACATTCACCACCCGACCTGAAAAGAGAACAAAAACGGATTATTTTCACATATAGTAACCTCACACTGAAGTGGGGCTGCTGGCCAGTTCTGGATTCACTCCTCAGGTGAATGCCCATAAAATAATTTGCTGGGTTGCTCTGCAGAGCTCCTGGAAGACCAGAGTTAACTCAGTGTTTTTATTTCTAATAAATTCCACTACAGAGGGTAATTTAAGGTGTGAACCTGCAAGTTTCAGATAAACCTCCAGGAAACAACCAACCTGTAGGTATATTCTTACTACAGTAGCAAGAATACCTGGAGATTTACAAATTTAAGGATTTATCTTCCAGCACTTCACTAAGAGGAACAAGTCAGCTGAATCAGTAAATCACTCATCATTTCCAAATTTTGCTGCGCCTCTTATTTATTAATTACGCTATCCTCTCTTTCCTGTTACTTCACAAGCATTCTGGTGATGAATACAGGGATTTAATGTTAAAAGCCACAGAAATTAATCCTGTTAATGACTTTATTAACAGTCATCCTTCACTTTAGTGCAAGAGGACTAGACTGCAACATTGGCACTGTTTCTTCTCTCCCCAAAATTCACTGGCTCTGCTTTTTCCTTCTTCCCCAGGAACTAACAATTCCCAGGTTTTTTTCATCTACTTGACTTGTTTTTTTCTTAAAAACTTGGATGTATTCAAACGTTTGGAGAGACTACAGTTCACTTATAGCAGCAAACACATCACAGCACCACGTCAAATCCAGCTGAAACATGGGTACAGTGAGACTGGACAGGATTTTCTCATTTAAAAGGACCAAAATTCATACAAAACAATCTCTTTACTTGCTATATTTCACTTACCATAAGGCTTTATAAGAGGCAGCAATTCTGTGCAAACATTCTTGGTTCCAAAAAAGTTTGTCTTCAGTGTAACCTCAGCTTGGATTGCAAACGGAGTTGTGTCATTAACTGGTCGTAAAAGGCGGCAAGGAAAGGGAAAAAAAACCCCAAAAATCAGAATTGTACAACTGTTTGAATAAAAGTTACCAAACCCCAAGTGTTTACCCTAGTTACTGTTTTTAATAATTAGAAAACAGGCATATGATAAATTAAAACATATAAGAAAAGCTTCTCTAAAGAAGGCAGAGGTAGGATTTGGTGCAGTCTGAAAATACAAACTAACAAAAAACCTCCGTCACCCCCAAACCTGAACAATACTTGTGTTATAAATCACCCCCTGAGGCAATGAGCTGTTCTAACACCAGCAAAAGGGTGGGAACTGTAGCCAGGAAAATGAGCTGGCAGAGTGTAAGGAAACCACAGAACTGATGGGGAAGGGGATGATTTCACCCCACAGAAGTGGCAGCTTGGCACCACCGCAAGTGGGGTAGGATTGCTGCGGACTCAGCAATGAGCTCTGCATGCTGCCCTTGAAGAACTGAGAGTTAAAGGGAGGAGGAACCAAGAGTTAAAAGTCCCAGCATTGCTGCTCTGCTGCTCCAGCCTCCATCTGGGCAGGGATGGGCACAGACTGGGCAGGTGTTGTTCACTTTCTCCGCAGCCCAGCTCCACGGGAACTCAAAAGAGAAACAGTAACAAGAGTAAGAAGAAATAGTAACAACAGTAGTAGGTAATTGAGTATTTGATGTGGTTGTGTGTTTATTGCAAAACACAGTTTAATGACCCCCAATCACTTGCAAATAATTTATTTGCTTTTAAATCTTACACATGGAGCCAGATGACACATGGCCAGGGTCCAAACTCCTGCTTCCATACTTTCCCCTCCCTTCCTTACACGCCAAACCCCATCCTGAACTTCCTGATTTAAGAAGCTTTATTACACAACACTTCCCAGAGGTTCATCCAGAAGGCAACCACAGCTCCACCACCATTTGATAAAGGAAATTTTTGGTGGATTAAGGACTTTGCTGGACAAGTGCAGCACAAAACCAAAATTACAGAATTTAATGGCCTATGTAATCTCTGACAGACTGCAAGAGCACATAATGCTACAATAAAGAAAGGAAAGCATCAATTCTGGGATGGCAGCAGGAACTTGGTGGGGCAAGAAGCAAGCTTGGGTAGAAACACCAACCTGGGAAGCAAAAACCAGAACAATGAGAGAGGCATCACAGCCAGTTCTTACAGAGATGCTACACCCTCTGTGCTTAATGGTTACACAGCAAGAGTTACAAAAGAGTCCTTCATCACATTCTAAATTATGTGACCTACTGCTGAGTCATTGTAGTCAGCCCGAGGAAAGTCAAAGCTAAACATCTGGAAGTGATATTTTAACTGCTGCTGGAATCTTTTCTGAGCCCATCCTGAAGCTCTGATAATTTTACTAAGAGTTGCCTCCTAATAAGCTGATCTTGATCATAAGCAATTTGCCTATAAAGTAACAGGCAAAAAAGGGACTGGGCTTCATTCAGAACATCATCACTGCACTGCCACTCCATGAGAAGTTCCCTACCCTCTTTCAGTTTGCAGCCATTCCCTGTGTCCTGTCCCTGCAGCCCTTGGCAATTGTCTCTCTCCATGTTTCCTGCAGCTCCTTCAGGCCCTGCAAGGCCACAATGAGCTCACCCCAAAGCTTCTCCTCTCCAGGCTGAACAATCCCAGCTCTGCCAGCCTTTCCTCCCAGCAGAGCTGCTCCATCCCTCTGCTCATCCTGCTGCCTCCTCTGCACTCTCTCCAGCAGCTCCAGCTCCTTGCTGTGCTGAGCCCCAGGGCTGGAGCAGCTCTGCAGGTGAGCTCTCACCTGAACACAATCCCCTCCACAGAACCAACAGCCAGGCTTGTGAGTTGCTCTGTCTGGAGCTAACATGATTCTGGATTTCACACACACATCAAGAACACATCCTTCCACCTTAAAACTGCTGTGCCGTTCTGCCCAGTGGAAGGTGAAAGGGTTAAATTCTTGCTCAGCACAGCACAATTTAGGTGAACTGCTCTATAGGTGACTGAATGGCCTGACAAAGTTCGAGATGACAATACCCACCCAGGGACAAAGGGTTTTTTTAAATCAGTTGGAATCCCCGAGCAGGCACTGCAGAGAACAAAGCATTTCAGAAGAGAAAAACACAGATCCCTGGAGACAGGGTTGATATTCCCCCTGGTGATGGGCCTTGTGGCCTTGGTGAAAGTCCTGGGCATTGAGACAATTAACCCAACGCAGCTCACCTGCCCTGTGTGACTCAAGTATTTCCATGTGGTGTAAACACAACCCGCCAGGGAAGCATGTTTACAGGATCCAAGAATCCCTGAGGTTGGGATTCCCTCAGCCCATGGAGTCCCAGCTGTGCCCAATGGCACCTTGTCCCCAGCCCAGAGCACTGAGTGCCACAGCCAGGCCTTCCTGGGACACCTGCAGGGATGGGGACTGCAAAGCTCCCTGGGCAGCTCCTGCCAAGGCCTGAGCACCCTTTCCATGCAGAAATTCCTGCTGCTGGCCAAGCTGAGCCTCCCCTGGCACACTGTTCTCACATCATACTTAAGGTGAGAAGCTTGCCCAACCAAAAATGCAGCACGGCACTGGCACAGAAGTGTTGGCTGCACCCACTGCCCTCTCCACACAGCTTAGCAGAACACAGAACTATCCCAACAGACCACCCCCTACCTTTGAAAGCAATGCCTGCATTGTTCACCAGCACGTTGATCCCTCCATACTTCTCCTTGAGGAAATCCCGGAGCGCTCGGATGCTCTGCAGGTTATCGATATCCAGCTGGTGGAACAGGGGCCTCAGCCCTTCCTGCTGGAGCTGTGCCACGGCAGCCTGGCCACGGCCGACATCCCGGGATGTCAGGTACACATCCCCCGGGAATTGCTTGCACAGGGCCCGCACGATGGCGAAGCCAATGCCTTTGTTGGAGCCTGTCACCACAGCCACCGGCACGCTGGACATTGTCCCCTCGGAACACCACTCAAGGTGACACAGGCTGCCAACAGCAAAGAAAAATTCAGTCAGACAGGCAAAATGGCTGTTTGAAAAGGAATGTGGATTGTGGAACAGTTTGGGTTGGAAGGGATCTCAGCGATTATCTCATTGCCATGGGCAGGGGCATCTTCAGCTATCTCAAGCTGCTGCAAGCCCTGTCCAGCCTGGCCTTGGACACTTCCAGGGGTGTGGCATCCACAGCCTCTTCGGGCAACTAGCGCTTTTTCTTTAAAACACTCTTTGAAATTCCACCTTGGATTCTGTGAAACTACATTCCTGTGCACGCTGTGTAAATTCCTAATGGAACACGAGGTATTCACAGAGAAATCTGGTGTTAAATGTTCTAAAGAAAGGTCCACCAGCGATGGATTAGAAGAAGAAAGAAATGTCTCCACTAAAAAAATGTCAATGACTAATATTAAGTAGTAAATAAACTTTTTGTGGCAGCAAGCTCTTCTGCACTTACAACTCACAGAAAGCCGTTCTGTTTTTTGGGAATATTCAATGGTTTCAGCTCAAGTTTTGCTTAAAAACTCAAGCTCAAAACCTGAGCAACCTGGTCTAGTGCAAGGTATCCCTGTGCATGGCAAGGGTTGGAACTGAATGATCTTTAATGTCCCAAACCATGAAAAAAAAAAGAAGATGGAGTAGCTTTATCTTCCAGTACAAGGAAGGAGGAACAATTACAGCCTTTTCGGGGGGAAACAGCAAGCCACAGGCTGACTACCATGCTTATTGTGTACCACACCAGCAGAAAGCCTGCCTGCTGTTTTTCTAACAGATGTAGCGCACCCATAAAAGCGTTAAAAACCCGCTGCTTTTACTCTCCTTTGAAATCATAGCCACGTCTCTTCCAAACTCCCTTGTAACGCCAAGCAGTAATCCGGGAAGATATAACACTACAAGAATCTCCAGAGTGATTTCCCCCCTCACGGCGAGTCTCCCTCGCGGGAAGGGAACCCCCGGGCCGCCATGAACCCCAAGCCCCTCAGGGGGAAAAGGAAGGGCTGAAGGGACACCCACCACCCATTACCCACCTCCAGCACCGCGGGGAACTCTTCCTTGTCCTTCAGCTCCACACGGCGAGGACAGAACAGGCTCTTCCCCCAGCACAGACACTCCCAAAGCGCCGGCAAGGGAAGTGAGGACGGCCCTAAGATGGCGGGGCAGCCCCGCCTCAGGGGCGGGATGGCGGGCGGGGACCGCGGAAAGGGACAGCGAGGGAATGTCGGCTGTGTCCCCTGGGCCTGGTGGGTTTGGCACACCGGGCAGCAATTCCAGCCCGGGAGAAACTCGGGAATCGCAATCCGGGCGCCCAGGGGAGGATGGGGTTGGATCTCGCCGGGGGGGTGTGCGGAACACGGGCGGTTCCTCAGGAAATTCCCTCCCTCGCAGACTGTTTATCTCCCTCCTGTCCCGGGAGTTTGTGCCGAGCGGGAATGGGGGTGTTGTTAATACAGGATTCCCATTTTTCGAGTGGGATGGAATGGGATTTGGACTGGATGATCCCTGAGGTGTTTTCAACCCAGTGGGATGGGGTGGGATGGAGGGCCTGAGCTTCAGGAGCCCGAGCGCTTTGGGTGATCCCGGCTGCCCCAGGCTTTCCCTCCCTCCCGGCAGGGCAAACCTGCACTCTGAGGTTTAGTTCAGGGCAGTTTTGGCAAGAGGAAAGCTATCGGGAAAAGGTTGTTCCCCCAGAGGGTGCTGGCACTGCCCAGGCTGCCCAGGGAATGGGAACATTCCCAAAACTGCCAGAGCTCCAGGAGCCTTTGGACAGCACTGCCAGGGATGCCCAGGCTGGCATTGCTGGGGGGCTGGGCAGGGCAGGGGTGGGAATGGATGATCCTGGGGGTTTATTCCCACTCAGGATATTCCATGATGCTATAAAAGATCATCCCATTACACCTTGCACTGTCCCAGGCTGCTCCAAGCCCCAATGTCCAGCCTGGCTTTGGACACTGCCAGGGATCCAGGGGCAGCCACAGCTTCTCTGGGAATTCCATCCCAGGGCCTCCCCACACTCTCTGTAATAAATTTGAAAGTGACTTCAAATGTTTCTAAATCACTTTTTTTTCTTCTTTTTTTTTTTTGTTCAGGTTGTCTAGAAAAAGGCAAACTCCACTGCTTAATATGAAGAAAAGCAAAGGTCGGACAAGTCGAAAGAGAAGAAGAAGAAAAGGCTTGCAAGGTTTTGTGGATGGAGGTATCATCAGTCCTGGAAGTTAAATAATAAAATAAGCACTTGCTTGTCAAGGTGTCATTTTGTTGTTTTTATCTCTTGAAAGCCTTTGTGCTTGGAAAAGGACATTGATAAATGATACCTTTTTTTAATATGCAAATATTTGAGCATTAATTTGTAGTCCCAAGCAGAGCACGGTAAATATTCTGAGCTCTCTCTTCTGCCTAATGGCAAATATTACATTATTGTGAAATTCCTTGGATGTGCTGAGTCATTCACATAGTTCTGAGACCTCCCAGAGGCCTAGAATTTATTTAGTTCAATGGGAGCCTTTCTTGCTATTCTGTAATGCTCTACAATGTCCAAAATACAGTTTTTCTGACTATGTAGTAAAATGTTTATATTTCCTTTATTTTCCAACAGGATGCTCTTTGATAACCTTATTTTTTTTTTTCTCCTATTTTTAGTCAACTGCAGTCACAAGCTGGAATACATTAAACTTAAGAAATGGCTGAAAGACAGAGGATTTGAAGACAGTAATTTAAGGCCAGCAGATTTCTGGGGTAATGCTTTAATTATTTGGTGCAAATTTGTGCATTTTCTAAGAATTTTAGATTCCTGCTTTCCTTTTGAATTATGCTTCTGGCTGGCATCAGGAAAAAGCCAGTGACTGTTGCTCTTCTAAGGATTTTTGGAATGTCAATTTAACATATAAAAGTATATATGGAGGCCTGAAAAAGCCAAAATTTGAAGTGTTAATAACATAATTTTAAAGAATAAAGTAGTTTCCTATATGGGAATCTAACCTTGCTATAATTTCTTAATCTTTTTTTCCCCAAGCAAGTTCAGCGGATCTGGTGCTGCACACAAGTAAATGATTTTAGAGCTGTGATTCACTTAGTAATGTTTAAAGATATATATTTGTATTTTTTTCTGTTTAAGTAGGTTATATATAAACATTTTGTAATATTATAGACAGAGCAGAAAGAATAGAATGGATCAGAGAAAAATATTGTGACTAGAAATTGTAAAGTGTAGCTAAAAGTCTGAAAGCAAGGACTGCAGCTGGTGGTGAAGGATGTGTTTAAGGAAAAAAAATGAGAAAAAGAAGTTGAATAATTGCTATAAATGGACAGCAAATGCTGCAGGAGAAGCAGGGAGAAGATTTTGAAAAATGAAGAGAATTGGAGAGCAAAGAAATGAGATGTAAATCTGGAACAATCCATAACTGGACTTATGTTTTGTAAGTCATAATGTCTGTTCTTGTGGAGCTTTTCCTTGCTGACCTGTTCACAGATCCCTGATTTTCCGTACTACATTTATTTACTCCTTCTCTTTGTTCCTGCTTCAGAGACAGGCAGAGGACTGATGGCAACAAAAGCTCTTCAGGTGAGTGATGTTGGTTCTAACTCAGGAGCTCCTCAGGTTCTTTTGAGATTTAATGATTTTTGCAACAAGCAAAGCTCAGAATTCTGTTGTGAATGTCATTTCTGACTTGTAGACTATTGCAGCCATAATGTGAAACTACACTAGCTTTAAATAAGTCATTTAGACTTGACTTTTGCAGTTCTTAGTGTGATTTCTTTTTCTCCTCCCTCAAAGGCAGGAGATCTGATTATTTCGTTGCCTGAGAAGTGTTTGCTCACCACGGGCACTGTCCTCAGCAGCTGCCTGGGAGGATACATTGGGAAGTAAGTGACAAGTGACACTTGGTGGCCTTCAGTGGGGGTTGTAATGAACCATCTGAATGGGTGGTGAAGCTCTAAACTGCATTCCCTGAATGGTGCCAGCATTTTGTGGGTATGGAATGCTCAGGTAGGAGAGCTTTGGACACTCAGCATCCCCTTTTTGCTTGGCAGTGCTGGAGAGAGGGAGCACAGCCTGGAACTTGAGCTGCCTCAGAGCCAGCTTGGACCTAAATCGGAATTATGAGTGGTTTTTGGGGAATTTGTGAATCTGCTTCAATTCACAAATGCTAGGAGAAGGAAGATAAAACTGGGCTGCAAAGCCATGGCCTTTTAGAAAATCTGGAACAC
This sequence comes from Grantiella picta, assembly GCA_013397955.1. Lineage (NCBI taxonomy): Eukaryota > Metazoa > Chordata > Aves > Passeriformes > Meliphagidae > Grantiella > Grantiella picta. The sequence continues at coordinate 73,928 of VZRM01007394.1, read as the reverse complement.
AGTGTCATGCTGGGCATTGAATATTTGTTGTGTATCCTTAAAAAAAACCAGCCCAAGGGGTAAACCTGGAATAGTTATTACAAAGCAGATTTTATTGCCCCTTTGAAATCAGCCAAAGGACTTGGGGATGAACTACAAAGAAGTTTAAAATAGAAGCTATTTATAACTTCCAAAGAACTCTGGTGGAGATAAAACACTGCTGTGTCCATTTCCCATCTCACCTCTGTGGCTCTGTTGTGCTGTTTTTATTTTTATTTTTATTTTTATTTTTATTT
>VZRM01007394.1:61716-73560 GCA_013397955.1 Grantiella picta | reverse complement strand
TTTTATTTTTATTTTTATTTTTATTTTTATTTTTATTTTTATTTATTTTTATTTATATATTTTTTTCCAACAGATGGAAACCCCCTGTGTCTCCTTTGCTGGCACTGTGCACATTTTTGATAGCAGAGAAACATGCTGGGGAGAAATCTCCATGGAAGGCCTACCTGGATGTTTTACCCAAGACTTACACTTGCCCTGCTTGTTTGGATCATGATATACTAAACCTTCTCCCAGAACCTTTAAAAAAGAAGGCTCAGGAGCAGAGAATGATGCTCCATGAATTGTTCATATCTTCCAAAGCTTTTTTCTCTTCCCTGCAGCCTTTATTTGCTGAAAACACAGGAACTATTTTTAATTACAGTGCTTTAGAGTGGGCTTGGTGCACTATAAATACCAGGACAATCTACATGAAACATCCACAGAGGGAATGTTTTTCCCTGGAGCCAGATGTTTATGCATTGGCACCATATTTAGATTTGCTAAACCACAGCCCAAATGTTCAGGTAAGAACTTAAAAATAGATCAGTAAATTTCTTTATTTGTAAATGCACTCTGTCAATGCCATCTGCATTTCTGTGATGGATGAGGAGTGTGGGGAGGTCAGGGAGAGATCATCAGGAAGTGGAGTGCCAGGACAGGGGGGGAAAGACTTCAAACTGCCAGAGGGCAGGGAGAGATGGGAGATTGGGAATTAGGAATTGTTCCCTGGCAGGGTGGGGAGGCCCTGGGATGGAATTCCCAGAGAAGCTGTGGCTGCCCCTGGATCCCTGGCAGTGTCCAAGGCCAGGTTGGACAGTGGGGCTTGGAGCAGCCTGGGACAGTGGAAGGTGTCCCTGCCATGGCTGGGGTGGGATGGGTTGATCCTTCCAACCCAACCATTCAGTGATTCTATAATTCAAATATCTCAGCTCATGCAGCACAGCCAAGGCACAGGGAGACCCCACAGTGCTTGAGGGAGATTTGCATCCAGGGCAGATTTTGGGAAGAGCCACTTGTAAACATAGCCCCGATCTGCTCCTAAAATAATGACAAATTCCTTGTCTTGAGACAAATTCCAAGTCCCTGTGTTACTTCACCTCTGGCTGAAGCCCCTGAGCAGCCTGAGGGGAGAGCACAGAGCATTTCCACCTTCTGTCAGGCTCTGTGTGCCAACACTGAGCTGGGGCAGCACAGGAGAGGCCAACTGTGCATGGAACCATCTGTCCCTGCAGATTTGGGATCTCTCCAAGAAATCCTCACATGCTGCAGGCCTTGATGTTTGTTCTTCACACTCATGGGTTGCCTTTTCAGACCCCTGAAACACTTTTCTCCCAGTGTTCGGGAGCTCTTCAATCCTTTTGGGGTCTTAAAATTCAAGGTTTGTTTCCTTTTTCACTCTGCCAAGAGTAAAACCTTTTGTTTTTCACTCCCTGAAGGTCAAAGCTGCGTTTAACGAGCAGACAAGGAGCTATGAAATTTGGACAAATTCACAGTGCAAAAAATATCAGGAAGTTTTTATCTGCTATGGACCTCATGATAATCAGAGGCTGCTGCTGGAATATGGATTTGTTGCCGTGGATAATCCTCACAGCAGCGTTTATGTCTCATCAGGTTGGATTTAAGGATTGTCTGGACCTTGAAAAGCACAATAACAGAGAACTGAGCTTGTAAATTCTCAAGGAGTGGGAAAGGGTTTGATACCTCTTTGCATAGAGTTTAATGATTTAATTTTTTTAAATTAAAAATGTTCTTTGTTAACGTTTTCTTCTATAAAATGGTGATTATTAACAGCATCTGTGCAGAGAATCCATCTGGATGTCTCAGATTAAAATCCTGATCTGCACAAACTGAACTTGCTTAGAGTGGTTCATAAATTCAATTTGAGTCAGGATTTCTCTTTTAAGGACACAGTCCTGGAGATTGCTGGTAGATTTTGGGAAGTAGAAACACTTTTGATTCTGGAAAGTTCACCAGAATTTAGCAGGTTTTGATCTTAGTCCTACTTGAAAAATATGGTTGAAATGTTATTTCAGAGCTGATGACTTTGGTTTCTTTTACAAACCATTTCTTTAAATATCTGAAATGTATTTTTCTGCAGATATTCTCCTCAAGTATTTTTCACCACTGGACAAGCAGAGAAAGGCCAAAGTTTCAATTCTAAAGGATCATGATTTCCTGGAGTAGGTATCCGGATTTGTTTGCCGGTGAGATTTTTATTCAGTTTTTCTGGGACTCAAATTTTGCTTCTAGTATCAAAATCCGCCAAAAAAAAAATTATTTATTTTTTAAACAACCTCACTGCTTGAGAGTGATGGAGAAGTTGTAAAAGCCACCATCAAAGCTTGAGATCTTCCCTTGCTGACAAATGCCAGGAGGAAAATGTCACAATGTAAATCTCACCTTTATCTCATCCCTTTGACTTTGTAGGAACCTAACCTTTGGATGGGATGGACCATCTTGGAGGCTCCTGACAGCCCTCAAGGTGTTAAGTCTGGGAGCAGATGAATTGTAAGTTGTAGCACTCTGAATATTGAATATTTGGTTGATGGCCTGTGGCTGCTTTGCTTGTATTAATAGCCACACTCCATTGTTTTCTATTTCAAACCCCAGATATTCCTTCAAGGTTTGGACTCCTTTTTCCTGTTGGTTTGATGAAATTTTAAGTGCTGTTAACCTGATTTCCTTGACTCAAGTGTTCCACAGGCTGGATTTCCAGGGCCAAATAAATTGCTGAAATTCATTTCCAGGGGCTGTCAGTGCAGTTGGAACATTTGTTCCAAATGGCAAACCTGCCTCAAACATCAGAGATGGAAAATGGTTACCTGCACTTTGCTTGGAATTAATGAAACGAGGGAATAAATAAATAAATTTTAAAAAAGGGTTGTTTGTGCTTTGAAGGTTCATTGCTGAGTGGAATAAATAGATATAAGAACTAAAAATAAATCCCTGTGATGGCTTGCAAGGCCAGGTGAGGGGGAGTGCAGCAGAACCACATGTTTGGCATCCAGCTGGGGAGTGCAGCAAATAATTTTATTTTGTTCAAACCTTTTGCTTCCAGTGCCTGCTGGAGGAGGATCCTGCTTGGGGATGTCATCTCAGCCAGCAATGAACAGCAGGCTTTGGATACAGCAGCGAAAATTTGTCATTTTTTAATAGAGGAGACCCAGCATGTCCTTCTCCAGGTAATTTGAGAAGAACAAGGTAGCTCAGATTCATTTCTTTCCTATCATAATGTCATTTTCTGGGTGAGAATTTTGATGATTTTTCCCTTTCCCCTCTTCTTCCCCTTTTACTATTAAAGTTTCTCTGGTGGAATTTAAAAACCCCACTATTTTGACATACTTCATGAAATCCCCACAGATTTCCACAGATTTTCTCTTCGTATCCTTTTAAATAATCAAAATTTTTAATCACTTCGCCCCATTTGTCTCAACTCCAGATTTCCCAGTTGAAAAAGGACAAAGAGAACCTCAAACCCCACCTGGCTTTGGTGGAAATGCTGCGCTCAGAAGACCTGAAGATCCTGCAAAAATCAGCTGAAATTCTTTGTGACTTGAATTTGGCAACAACTTGAGCCCCCTGGAGCTGTGGATGTTCAGGGATTGTTGCCATGAATGTGCCTTGCTCAACTCTTTTCATGGACCTGAGCAGCAAAGAAAAATTTCAAAATCCATCAGGATAATTTTGTTCTTTGCTGACCTTCACACAGAAGGTTCTGCTGAAGTGAAGAGCTCGAGCTGCCTGTGTGGTTTGGAGAAAAGAGGATTTTTAAAAGCATTTCAGGGCAGGACCCTTCTTTAAGCTGCACAGACTTCGTTTGTGATTGTGATTGTGCTGTGATTATTTTCTGTTTTGTGGTTTTAAAAAGTGGTTATTTTTGTAAATACATTACTTCATTTTCTACAAGACTTCTCTATTTTATTTTTCTAAAGTTCTTGCTGGAGCTGGAACTCAATTTCTTACGTCCTTGGGGCCAACTTACCTTCAGATTTGCCTAAATTACGTTTTTAACTCCATATTTTACACTCTTGCTAGTCCCATTCAGTCCTGATCAGTTTAGACTGGATATCAGGAATTATTTTTTCATGGAAAGGGCTGTAAAACATTGGACCAGGATGCCCAGGCAAGAGTCACCATCCCTGGAAGTGTTCAAAAAACGTGGATGTGGCACTTGAGGACTTCAGTTAAAGGTGACCATGGTGGTGCTGGGGTGATGGTTGGAGTTTTGAGCTTAAAGTCTTTTCCAGCCTTAAGGAATTTGGTGTTGTCTGGCTCTGAAATGCTTCCTGAGATTCCTTTGGATTTGGGAATGCTGTAGTGTAGGGAATTCTCCCCAGTTTGCCTCAAGGTCCTTCTGTGCCACTGGCAACAGCAAAGAGAAGCTCAGCCCTGCCCCTGTTTGACCTCCTGCCTTCCTTTAATAAACCCTTTTTCATTCTCTAACACCAGCTGTGTTTCTACTTTCACAATTTTATATCAAAATGGTGCCAGAGTTAAGGGAGATAAGGATGTTTGGTAGGTTCATTTCCCTTTTTTCCTGGGGATGGTTATTTTAAGAACAGCTCCTGTACAGTGTGTCTGGTGAGGTGAATACGAGTTGGACAGAAGTTTGATTTGCTTCACGATTGCTCTGGGGGTTCCACATTTATTCCAGGTGGTTTGGATATGAGCTCTGCCCCTGGAACTCCTGCACACTTTCCAGGGAGAGCAGGAAGGGGGTCTGGAAGTGCAGGAAAGAAGGCAGAGCACAGCAATTTATTTGTATTTATAGAAATACACCTTAAATTTAAGCTTAAACCTTTTTGACTCAACCTAAACTATGGGGAAGTCAGGGCATCCTAAGCAGAGCTGAGAGCTTGAGGAAGCAGCAGCTCTGGGAGTCCTCTTCACCTCTTTTTCAGGGCACTAAAGTTTTCAGAGTGCAAATTCTCTCTGTCAGCCTCTACTTTGAGCTGCAAACAGCATCTCTGCAGTGCTGTGCTGTTAACATCTGACTCTGGCTCTCTGCTCCCTGAGAAGGGATTTAGCTGGGATCTCACTGTGGAAAAAACTGCTTTATTTCCCTTTTTGTATAAATTTCCTTTCAGATTGAATCTGCAAATCTGAGCAACAACGGGAATAAACTCATGTTCTGCCCAGGAGTGATACAAACCTGATCCAGACCATGCCAGGGAGTTGGATTCTCTTCCAGCATTTCTTTCCTAACTGGAGATTGGGAAAGAAAATTTCCCTGTCGGAGTGGTGAGGCCTTGGAATGAGCTGCCCAGGGAGGTTTGCAGTCCCTGTCTCTGGCAGTGTTCAGGAGGAGTCTGGATGTGGCCCTTGGGGACATGGTTTGGGTGATGCTGGTGCTGCTGGGGTGGCACTGGATGGTCCTGAAGGGATTTTCCACCCCAATAATTCTGGGATTCAAGGAGAGCTGAAGTAGGAATGCGCTCAGTGGCTGCAGCAAAAACTCTGGGTTTGTTTAGGGTAGTAAGAGCCTCTTGATTTCATCTGATAAGAGCACGAGGCAGAAATAGCACACCTTGACTTTTTATCTTATAAGAGAGATGTTGATTTAGTGAAGTCACTGAAAAATGATAAACATGAAACTCTCTGACAAGACCTTTGCTGTGTCAATTTGTGTAAATACAACATGGATTTTCTTTGATCTTCTGCAGAAAAAGAGCTTCCAGTTTGCAGGTTTCTTCTGTAACGTGTGGAGCTCATCTGTCACTGCTGATGCCTTCAGGCCTGTCTGCTTTGGGACAAGATAAGGGAGTATCCACTTCATAGCCTTTGAAATGAAAAGCTTTTAAATAATGATAAATAAAATAATGAAAGCTTTTAAATAAACCTGAAAATATCGCCAAGATGACATTCCCAGAGAAAGAGCTTTTAAAAATGGTGTCTCCCAAAAAGTGCCACACTTGGGGGCAGAATTTGAAGTGTTTGTTTGCACTCAGTGATTCAAGTGATGGATTTAATGAACTCTAGAATACAGAGAATTATGCCAACAAAACTTTAGAGGTTTCTTTCAATAGTAACAGGTTTTTCAGAGAAGCTGGAGAATCATCCCTGGAAATATCCAAGGCCAGGTTGGATGGGATTTGGAGCACTCTGGGATAGTGGAAGTTGTCCCTGGCCATGGCACGGGGTGGAAAAATTTTTAATATCCCTTCCAACCCAAAGCATTCCATAAATGGAAAGAAAAAATTACATTTCCAGCTCATTCCACTGAATGATTTAATAGATTTCGGTAATTCCAGAATTCAGGTTTAGAAAGCACTGCAGTGAAGTGTGTTGAGGGGAAAACCAAAGATAATTGATCCCAAACTAATTGTATAAAATGTAAAACCAATGCTGTCCACTAGATGATGCAGCTGTACTGCAGAGAAACAAGGAATTACAGTACATCCCCATCCAATTATAATCCTATTTACTGTATTAGATCTTTAACAGCAAGAAGTATTGTCTTCAGTGATACACCACAACTGAATTGAGATAAATAGTTGATAATGTAATTTTCTTGCTGGTGGTTTCAAGTGAAAATCAAAGCTTTGTAATCTTTTATCTTCTCTCAGTTTCACTGGATTTTAACTTTGTCGGAGTTGTTCCTCTCACAAGTTTCCTCATGTCATTCCCCTGGGGATTGTCAGTCAAGACAGAGTTCAAACCATTGGACTGGATGAGCTGGAAGGTCTCATCCAACACTGATGATTCCGTGATGCCATGAACTCAACTCTGATGGTTTCATTGGTGGGATTGCAGTGGAGAAGTGTGTTAATAAAACTTGTCCTGTGTTTATTTCTTCAGAATTGGGAGCCAGATGGGTCTTTGGCACAGATCCCTTTCAATAATGTGCTTTGATGGAGCAGATTGAAACATTGCCTCTGACTGGGGTGATTTTGGAGAAGGGAAGCTTTGGGGTGAGCTCATTGTGGCCTTGCAGGGCCTGAAGGAGCTGCAGGAAACATGGAGAGAGACAATTGCCAAGGGCTGCAGGGACAGGACACAGGGAATGGCTGCAAAGTGCCAGAGGGCAGGGAGAGATGGGAGATTGGGAATTAGGAGTTGTTCCCTGGCAGGGTGGGGAGGCCCTGGGATGGAATTCCCAGAGAAGCTGTGGCTGCCCCTGGATCCCTGGCAGAGTCCAAGGCCAGGCTGGACTTTGGGCTTGGAGCAGCCTGGGACAGTGCAAGGTGTCCCTGCCATGGCTGGGGTGGAATTAAATGAACTTTAAGGTTCCTTCCATCCCAAATCATTTTGGGATTCCCTGATGGCAGAGCTGGGCTGGAGGAATCATCAGCTGAGCTCTGCATCCCTTGCAGACACATTCCAGAGGCTCTGGATTTGTTATTTTAGATTTCTCTCCTGCTGGGGCTGCTCTGGCAGGAGCTGGCAGGGCCAGCTTGGCCCTTGTGACCCTTGGCAGGCAGAGATGAGGGGACAAGGGACACTCAGCAGGAGGCTGGTGCCACCCCTGTCTGTGCCACCCTGCCTGGGCTGGCAGCCAGAGCCACCAAGGAATTGCAGGGAATTTGTGTGCTTCTCATGAGATGAGCTCTGCATGGACAGAGGTGCTTGGAGGGGTGGTGTGGCCTGAAGAGGATGTTGGGGAAGGATCAGAAGGGACCTTTTGGCATTTTTTTTGGAAGTGCTGGAGGCTTTTTGTTGTTTGGTCCACCTGGGTGTGTCTCAGATGGACATGGATCCCAGGTGGGAAATCTCTCATTTCCCATTCCAGGCTTTGGCTATGTCAGTGTGTCCCATAATCCCAGAATTTTTGGCTTGGAAAGGACCTTAAAGACCATCCAGTTCCATCCCTTGCCATGGACAGGGACACCTCCCACTAGAAAAAAAAATCAGGGAGTTGTGGTGAGAAAAAAAAAAAAAGAAAAATAGAAACAACACTGAAAAAACAATGAGTTAAACCTTCCTAATTTCCAAATGAAATGTTTTTGTTAGAGCAAATGGGTAGAGAAATAACGAAACCCCAGACCCCTGCAAAATGAAACAGCCTGGAAAATGTTCTTAATGCACCCACATTCTCTGGAGTTTCCCCCCTGCTTCCCCCACGGGTTCAGGATTTGAATCTAAGTCAATAACAAGATGCAACTGTTGAATGTCAAGGAGGGGGAAATGGGAGTGAATTTGGATAATTCACAAAACAGCTGCTGCTCCTGGGTTGTGTTAGTTGGAAAAAGATGCTGCTCCCCTTGGGAGGAAGAGACAAATTTCGGGTAATTTGGCGTTCTAGGGGCAACAAGCAGCAGGGCTGTGATGCTGTGTGGGCTCAGCCAGGCAGCGGAGAGGATATGAGGATTGAGAGAAACACTGCTGACAGTTTAGGTGGAAATGTGGAGCTAAATGGACCCCAAGCCTCTGTGTGAAAGGAGAAAAGCCAAAAGAGAGCTAACACTAAGTTATTTAAATCATTCTTTAAACACAGTGGTAGAGCTTGAGCTATTTTTACCTGTGTCAAAGCTCTCCGTGATTAATAAATCATTTTTAAAAAATGGAATATTCTGGTTATTACTGGCGGCAGCTGATTTGTAAATCAAGTGCTGGTGGCAGGAAGCTCCAGCCTGTTTTGCTCTCTGCCCACTTCAATATTGGGGAATCATTCCCTCCATCAATGCACTTCAATGTCTGCGGAATGATGTGGAACAGAGCGCCAAGCACCTCCTCTTTTGTTTATAGCCAGAAACTCTCCGGCTGCTTAAAAGAACATGAAAAGCAGCTCCTTTCCTATTACTGTCAAACAAACTTCACCTCACCGGCAGGAAGCTCAGACCCAACCCTGTGAATCCAGAACTTCCAGGCACTTCAGAGGGAGGAAAAGAGCTCTTTCATCATGTTCCGTTTTCTCCGCTGCTTTATTTCACTGAAAACATCACTCACTACCAAATGGTCTTTGTCAGGAGTAATTGGCAAATGCTGCAGGCGCTTTTCAAGGCTGTCTGGATGGAAAATCTCAAAGCTGTTGTCTGCGCTGAAAGAAAATATCGCATTTGATCTTTTTTATGCTCGCTGCAGACATGATGTATGTCTGCATTCCTCAGCCCGAGGAATTCTCGCTGTTTGGGTTTCTCTGCCTTTCAATGACAGGAAGCAGCACTTCACCCTCATTTTGCACTATTGTCTGGGAATTAACCACAACACAACAGTAATGTACATTTTTTTTGGTGCCTCGCGGAGGTTGGTTTTTATTAGCCATTTATTGTGGTTTGCTCGTTGGCAAGTGGCAGATTGTCCCAGTGATAACTGTGGCTCTTGCATTTCAGCTGTGTTTGGATGGAAATGTGGATTTAAATGTGGATTTCTTCTGGTGGCTTCTTCCTAAGTGGGGGTTTGCTCCAAGATTCCTGTGCAATAGATCAGCTTTGCCCTGCTGCAGTTGGACAAATGTGCTCCTGCTCTGCTCACCTCTGAGATTTTTGGTCACCCAGACAAGGGACATGCAGCACGTGACATCAGTGCTGTGAGGCATGGCTGCAGAGCTGGCGTGGAATTGTGGAATCATGGAATGGTTTGGGTTGGAAGGAGCTTTAAAGATCAGCCAGTTCCATGGGCAGGGACACCTTCCACTGTCCCAGGCTGCTCCAGCCTGGCCTTGGACACTGCCAGCAGCTGCCACTTCTCTGGGAATTCTATCCCAGCCCCTCAGCACCCTCACAGGAAAGAATTCCTTCCCAACATCCCATCTATCCCTGCCCTCTGGCAGTGGGAAGTCATTCCTTCTTGTCCTGTCCCTCCACCCCTCATCCAAATTCCCTCTCCAGCTCTCCTGGAGCTCCTTTAGGCACTGAAGATGCTCTGAGATCTGCCTGGAGCTTCTCCTCTCCAGACTGCTGGGAATGGCACAGAATCATCAAGGTGGAAGAGCCCTTCAGGATCAGCCAGTGCCACCCCAGCAGCACCAGCATCACCCAAACCATGTCCCCAAGGGCCACATCCAGACTCCTCCTGAACACTGCCAGAGACAGGGACCGCAAACCTCCCTGGGCAGCTCATTCCAAGGCCTCACCACTCTGACAGGGAATTTTTTTCCCCGTTATTCAACCTGAGCCTTCCCAGGTGCAATTTCAGGCCATTTCCTCTCCTCCTTTCCCTTGGGACACTCAGCAGGAAAGATCCCACCTCAGTAGATCTGGGAGATTCAGAGTCCTGGAAATGAGGGATTGTTACTTTTCCTGCCTGTGGAATGACTTGATGCAATATTACACTTAGTGCAGAGTTCAACAACACAATTTTTTTTGTTTATTTTGGTGGCTCTTGGGCCACATCTGCCATGACTGTTGATTGTCACTTTTTCACAGTTCCCCAATTAATGCCACATCAGCATTAATTGATCCAGCATCACAATTAGTTAACAAAGCCATGCAAGATCATGAGCAAAATTAAAGCCAAGCTCTGACAGTCTTCTATCTCCAAAAGTTTTGTGGCCCCTCTTTAGTGATTATCCTCCAGCACTTACTGTTGTCTTCTTGTAAATCTTTTGTGAGACTGTTCAGGGATGTTTTGCTTTATTTTTGTCACCAGTCAGCAGAACATTAAATGCACAAAAGACCCTTTGGTTTTCTCCCCTCTGCTGACATGAGGAACTGAGGTCTTGGTGATGTGAGTGAGAAATGGTCAGGATTTTGTGAAAAAAGTGCCTGGCAAGTGTTTCCACCAGCAGGAGAGAGTAGGATGTCAGAGCCCAGAGAATGGCTCTGCCTTGTGTCACTTAATTCTGATTTGTTCAGAGCTGTGTGGTCAGGGAAACGGCAAGGGAAGCACAAACACCCATGGAGAAGTCAGAGCATCCAGCAAATCATGGAATCCCTGAGGTTGGGAAAGATTTCCAAGGCCATGCAGTCCCAGCTGTGCCCAATGGCACCTTGTCCCCAGCCCAGAGCACTGAGTGCCACAGCCAGGCCTTCCTGGGACACCTGCAGGGATGGGGACTGCAAAGCTCCCTGGGCAGCTCCTGCCAAGGCCTGAGCACCCTTTCCATGCAGAAACTCCTGCTGCTGGCCAAGCTGAGCCTCCCCTGGCCCAGCCTGAGGCTGTTCCCTCTCCTGCTGTCCCTGTTCCCTGGAGCACAGCCTGACCCCCCGGCTGTCCCCTCCTGGCAGCAGTTGTGCAGAGCCACAAGGTTCCCCTGAGCCTCCTTTGCTCCAGCCTCAGCTCTTTCCCAGCTCCCTCAGCAGTTTTCCATTCCCTTCCCAGCTCCGTTCCCTGCCCTGGACACTCTGCAGCCCCTCCAGGTCTCTCCTGCAGGACCAGCACTGGACACAGCCCTCCAGGAGCCTCTCAGTGCCCAGCACAGAGGGACAATCCCTGCCCTGCTCTGCTGGACACACAATTCCTGATCCAGCCCAGCTGCCATTGGCCTCTTGTCCCCCTGGGCAGCCCTGGCTGTGTCCAGCTGCTGTCACAGCACCCCCAGGCCTTGCCCAGCCTGCTGCCCCTCTGCCCAGCCTGCAGCTCCAGGGCTCGCTGTGACCCCAGGGCAGGACAAGGACCTTGGCCAGCCTGTGGATCCATCCCAGATGCCTTGGCCGCATTCCAGACAGTTCTCTGGGAATGGATTTGCTCCATCACAGATTTATTCTTCACTTGAGACACTTTGAAGTCAGTGGCAAATTTAATTTGGGGATTTGACTGGCTGCAGGGGTCACCTTGGGACAGTTGGATTGTGGGGAGGTAAAAATAGTGGTTCAGTGCTCAGCAAGAGCCAAAAATGAATAAATAGAGCATTTTTTTTTACCTGTATAACTCATGCATGTGCCTCCTTTTAGGCAGGAGAAATATAATATTGTAAATAAAATAAAACAAAGGGTAAGAAATAAATTAAAATATAATATGATGATATGATATAATATAATATAATAT
>VZRM01007394.1:34414-46520 GCA_013397955.1 Grantiella picta | reverse complement strand
CCTGGCAGGGTGGGGAGGCCCTGGGATGGAATTCCCAGAGAAGCTGTGGCTGCCCCTGGATCCCTGGCAGTGTCCAAGGCCAGGCTGGACATTGGGGCTTGGAGCAGCCTGGGACAGTGCAAGGTGTCCCTGGCCATGGTTGGGGTGGAATGAAATGATCTTTAAGATTCCTTCCAAACCCCAAATCCATGTGATTTGATGATTTCCAGTTCAACTCCCTGTGCCTCCCCTGTGATTTTAATTCAGTTCCTCAGAACTCACTCCCTGTGTCCAACTTCCTTCTGAAACCTTCCATCCTTGGAAGGTCCTCCCTGTCCAAAAGCAGCCGATCCAGAGATTCTCCAGAGAATTCCAGAGATTCCAGAGAATCTCAGAACCACTAAAATTGGGAAAAAAACCCTCAGCTCATCAGCCATGAAGGAAACACTGCCAGTCCCACCACCAAAACATCTCCCCAAGCTCCACATCCCCAAATTCCAGCAGAATTCCTCTCTGAGCTCAGAGCTGCGGAGGTGGTTTGGTACCCAAGAAAGGCAACTCTGCTTTCAACTCCCATCCAATTATGGCTGGGATGAATTTTTTCCAAGGCAACAAGATTTGTGGATGTGGATCTCATTCCAAATTAGGCCCCAGAGCTTTAGATCTGAAATTGCTGACGTACAGAGACACAAATTCGCCACTTTGGGCTCTTTGCCTGTAATTTGTTTACCCAAGGAATTGTGCATTTTGCCCCGTGGGTCTCTGATAAAATTCAGCTGGGAAGCAGCTGGAGCATGGAATTGGTTAAAAAAAGCAGATGAAAATGTTCTGTCTTTGTTGGCTTTTTCTGTGAAATAAAAGCAATATTTAAAAGTGAAAAAAAAAAGGGGGGGGAAAGGAAAAAAAAGGAAAAAAAGGAAAAAAAAGGAAAAAATGAAAAAAGAAAAAAGGAAAAAAGGAAAAGAAAAAAAGAAAAAAGAAAAAAAGGGAAAAAAGGAAAAGAAAAAAGAAAAAAGAAAAAAGGGGAAAAAGGAAAAGAAAAAAGGGGAAAAAGGAAAAGAAAAAAGGAAAAAAGGGAAAAGGGGGGGGAAAGGGGGGAAAAGGGGNAAAAGGGAAAAGGGGGGGGAAAAGGGGGGAAAGGGGGGAAAAAAGAAAAAAAAGGGAAAAAAGAAAAAAAGGGAAAAGAGAAAAAAAGAAAGAAAAAATAATCCTGCTGAAGTAGAACTTCATCCACTCAAGCTGGGTAGACAGCATTTGTTAAACATATTAATTAAAATATCCAATTTCCTGGGGTTTAATATGTTTCCGATTAAATTCTGAACCCCTAAATAAAAGACACAAATAGTTCACGAAGAGCTCAGTGGTTTTACACCTGCTTAAAAGCAAGGTCCGAAATGAAGATTTTTTTTTTTTTAATTAATACACCACCATTTTCCAAGAATTTCCTGTTCCTTTTTTGACCCGTTTTGTTGTGTGGGATCTGGGAAGCTTTATTTTTTTTGGGATTTACATCTAGTGGAGTTTTTTGGCAGGAATTAATTAATTTTTATCTGGACCAAAACCTTGCCGAAGCAAGGGAATAAAACCCAATTTTTTAGCTTAACCTCAAACTTCAATGTGTGTTTAGGAGTTCATTCCTAAAATTTTCCTGCCTTACCCTGCTGTGGTCACTAGATGTTGCTGCATGTCTGTGTTAGCTGTGGCTTTGATGATTTTTCTAGGTGGAGGAAGAGATCATTTCTCCCCCTAATCACACAAAAAGAGATTTCACCCAATTTGTTAATTCCATGAACAAACCAACCCCTCTTTCCCTCATTTCAGGATAAAACCTTCCCTATTATTCACGCACTCAACAGCGCACAGCAGATTTTTCTATTGCCCAAACTTGAATTAAATTTTTTTTTTTTTAGTCTTCAGATATTTAGGAAAATCCCATTTTCCCTGTAAAAACAAGGATTCAACTCTTTTTTTCTTAGGCAAGGCTTTGCCTTGGCTCTGCAGTGAGACCAAGGGAATTCTCTCCTTCCCCCTCATTCCTCCTGGGATTCCTCCTCAGTTCCTTCCCAAGTCAACCACATTTAATATTCCCAGGATGGAGCGGCTTCCCAGAACTGCTGGAGAAAAGCAGCTATCCCTAAATATCGAGAAATTAAATAATACAGAGCAGTCTCTTAATTGCTGCTTGCTGCTGGTAAAAAAAAAGGAGGATTTTATGGGAATGTTGAGGTTGTTTGGGAGGATTTAAGGATTATGGGTGATGAAGAAAATCATCTTTCAGTTGATTATTCCTCACTTTTCTCTGACCAGACACCTGCAGGGATAACATTCAGCTGGAATTTCTGGGAAAATTCACATTTTCCCAGAAAAATGTGCTCCTTCAATCTCAGCCAAAGCTCAGGATCTCAGTCAATGTTTAAGCAAAGCTCAGTCTCCTGTTTGGGAACTCCCCTAATATTGAACTTCCAGGTGACAAACAGGTTCTGTTTAACTCCTAAGACAAGCCTTTTCCTTGGAATATTTCCCATACCCTCAGTTTGTAGATGAATTACAGGGCTTGGAATCCGTGGAGGATTTCAGTGGATAATAATTAATCAACAGCAATGTGCAAAAGCAAATTTAATCTCACTCTAAATGTTGAATTCTCAGCCTTGAATTTAATTTCAATATGGAGATGAAGGCGAAAAAAATCAGGAATAGCGTCAGACAAACTTCTTAAAACTTAGTGTGGAGTAGAGGGTTTATGGAATTAATTTTGGATTATAGGAACAAAGACTTCCATAGTTCCAATGCCCACATCCTTTGGTTAAGTGTTCTCGAATGCTTTGAATCAAACCCAGGGATATTTCATATAATGGGAATGGGGGTTTATATAATGGCAATATTCACTGGGGGTGAAAATCCTCCAGAAAAACTTTGGCTGTCTCGAGGTTCAGGGATTCATCTAAGGCAGCAATTCCAACCTTGCTGGCTCTGGATTCATCCCATTCCAGGAGAGGTGAGTGGGATTGGGAGGATGAATCCACCTGGACACCTTCCTGTCCTTATTGATTACAGAGAATCCCAAATGGTTGCCTCATGGCCAACTCCTGGAAAGCTGGGATTGAAGTTGTTTCTTCTTTCCTGCACTAGAAATGTGTTCACTTAAATCCCTCTGAAAAGCCAAAAAACCTCTGAGATCACATGATTTTTTTTTATAAAATCCCTGATGTACAGAAGTACTAAAAACCAGGAGAGAAGGAAAAATTTTGTATTACAGGGCTGGTATTTCCAGCATCCATAGGACTGGTGATCCCAGCATTCCAAAATTAATATGATTTCCTTCCCAGCATTCCAAAACAATCATGATTTCTTTCCCAACACCTTGTTTCCCACTCACCTTCCTCTCCTTTTCTAATGGGACTGTAAATAAATGAGTTTTGCATCCCTCCAGGGATCTCGGGCTCTCTTTTGTCATTTGGTCTGAGACCATATTCTGCAAAAGACACCTTAAAAATATATCTCTTTTCCAGGTTTTGATCTGGAGGCAGCTGTTCCCATTGCTGGGAGCAAGGAAAACAATGTGGGTGGGAATTGTGGACACCTGTGAGTTTCTGGTTGTTATTTAAAGAGGTAACAGGTAACCAGATAATCTTCTAATTAGGTTCAGATGAGATATTGCTAGTAAATTTTCCCTGCCAGAGTGGTGAGGCCTTGGAATGAGCTGCCTGGGGAGCTTTGCAGTCCCTGTCTCTGGCAGTGTTCAGGAGGAGTCTGGATGTGGCCCTTGGGGACATGGTTTGGGGTGAGTTGGGACTGAATAATCCTGAATGTCCCTTCCAACCTTTCCTTCAAGAGTTTTCTCCCCCAAATTCTTGACCATCCCATTTTTCCTCGGCTTTTTTCAGTACTGACCTTTTCAAAGTCTTGTTCCTTCTGTAGCTGTGTCCACGCTACTGATTCTGCTCTTTTTTTTCCTTTTTTAGAAACCCCAAGCAGAGGACAGGCAAAACAAGAAAACTCCCATTTCCAATGAAATTTTGCCCACGAGGGAGTGAAGCCCACGGCTTCAAGCGTGTTAAGTCCTCACACAGTTAACAACATGTCACTTGGTGAGAGAATTTTCATAATTAATGAACTGGTTCAATTTGCTCTGCCGCTTGACTTTGATTAATACATTTTTGAGTGTTCCCACTGGGACTCTGTCCAGTTTGTTTAGTAAGCTCTTATGTCTATATCTAGTTCATGTGTATGGATCAAAGTGTTGGCACCGAGTGCTGGCAGTATTTCGGCTCTGGTACAGCCATTCTGACTCCACTTAAAAAGGAGATAGCAATATATCTTAAATCCAGTTCTTTGTGACTCATTTCTAGGGGAGAAAGAAAGAAAGAAAAAAAAAAAGGAAAGAAATTTCACACTGCATTGTGTGGAAATGCTGTGATTTAAAAGTTCATCTCACGCAAGCTCTGCCAATTAAAGGGATATTTATCAAGGCAGACAGTAATTGTGCGGAGCCAAACTGGCAATTTGGTCAATATGAAGCATTGAGCTGCAAAACTTCCATAATTAACAAATTAACGAACATTACCCTTCGTTGCCCAGCTGCTGGGGGTGTTGCACATTTAACTCAGTCCTGCTGCTCAGTCAGCCCCTCTGATTCTCTGTGCAGCCCAAGGATGAGCACCAGCATTGAAAAAAGGGGACAAGTTCTGTCCCCTGGGCAGGGAGCTGGGGGTGAGGGGCTCTGCTTTCCAAACAGGATGGTGCACTGAAGGAGAAGCAAATCCCAGGATCCCTAAGGATGGAAAAGATTTCCAAGGTCACTGAGTCCCAGCTGTGCCCAATGGCACCTTGTCCCCAGCCCAGAGCACTGAGTGCCACAGCCAGGCCTTCCTGGGACACCTGCAGGCATGGGGACTGCAAAGCTCCCTGGGCAGCTCCAGCTCATGGCTTTGGGGCCCAAATTGCAGGAGAGAAAGTTTCTTTTTATAGATGAACTTCAGGTTTCACTGGGACAAAATGACTTGCTTTGGTTTCATCTTCAGGGAAGTTGCTAAACATCATTGGCCTACAAAATGTCGTGGGGCAAATTCTGTTCCTGGTGCAGATGGCTAAAGGGTGGATGAGCATTAATGAGTACAGCAGGGAAAACGGAGGAATTCAGCAGGAATTCCTTGATGGGAAAGGTTGTTAAACATCGGCAGGAGCTGCCCAGGGAGCTTTGCAGTCCCCATCCCTGCAGGTGTCCCAGGAAGGCCTGGCTGTGGCACTCAGTGCTCTGGGCTGGGGACAAGGTGCCATTGGGCACAGCTTGGATTCAATGACCTTGGAAATCTTCTCCAACCTCAGGGCTCCTAGGATTCTACTCTGCCACGTTTCCAGTGAATGCTGTGCACATACAGAAATATATCCATTCAGATCTCCACCCCAACCCTTGGCTCCCAGCTCTGCCCTCCCAAACCACAGCAGTTGGAGACGCAGAGCTTAAGCCAGCGAGGTTAAAATTAATTAAAGAAATTCCCTGAGCTCAGTCTCTGCTCTCCCTGGGCTGACAAGGCCTGGGCAGTTAATCACCAGCAGGCCCAACGTGTGTCACTCCTGCTGCCCTGGTTTTGTTCAGATGTTATAAGGCTGAATGATATTGGAGAATGGACAATGGGACACAAGCTGATGGAAACACAGGGAGCCCTGGCAGATTTAAGTGCACATTGTTCAGCCACCAGCAGCGGATCAGCCAGAAAAAATGTGTTCTTTTTAACTTTTCCCATGGGGTTCCTGCTCCTGGAATACCCCAGTGGGGTTTATGGCTGTTTATTCTCCTCTGGAGCCAGGCTGGGAGGGCTGGGGATGTTCAGGCTGGAGAAGAGGAGGCTCTGGGGAGAGCTTGGAGCTCCTTCCAGTGCCTAAAGGGGGTTAGAAAAAGGAGGGAGAGGGATTTTTTATATGGGCAGAGAGTGACAGAGAGGGGGAATGGTTATAAACTGGAGGAGGACAGGGATGGATGGGATATTGGGAATTAGGAATTGTTCCCTGGCAGGGTGGGGAGGCCCTGGGATGGAATTCCCAGAGAAGCTGTGGCTGCCCCTGGATCCCTGGCAGTGTCCAAGGCCAGGCTGGACATTGGGGCTTGGAGCAGCCTGGGACAGTGCAAGGTGTCCCTGCCATGGCTGGGGATTGGAATTAGATTATCTTTAAGATCCCTTCCATCCCAAACCATTCCATGATTCTGTGATTCCACATAAATAATCCCATTTAGAGTGTGCTGATTTTTAGATCTATTTTTTACAGGTAGTGTATACGAGAAGTGAAACATAGAGCAGGAAAACCGTTTTCTCTTTTTGAGTTTACCTGCTGCGTTTGGCAGATGTTTTCCAGGGCTCTGTTTTACTCTTTGCACCATTCAGCCAGTTGGTTTCTCTTCTTCTGCCCCCAACTTTCAGCGACAAGGATAGAGGATGTTTTAAAAAATGAGAAAAACAAAACTGAGAGATGTATGGCATTGACAGGAGGACTCACAGTCAGGTGTGAGAGGCAGAAGTTAAAACCAGGAGTTTTTCAACCTGACAGGAGGGGCAGTGAGGGGGTCAGGCTGTGCTGAGTGTCCCAAGGGACAGGAGGAGAGGAAATGGCCTCAGATTGCACCTGGGGGGCTCAGCTTGGAGATTGTGGTTGTTGACACCAGGAAACATCCAGAACCCTCTTTTGCCCTCCTGGGACTGAAATGTCGAGAGCAGCTTCTGCGGGGAAAATGGTTTGCAAACGTTTTGCCTTCCAAAAATATCTGATGTTGGTTTTGGTGATTGTCACCTTTTTTTCAGGCTCTTCCTCCAGCAGAAAACATGAGGGGCCAGAGGAGATAAGCTTTTAAGAGGGGGGAAACGCCAAGATATTTAATAGAAGAGGAAAATTGGCATCACGGAGTGGAAAAGCCAATGAAGTCCTGGAAAGAAAATCACCAAGGCTGTTTTGTCTTCTGGTACAAGAAGCAGGGAGGGAGGATGAGGATCCAAATTAAAGGAGCAGAAGGAGGATTTAGAGTCACCACAAACACCCCAGGGCACTGTGGGAGAAGCTCTCCCAGTAATTCCCTGTGTTCAGAGAGAAATGGGATGAGCAGGAATCACCTCCATCCATCCTAAACCCCAGATCAGAGAATCCCAGAATCCCTGAGGCTGGAAAAGCCCTCTGAGGTTATTAAGTTCAACCTGTGACTGATTCCCACCTTGGCACTCTGACCAGAGCCACATCCAGGTGTTCCTTGGGCACCTCCAGGGATGGACAATCCATGGATGAAACTCTTTACACCCACAAGAAAAAACCACATGAGGAGACAAAAAGGAATTTTTCCTCATCTAAGGCAAGAATAATTAGAATTCTTCTCTGTGCATCTCAGCTGTGAGGCAAACTAAGTCATTTGGACGATTAATCCCTTTTTTTAAAATAATGAATTGAATGAAATGAAAAGTATTCATGTTGTGTCACTGCTCACATCATACCATGATATCACTCTCATGGATTTGTCACCCCCTCGATGGATTGGCCAATCTGAAAACAAGGAAAAAACCACTCCTTACCCCCCTAAACCCACAATTTCCAGTTCTATTGAATTTAAAAAAACCCATCTAGAACTTTTCTAGCTTCAACTCCATGGAAAGCAAAGCGTTAAGCTGGGAAATGTTTGCACAAGCAAGTGCAGAAAAAAAGGCTTGATCAAAACAGCCCCCAGTCAGTGTCACCTGCTAATGAAACGCTGCCGTTGCCATCCCGAGGTTCCAAGAGAAAAGGAGAAGCCTTGGGGTTATTTCCCTGCTCCTTCCAGCACACAAAGGTCAGTGACACACAGAAAACGGCATTTCATTAACGAGACATTTGTATTATAAACATTATTCCCGGACAGGCAGGAAAGTCCCAAAAATCTGAGTCACTGGTGGGTGAATGGCTGTTTTGTGAGGCTTTTATAAATAAGGCATTGATGGGATAAACAGTCACTTTGTGTCAAAAAAGGGAAAATTTGCTATGTGCACGCAGAGTTTTCATAAAAGAGTGCTATGATTTAGAAGTTCCTCTTTGAAAAAAAAAAAGTGGAATTGTGGTGTTATCAGGAGATTTATTCTCTCTGACCAACATCTGAACTGGCTGCCCGTCTGAGATGTTTATTTTTAACCGAGAATAATTCTGCCTCAAATCCTCCTTTTGCCTAATTTCCAACTTCCTCTTTTTCCTTCCTCCTGATCTTAGTGGTGATCATGATCCTTAAATGGTAAAGGAAATTCATCTCCAGAAAGGAAATGCAGATGAAGCTCAGGTTTTTTAAACCTGAAATCAGTTTTGTTGCTTGGGAAGTTTCCTCTCCCTGAGCCCTCTAACTCCAGGGAAATGCTCTCCTTGTGGATCTGGAGAGTTTTGGTGTCCAACAGGATTTTGGATTTGAGCAGCAGTAGGGATTTCTAGCTCCCTCGGCAAAAATTGGCCAAAATTTCCTAGTATTTCCTGGAGAGGAGAAGAATTAATCTCCCATTGGAATAGTGAAGAACAAGGAGTTCCACCCTGCTTCCTTTGGAGAGGGTGAGAGGGAAGAGCAGGAAACGAAAGCTCTTTGCCACTGCAAAACAGCAGCAGATGAAAATGTTTGAAGAGACAACAGAAAATTAAGTTTAAAAAGCCAGATTTAATGAACTTCAGCATTATTCTACATTTCTTTCTTTTCATTCATCTACCCCAGCAGAGCAGAATGCTGCAAGACCAATTAGTTTCTTCGGAAAATCAAGTGGGGAGAGCAATTCCTGCAGGGAAACCAGGAGTGGATGTGCACATCAGATCCCTGAGCTGGGATTTTAAATGTCAGGAGTTTGCCAGGACAACACCAGGAGTTTTGAGGGAAACATCCCAGGAGCAATCAGGATGTTCTGCTCTCTCTGTCGTGGGAGGGTGTCTCTTCTTTCCTGCTCCATTAATTAATCTTTAATGAGAGCAGATGTTTTGCTTTTTGTATCTAAAGCCGAAGCTTGTAAAATTTATTGCCGGAAATAGAAACAGAGATTTGCCTGTCAATTTACCTGGTTTCCTTTTTCTTTTTCCTGTGTTTCTGCTATTTAGGAGCAAAACAAATAACACCGAGGCCCACAAGTAGCTGCTAAAAGCTGTTTTCCCAGCCCTGCTAATGGGAAAATGTGCTATAGGATGTGGGAAGAATCCAAATAATAACAAAAACAAGAATAGCCTCTTTTGCATGGATTTCATTTGCTTGCTTTTGCTTGATTGGGCAATTTGGGGTTGAGATTTTCGGCACAGCTTCAATCAGCCCACAATAAAAATTAAAAAAAAAAAAATCCTATCCAGAGGGCAGGAGCAATTAAAGACAACTGTGGGAAATGTTTGCAGGAGAGCATTTCCTCTCTTTGGAGAGCCTGCTGGAGATGTGGAAGGGGGAAAGAGTCATCAGTAGGACTCAGTGTGATTCCTACTCACCCTCTCTGGGCTCCCCAGGGCTCAGTCCTGGTTTTTTTGGGACTCTTGGGTGCTGCAGATGAAGGGATTTGGGGAACTCTGTGTGGTCGGAAGAGGAACAGAGCCAAGGATGCTCCAACCATCCAGGGAGGTGTTGCTTCTGCTGATTCCCCAAGCGCTCTGGGGAATTATTTCCCATTTTTTGCTCAGCTCAAAGCTCTCATTTCATCCTCACCTTGTAATTTTTCCCTCCCGAAGGAGGGGGTGAATATGGGATTTTAAGGAGTCACATTTATTTCAAGCTTGTGCTGGGATTTTGAAGATTTTTGGTGGATCCTCTGGGAATTCCATCCCAGGGCCTCCCCACCCTGCCAGGGAACAATTCCCAATTCCCAATCTCCCATCTCTCCCTGCCCTCTGGCACTTTGCAGCCATTCCCTGTGTCCTGTCCCTGCAGCCCTTGGCAATTGTCTCTCTCCATGTTTCCTGCAGCTCCTTCAGGTCCTGGAATACCTCAACTAGGTCATCCCAAAGCTTCTCCTCTCCAGGCTGATTTTTATTTTTTTCCAAGGAGAAAGTGGTCATTCAGTATTTTCCCTCCCTGTTTTTGCTCCAAAGTGGCTGCCATTTGTTGGGGAATAAATGCAGGGAGACATTTTTATCCTGAAAAAAGTCGGTGACGTGATCCATGACATCTCAAGTATCCCTTTCAGCCCTCAGTAACCTTTAAAAATGAAATCTGGCTATTGATTGAGATCAATGCTCTCCATTGCTTGCGAGGTGATTGACTTGATTCCTTCTTGGTCCTGAAAATCCAAGGTTTCCAGTCCAGTTTGGGTCAGAGCACATTGATTTACCATTTCAGTATTCAATTCCTTGTTAGCTCAGACACTGATAAAACGGCCTGTCCAGCAAACTGAGAGTACAACAGCATCAAATTTATAGTAAGGCTGCCCAAGCTGAGAGAGAGAGAAATTATTTACATTAAAAACCTGGGAAATGGTGGGATTTAATGTGAAAATATGAGTTTGAGTCGAAATCATTCATCCCATGGGGGTTTGCAGTCCCCATCCCTGCAGGTGTCCCAGGAAGGCCTGGCTGTGGCACTCAGTGCTCTGGGCTGGGGACAAGGTGCCATTGGGCACAGCTGGGACTCAGTGACCTTGGGCAACTTTTCCAACCTCAGAGATTTTGGGATTCTGGGATTCTATTCTATGACCTAAGCGAAGAAATAATGCAAAAAAATTACTTTTCCTTCCTAAAAACTTCACTTTTAATTCTGAGGTGTTTGATTTTCTGCCCAAATCAACAGATCAGTTTCCCATTGGCTCCAGGAAGATTTGGGAAAGGTCTTCCCTTGCTCAGCTTTTTTTCCTCACCTCCCTGAACTCTTTGGTGCAAACAATTCATTTCTATTTCTTCTCCCTTCCTGGGCTGTGGTGCTGATGGTCAGAGAGAAGAGACTTCCCTGAAATTGAAATTTTTCCTGTGGCCATTCCATGCAGAAAAGACATTCAGGGATGATGTTCTTCCATGTAAAGATCTGGAGACAATTAGCAAAACGTGGCCATGGAGGGTCAGGCAAGTTCCCAGATTAAAGTCATTTTCAGTCATTAAATTGAACTTGTTAATTCTAGTGATGAGAGCCAAAGCTGTTGTGCAAATGAGGGAAGAGTTTTAAGGCAGCAAACGATGTTTTTTTCTGCGTTAAATCCTATTTAGGTAAGATTTTTATCTACCATATCACCTAAAGATTTTTAATAAATTGGACTGCGCAGCAGAGAATTGCAGATAAATAAAATGTGGATATATGTGATAAATGTTAAACCTAGAGCCTGTTTTGGGGAGAATTTCTCAATGACACAGAGCCAATGTGGTGATTTTTGCCACCCTTTCAGCTGCAGTGAAGGAGTTCACACCCTTTGCCGAGGGCAATGCTGCTTTCTTCCTGTTGCTTTATTAAAAAAGGCTCCCTGAACTTTGCTCCCTTGCTTAATGTTAGATTTGGAAAAGATAAAAATTGTTCTCCTGGATGAAACTGATGATTTAGGGAGCACTGGCACTTCAGGTGTCAGGCCACTGGACTTATTCCCAGGTTTGCTGTGGGATCTCATCGAATCAGTGGGAATTACTTTGCCAAATCTCTTGGTATTTTGAGGTGGTTTCCAACCTAAAGGAGGCTTTTTCCAGCCTAAATGATTCTGGGGTATTAAATGCTGAATAAACATCTAAGAAGGACATAAAAAAAGATATAAAAAGGATTTAAAAAGGACAGTCCCTTCCCTATGGGAGCTGATGCAATAACCCAAAGTAGAACAAAAGTCAGAACAACAAAGATATTTATAAACAGGAAAATGCCAACTTCCCAAATCCATCCCCAAAATGAAGCATCTTTGAAAATGAACCTTGTCCAGAGCTTTAAGACCCCTCAATAAAACTTTGTTTTCTGCAGAATTCTGCTTCTTTCAAAGATATTTCACCTCCCAAGCCTCTGTTGGATAATTCTGTCCTAAAGGTTATTGTGCTAAATTGCCTGGAATCCTTCAGGTTTTCCAATGTTTTGACTTTTCCTCCCCAAGACAAGACAAAGATTTAAATGCAGATGAGGAGGGTTTCTTTTCTTTTTTCTCTCTTCTCTCTTCTCTCTTCTCTCTTCTCTCTTCTCTCTTTTTTCTTCTCTCTTCTCTCTTCTCTCTTCTCTCTT
>VZRM01007394.1:0-34378 GCA_013397955.1 Grantiella picta | reverse complement strand
TCAGTGCGCTCGTGTAGCTTTTCTTGTCTCTCTTCTCTCTTCTCTCTTCTCTCTTCTCTCTTCTCTCTTCTCTCTTCTCTCTTCTCTCTTCTCTCTTCTCTCTTCTCTCTTCTCTCTTTTTTTCATATTTTTTCTTTCTTTTCTGTTCTGTTATTTTCCCTTTTCCCTGCCCCTCTCCTCCCTTCTCTTTTTTCTTCTCCTCTCCTGCCAGTCATCCTAAGTTCTTCTTTTGCATGAAAACACCCCAAAATATCCGTTTTATGAATATTGCAGAGGTTTTATTATTATTGTGTCTTTAGGCCTCCTGCAGTGTGTTCTGAGCTACACAAAGTGCAAAGAAGGCTGTGCCTCTCTATAAAACCCTTTCTTACGTAGGTCTCGCAATCCCAGGAGATTTTGGAAAGAATTCACCTTCCACTCACAGACAGGAATAATGTCCAGGTTTGCAGAACTGTTCTGAGCCTAACAACACTTAGGAAAACATTAAATCGAAGGTTTTTGTCTCCCAGAATGTTCCTTCACACAACATTTTAATATTACTCATCACTAAAATCCTGGCTTCTTATTCTATTGCCAGAGTAAAAACTGAATATTTTTGCAATCTGGCTCATGCTCTACCGAGTGAGAGTTGCTTTCCCCCAACTCAAATATCACTTTTTAAATACCTTTTTGCACTGTTTTCTAGCAGGGAAAGGCTTTTCCTTGGCCACCCATGTGGGGAAGGCTAGATTGGGTTGGACAGAGAGGGTTTTTTCAGCATTTTTCCTCACTTGCCATGAAGGTTTTTCCACGTCCCTCCTGGGCCACCTGGTTATGATGATCTCTGAAGGCTCAGGAGCAGGAAATCCCATTTATCCCACTTATTTATCCCACTTATCCAGCTTTGAGAGAGGGTTTGTGAGGATACATGAAGTCCCCTCCTGTCTGTTCTCCACAGAACTGGTTTTTCCCTCATCCCTTATCACCCACGTGGGGAG
This sequence comes from Grantiella picta, assembly GCA_013397955.1. Taxonomy (NCBI): domain Eukaryota; kingdom Metazoa; phylum Chordata; class Aves; order Passeriformes; family Meliphagidae; genus Grantiella; species Grantiella picta. The sequence goes on along the minus strand of VZRM01007394.1, from coordinate 33,401 downwards.
GCAGGAAACTCTCAGGATTCAGAATTCCCACTAACCTCCCTCTTCCACCTTCCCAGTTTTCAAAAGGATTTTTTAAAGGCTTGAAAGAGAGCGACGGGAGACAACAGGAGGATTTTTGTTTCCAGCAAATCCAGGATTTTTGTGGATAAAAGCAGAGTCTGTGTGAGCAGGAGAAGTCTGGAGGTGAAGCTGCAAACTCTGGCGAAGTTTGGCCTGAATTTTGAAGATGACGAACAATCTTTCAATTTTTAATCGAAGAATATTAATTCCTCCTCTCCCAGCAGGTCCTTTCCACGTCCTTCTCCTTTTCATTTCTTTGCTTTGGCAGGGCAGAAGCTTCTTTAAATTTATGAGGAGGGTTTTGGCAGATTTGTGGTTCCTTGATGGAGGCAGAGCTCGGGCAGAACCTTCTCCCTCCATCAGGGCAGATGGGAAGGCAAGGAGAGCCTTGGGGGATGTCAGAAATCCAGCTGGACATTCCACCCTGTGCTTTTCCTCACTTTTCCATGGAAAGCAGGGAAATTATTAGAGCTGGAAATGCCCAGATGATCAGTGACAAGGTGCAGGGCTTTGTGTCATCCCAGCGAAGACTGGGGCTGAGTGAGATGTGACTCAGGGATGTTATTCTGCTATTCCTGCAGCTCTAAATCATGGATTTGTCAGCCAAGACATTCCCACCCTGAGGGCATCAGTGCCAGCAATGACAAAGCATCACCTGACAGTTTATTTTCCTACATTTCTCCTCAGGCCAGCTCATCTGGCAAATTCGTTTCTATTTCTTTTCCTATTGATAGGCCTCTCTTAAAAAAGGGGGAAAAAACCCCCATAATTAATGTTGGTGGTGTGTACAACCTGAGGTCTGGGATTCAGTAGCTGGAGAGCTTTTTTCCCAACTTTTCTTGCTGATATGAGACCATTCCATGCTGTGCTTCCTCAGCCAGTTGGCTGTGAGCTCCAACAAAACATATCAAAATTAATGTGGCTCTTACCATTCCCACTGAAGTGTGAAGGGGAGGAGCTGACAAAAATGAATAAAACCCAGGGAATGTTTGAATCCCTGCCTTGATTCTTCTCTGAGCCTCCATTTGGCTCACCAGGGTGTTCATGTCAAACCAAAGGAAATCACAGGACACCACCACAGGCATCACTTTGCTGCTTATCTGGGGTGCTGAGAGGATGCAGAATACACTTTTTCCTTCCTTTTTATGGAAAATGAGGGAGAAAATCAAGTTTATAACTCAGTTGTGAGGAAAGGCTGGGAGAATTGGGATTCTCTGGAGAAGAGAAGCGTCAGGGTGAACTAATTGTGACTTGAAGGAGCTGCAGGAAACATGGAGAGAGACAATTGCCAAGGGCTGCAGGGACAGGACACAGGGAATGGCTGCAAAGTGCCAGAGGGCAGGGAGAGATGGGAGATTGGGAATTAGGAATTGTTCCCTGGCAGGGCGGGGAGGCCCTGGGATGGAATTCCCAGAGAAGCTGTGGCTGCCCCTGGATCCCTGGCAGTGTCCAAGGCCAGGTTGGACACTGGGCTTGGAGCAGCCTGGGACAGTGCAAGGTGTCCCTGCCATGGCAGGGGGGGCACTGGATGGGATTTAAGGTCCTTCCAACCCAACCCATTCCACGATTTTTGATTCTCTATAAAAATGTTATTTACACACACACAGCCCTACATTTCAAGCTGAATTTAAACTCTGACATTGTTGCACCATTTTTGAGGTGACAGGGAAATAGATAAACAGCACTAATCCTACAAAGCTTGTTCAGTGAATTCTCCTCTAGGCTGCCCATCCATGAAAATCAGAAATATCCCCACCTTAGCAAGTGGAGTTACCCTTGGGAAACACAGGTGGTTCATCTGAGCCCCAAAATAAAATGAAAGATAAGAATCAGATCCGAGTTCCTGAGAGTGCAATTTGGCTTTAAGTGCACAGCAGGAAATATTTCTTAAAAATCCTGGGTATTTCCAAATATCTGACTTCTCAGAGGAGCAAAAATGCAATCAAAGTATTTCCTTTCAAATCTGCATCACTTTATGATTAGTCAAGGGCTTTTTGCAACATGAATTTCCTTTTCAGAGATGTTTTCTATTACATCTGTTTGCTTTTGTTTGTCTTGTTTCATTCTAGCAATCCAATTAAATTCCTCTTTTATCAAGATGGAAAATTCATGCTGCTTATTTTAAACAAAACACATCTCACGGTACGCATGGCTGCTATAGCAAATATTTAAATATTTCCTGTCTGCCCGAAAATAAATCAGCAATTGACCTGAGCAATTATGATTATCCTTTCCAGGATGTCCTTTTGTTCCCTTTCCTTCAAATCGGAAGGATTCATACAGTGTGACAGATTTTATTAGCCTAAAAGATCCCTGGCACATCTGGATGCACAACTTGGATTATTTTGTGATTTAAAGTCCTTGTCATTATCCCTCCTCCTTTGCTTTTCACTGGATGTCCATGTGCTGGCACGACTTCTCCAATGCATTTTAAATACAGGTCTAGAAATAAAAATTAATGCCCCAACTGCACAATTCCAAAATGCTCTGGTGTTTGCAGAATTGATTTGTCCAGATTAATGGGAAGGGATTTGCTCTCACAGAATCAGAGAATTGTGGAATCATGGAATGGTTTGGGTTGGGAAGAACCTTAAGGATCATCACTGGACACCTTCCACTGTCCCAGGCTGCTCCAACCTGGCCTTGGACACTGCCAGGGATCCAGGGGCAGCCACAGCTTCTCTGGGAATTCCATCCCAGGGCCTCCCCACCCTGCCAGGGAACAATTCCTAATTCCGAATAGCCCATCTCTCCCTGCCCTCTGGCACTTCAGTTCAAGGCCGTTCGCCTTGCAGGCAGCAGAGAAGAACCATCAGGGATCCCTCAGAAATTCAGGACCCTTAAGAGAAGCCAAGAAAAAAACCCAATTAAACCTTTCCCCTCACAAATGTGTTGTTACTGTTGGCAAAACATGAGGGTTGCAACATTTTGGAGACAGCTGCTGAGCCCTGAGCTTGTTCTGAGAACACCTTAAAATAAAGGCTGACTTTGGCAAAAACAACTTGTTTGTAAATAAAGAGGTTTGCTTTGGAGAAATGCTATCCCTGACTGGAAGCATTGGGACAGAGCCCCTGAGGGTATTTTCCTTTCTGCTCTGTACAGAATAAAGATTCCCACACAGGTCAATGTGTGTTTTCCTCGTTGGATTGGAGTGGTTCTCATTAACTGAAATCGCTGTCCTGCAATCCAGTGAGAAGCTCTGGATCTGTTGCAAAAGTGCCCACGGAGCACCAGGGAGCTGGTTTGGAACCAAGCTCCATCAGGCACACAAAGCAACAATTAACGATGCAAATTATCTGCTGAGTTGGTAAAAAGAGGGAGCTGGAGCAACAAAAGAAGTGGCAGATTTGCCACCTCGAAGTTTGATTCGAGAAGCAGTGGCTGAATTTATATTTTAACATTTGTTTTGTCTCAGAACAGCCCTGTGGACACTGAAACTCCGAGCTGTGAGCCTCAGCCTGCTGGCAGAATGTCACATCTCCTGCTGGACCACATTCTCATGTTTTGTGCAAAATCATGGGAAAGAAGATGGAAAAAACCCCCATTTTCTAATCCAGGCTGCCAAGAGCCCCAAAGCCAAAATCCAGCTTCAACTCCAGGCCAAAAGTGAAACTTCCTGAGATAGACACGGCTGGTTTAGAGTCTTTAAGCTGCACGTCCCAAGTAAACCACAACAAAAGCTTAAAGAGGAAAGGTCAGACCTGTGAAGTGCTATTTGTTTTCACTGAAACTTCATCCCCCACTTACCCCCAGCCTAACCAGCAGCGGAATCAATTACCACTTGTCAGACCGAAACCCGAGCCCAGAAATGAAAGAAGGACACGACCTCTGGGGGGAAAAGAAACCACGAGTGAACCACTTTCTCCTGCAGGGAAGGGTTAACAGGCCTGATCCTCTTTTTCCCCCTTGCAGGAGGGATCGATAGCGATGTTCTCTACATTTACTCTTCCTTTCAGCGGGGCTGGCCAGTAGGACAGTGAGGTTATTGAGATTGGGTTTCATAAATTACTCCATTTAATAATTGAAGACAAAGAGGTTCCATATATTTTAATAGCATTCAGTGTAACTGTTCAAATTTGTAGGACTCACAATAGATCAATCTCGGCTGCCATTACCCCTCGAGGTGATGGTGGCTGCACTTACCAAGCTTCTGTTAAGTGTAGGCTCAGCTTGTCAAAGAGTGGTCAGGTTTAAGGCAATATCCTCCTCATTCCCGTTTCCCACAAGCCTAGAACAGAATTCCCAAAAGGACAACACACTGGGAACGTTGCTGTTGGGTTATCTCAGCTGTGCCAACTGAGAATTCTGTCCTTTCCCTGTATAAAGTGATATAAGAGCATTAATTTTGATATCTGCAATCAGCTTGGACTATCCCTCGGTTTATACACCAGCAGTGAGGCCAGGCAGGAGAGAAGATTCCTTCTTATGTTTCATTTCTGAATGCAAGGAAATAAAAACCATAAATGGAGCTGAAAAACCTTCTTGGGAAGGTGGAGAGGATCCCTCTGAGTCCTGGGAGGGAAGCAGCTCATGGTCAGGTCTGCCAGGATTAAAGACTCTTTTTTAAAGAATATAGAGAAGCCTGGAAGACTCTGGAGACTTCATCAGCTGGATAAATACAGGAGCTGGGGCTGATGAGTCTTTCTTTCTTTCTTTTCCTTCCTTCCTTCCTTCCTTCCTTCCTTCCTTCCTTCCTTCCTTCCTTCCCCTTTTTCCCTCTCACCCCCTTTAATATATAGGGGATCAAGGACTAACTTACCCTAATTTCTAAATGTGTAATTTATTAATAAAACTTTGGAAGTTTTGTGAACACCCTGACTTCTCTCGTTCCTTTGCTCCACAGCATCTCCCCCTCATCAAAACCCCTTTGATGTGTCATTATCTTTTTTTAAGCAGTCAGCCAGGGCAATGAATATTCTGATTTTTTTGGTGTTGTTTTGCCCTGGATTTCCTCGAATTAAGCAGTTTTCCTTGCTGCCTCTGCCACAGGAAAGAAGAAATTTCTTAATCATGGAAACATCATCAAATCAAACCAAGTAAATAGAAACGAATTCTCTTCTGTTCCCACTCCTTTCCCCTCATCACTGAAAAGCAAACAAACCAGGCAGGGCTCTGGAGGAGACAGGAAATGAAGGCAAGGAGGGACAATTCAGAAAATAAAAGACACTTTCTTGAGTTTCACAGAAAAATGCGGCCCTGATTTTGAAATGTGGTGCTAAACTGGTGATAAGTTGATTTAGAAAACCCCTCGTGCTCTGGCTGGAGAATCTGTGGGATGGAATCCAGCATAGATTGAGCCAGGAAGGAAAAAACCTATAAAATGGGGGAAACTGGAGATGGAAATATCTTCAACTGAAGATGGGAACATCATCTTGTTTCTTTCCACCTGAACCGAAATTCTAATTAAAATCATGAATGCAAAGTCACTTTGGAGAGGTGGAAGAGCTTCACATTTGTCAGCCACACCCTGCTAAATATCAAGATTAATTCACAAAATATGTCTGCACGTGGATCTGTAAAATGTAAAAAGAAATCTTTCGGGATTTTAGGGAACGGCAACAGTTTTTCGAAGGAAATGATTGAAAATCCCACAAAAACATGTTTTTCTAAATAGCTGGGATTTTTGGTGTAAAAAATGCAAGCATGAGGAAAGTCTCAGATTTAATACCCACTTGGCTGGACAGTCCATTTTGTGATGGATGGATGGATGGATGGATGATGGATGATGGATGAATAGATGATGGATGGAAGGATGGAGGGATGATGGAAGGAGCGATGGATGGATGCTTCAACAGGACTCTTCAGGCCCCAATTTTCCCTCCTCCAAGATTCCTTCCATATCCACGGTTGGATGGACTCTTCTCTTTTTTTGGGTCTCCAGAGCTCCAGCTCTTCTTCCTTTTGATCTTTGCTCAACTTTTCAACGACAAGCCTTTTCCAGGCTCCTGTCAATCCTTTATTTCCCATCCAAAGGTCAAACCCCATGGATGGTGTGAGGATCTCTGCATGGCCCAGGCTGTGGAGAGGCTAAACCCAAGGCTCTCTGCACTTTACCAGATAAAGGGAAAAAATAATGAATTGTGGACTGGCCTGGATGGGAAGGGACCTAAAGGATCCAGTGAAAGTTTTTAAAGCTCTCCATTACTTGCAGATTTTTTTGTCCAATAATTTCTTCTTAGCTTGTAGCTGCTTGAAAACAATCCTATGATAATGGAACTTGGCCTTGATTATCCTTATAATAAGATAATCCTTCCCAAGTCAAGATACTCCATGATTTTATTGGAATATCGATGTTAAAACCTTGCGTGCTTCCTTTTCCTGTTGGAGCCTATTCCCACTTTTCATTGAAAACAAGACTGGAATGATGATTGTCCTGCACAGGAACTGGGAATTTCCTTTAAAATTTGGAATTTTTACGTTTAAAATTTTTGATTTTGAAATTTCAATTTTTACTTCTTATATTTTTAATTTTTTTCCTTTAATGAATCCAAAATCCACATGAGCAGAACTGGAGCGTGGACTTCACAATCCTGAAGGTTTCTTTTGCCAGAATTTGCCCCGTTCTTGTGTCTTGTCACATGTCTGGGTGATACAGTGACTGCCCAGTCACGATGAGTAATCCTGATTTACTTCATCCCAGGCACAGGGATTGCAGTTTGGGGAATCTCCTAAACACGTGGTTTGCTCTGTGCCTGTTACAAAATCAAACCAATTCCCTCAACAGAATTCAGGGAATGTTGGAGCTGCTCAGGGACCTCCTCGTTCCCTACAATAGAGGAATCACTTCTGCCACTTCTGCAGATGCTCCTGGATGGAAATGAAACTTTGATCCAACATTTGGGTGGGAAATAGATGATGAGAAAGAATCAAAGGGGGAAATTCAGCTCCTCAGCCACTGGTTGTTTTCCATTTCCTCATTGAATATGAGGGAAACAAACCCTTTGGGATGTGAATAGCTTGGATATCTGTTGCTCTTCTGGTTTTTGGTGAATTATTGCCACTGATAACCAACCTGCAAAAGTAGTGACCCTGAGATGGAAATGCTTCCAAAGTGTGATTTTGTCATCCTGAGCAGCAGCAGCAAAGATTTTCATTTTCCTGGAAATTAATATTTTATAACTGGAGTGAAGAGTTTTTACATCTGCAGAATTACAAAACTATAGAGGTGCAGGATGAGTCATGAGTTTGAGATCAAGATTTTCCTGCACTCCCGAGGGTTAGCTTGGTGAAAAATAATCTTGGCTACCTGGATTTATCCTGTGTTGTAACTGTTATGGGAATAGCAGGAAAATCAGGGAATTTGCATTGTTTGTCTACAGGTACAGGGCAAGAGGTGTTTCCCAGGCTGGAGGTGTCAGATTTGGCTCCACAGCTCCCATGTGGCAAAGTGTCAGTTTTGGGAGGTCCTGAGTGGGAAGGTGAAAGGTATCCCAGTGCTCAGCCCAGTTCAGGGGGTGTTTAGTGGATTTGGCTGTGAAATATCCAACTAGAAAAGCTGAATGGAGCAAAACTGGATGTTTTAAGGCCTGTTGCTGAATTCAAATTGTGTTTGGAGAGAGCCAACAGATCACAGTGCTGGTGGTTTTTATTGTGATTTTATAATCCTAATATTGCATTATTAGATATGTGCATTTTATATGAACTTCATTATTTTAGATATATATTAATTATTCCTTATTATCAATATTCTTGTATGTCCATAGCCAAATACCAGTTATAGAAGGAATATGGAACACATTTTACAGGATGTAGTTTTTTGATCCCTAATAGGATTTAGAAACAGGGTTGGTTCATAAAGAATCCCAGAATGGTTTGTGTTGGGAGGGACCTTAAATCCCATCCAGTGCCACCCCAGCCATGGCAGGGACACCTTCCACTGTCCCAGATTGCTCCAAGCCCAATGTCCAACCTGGCCTTGGACACTGCCAGGGATCCAGGGGCAGCCACAGCTGCTCTGGGAATTCCATCCCAGGGCCTCCCCACCCTGCCAGGGAACAATTCCTAATTCCCAATATCCCATCTCATCCTACTTTCTGTCAGTTTGAAGCTATTCCCCATTTTCTTGGCATTCTCTGCCCTATAAAATGTCCTTCTCCCTCCTTTTACCAAGCCCCACTTAGGCTCTGGAAGGTCACATCATGCAGATGGCTGAGCTGTGAAAGGGAAATGCTGATTCTCAAAATCTGAGCATCAATTTTAATTCTGAAGTGTGGGTTGTCCTTTTTTGACACAGCCATAGTCCCACTGGCCATAAAAACAGAGTTTAAAGGGAGACTGAACAGAACCTCAAGGAGTCCCAGCACTGCTGTCTGTCCCTCTTCAAAATGCCGGTCAAAATGCCTGTTACCCCATGGAGGCAAAGGAATGTGCCTAAAAGCCTCCCTGCATGGAATTATTTCTGGGAATACTGTCTAGGAATAATGACACCATCCCACTCGTGCCTTGGTGCTGCTTAGTATTCACATCCTATTTTTGCCGTGGGATTGAATGAATCCTCACAGCCTCCTGCTTTTAGAGAGGGTGAAACTGGAGGAGAGGAACATTGGAAACCAGAGACTCTGAACTTCCTCAGATTTCAAGGGAAAGGATGTCCCAGAGTGACTCAATCCGTGTTTTGAACGTTCCAGCATCATTTCTGGCAATCAGGCTGTGGCAATACTTGGGATGAGACAAAATGCTCTCTGCTCCATTTGGAAGAGAAGGGGATGATGAAACCACATCCTCAGGCCGGGACTCGAAGCACGTAGATTTGGGCAGATTATCTCATTTCCTCTGTGCAATCTTTGAGGGCATTGCCTTGTCAGCAAGCTCTCCCTTCGCCCTGGAAGGAACTGCTGCTCCTGAATTTGTCTGTCCTAAAAGAGACCAGGAATTCCTCCCCTGTGCCCCCCCGGAACAAGAAATGTCAAATTAATGTTTTCAATGGTCAAAGTCTTTTTTTTAGAAGTGGCAGGACAAGGGGGAATGGCTGCAAAGTGAAAGAAGTTGGTTTGGTTTAGATATTGGGAAGGAATTGTTCCCTGGCAGGGTGGGGAGGTCCTGGGATGGAATTCCCAGAGAAGCTGTGGCTGCCCCTGGATCCCTGGCAGTGTCCAAGGCCAGGTTGGACATTGGGGTTGGAGCAGCCTGGGACAGTGGAAGGTGTCCCTGCCATGGCTGGGGTGGCACTGGGGGGGATTTAAGATCACTTCCAACCCAAACCATTCCATGATTCCATGAATTTAACCATGAGACTCTTGTTTCTTCCTTGGCTTTTTAGGCTGGTCATGGGGTAGAAGTCACTTCTTTACACATCTCTAATCATAAAACTATTCTTTTATGGATGGGGAAATGAAAAAGAGAAGAAATGATGTGTTTGAATCACATGGGAAGTCTGGGGACATTCAGGGTGTGTGCAGACCTCAAATCCCATTCTCCAGTGTTGCAGTTCAAAGCTTCAGTCACAAAGTAGAAAACCTGAGCTCTCAAGTTCTTTTTATGGATGGACACCATGGCTGACATATACAAAAAAAATCTGTGTGGAATCTCACACTTGGAATGATAAAGGTCATGGAATCACAGGATCCAAAATCCCTGAGGTTGGAAAAGATTTCCAAGGTCACTGAGTCCCAGCTGTGCCCAATGGCACCTTGTCCCCAGCCCAGAGCACTGAGTGCCACAGCCAGGCCTTCCTGGGACACCTGCAGGGATGGGGACTGCAAAGCTCCCTGGGCAGCTCCTGCCAATGCCAGGCCACCTTTTCCAGGAAAAAATTCCTTCTGAAATTCCTAATATGGCTTCTCATCCAGATTACAGTCTCCTTCCCTGGGTCAGACACACCAATTTTAACACAAAATCTGTGGTTTATGTGGTTTGTCGATGATCAGGAGCACTGGCTCTCTGCGATCCAAGGATGACCTCAGGGATGATGCTCTCCTTCCACACCACAAGGAGCACATCCCAGGGCTCACCTGGCTGCTGCTCCAAACTTCAGCTGCTCCACCATGACAGGAGGTGACCTGTCATCCCTTTCTTGGGATGTGTGATGGGAACAGCTCGGAGTGTCCCCAACACACAGCTCCAAACTTCAGCTGCTCCACCATGACAGGAGGTGACCTGTCATCCCTTTCTTGGGATGTGTGATGGGAACAGCTCGGAGTGTCCCCAACACACAGCTCCAAACTTCAGCTGCTCCACCATGACAGGAGGTGACCTGTCATCCCTTTCTTGGGATGTGTGATGGGAACAGCTCGGAATGTCCCCATCTCGTCAGGAAGTGACATCAGGGCTGGATGACAGCACCCCCATCCCATGAATTATTGAGCACCGAGATTGTTGTGGGGAGGGGCAGCACGGGCAAGGAGATCTTTTCGGGAGGAAAATAAAGGAAGGCAGAACAGCTGATTAGTTCCTATTATCAGGGGCTAATGGGTGTCGTGTTGATAAGATGGTAACCAGATAGCACCGAGAGAGGGTTTTAGTGCTAAGTACTCCATCGCCGGCGTGTGAGGCCTCATTACTGCACTTGGATCCCCTCCTGGATGAATTTTTTATGACCTCACCGTTTCTCTCACTCCTTGCTTTGCTCCTCTTTCCATCCTGTCCGTGTCCTGAGCTGGAGTGGGAAAGTGTGATTAGGGATAAAAGTTCCAGCTTTTTGTCTTGCAGCACATCCTACTATTGGGAAGGTGGGAAGGGGAAGAAATTCTCAAAACTCAGCTTCAAATGTTCATTTCACTGCACATCAAAGGACTTTTATTAAGCCTGCTCCATGGTGGTTCAACGTTTCTTCTCAAGGCTGTGGGATACAGAACAACTAGGGGATAACAGGGTTGCAAAGGGGTTTCCAAAATCTTCTTCCCTGAGGTGGAGGATGTGAAGCACAATCTCACTTTTCTGTGCTCTTTCCAGGGCTGGGGACACTTCACAGGGATTGGGACATTTTAAAGGGATTGGGACATTTTACAGGGATTGGGACACTTCACAGGGATGGGGACACTTCACAGGGATTGGGGCACCTCCTGAGGGTGCCTTGGAGAAGGAGAGAGAAGGTGGAGGGAGGAAAAGCACAGACAGGACAATTCCTGCTCCTGGACAGGGTGAAAACACTCAGTTGCTGTGCTCTGAGATGGGCTGGAGGAAAGGGAGGGGTTCCAAAATTAATTTCCTCGTGCCAGCATCAGCTCTGGGGAAGAGCTGGAATTCCTGATTTGGGTGATCCATGATGTCTCCTGGAGAGGAGATGGAGGAAAACCTTTGAGTGTTTTGGACTGTGCTTCTGCTCCACCACATGGAAACCCTTTGCCCATGGATCAGGACGTGAAACTCTCACCTGGACACAGAGAGGCTTCTCCCTGGCATTTCCCACGTGAGTTAGACCTGTCTGGAATTTCTGAGGGAATATCTGTCCTCATTACAGATATAAATCTTCATTGTAGATATAAATATCTCAGTGTTACACTGTCTACCAGGGAAGAAGGTTTTCTTTCGGTGTAATCCACATTTCCCCCAGATCCATCTTCAATCCCATTGTTTCCTCTATAATGCACAGCTCAGGATAAAGTTCCTCAGGGCTCCCTGGGTTTTCCTCTTTGAAAGGATCTTTTCTGAAAGATGAGGCACATGGTCCCACATCTTCATTTTTTCTTCCTCTGAAAACGTCTGAGTCACACTTGGGGGAGCAACAGGATAAAAGACAAGAGAAAAAAATGAAATATCTGGTACAAGTGAGTTCCCTGTCCCAGCTTTTTACATGATCATGTTTTTTATACCAGAAAAATACCAAAGATTCAATATTAAGAATTATTTGACCCCCGTTTTCTTTTTCTTTGTTGCTGTGTTAAGAATCACAAGGACATTTTCAGATTTGCAAATTTTTAATCATGGAAGGACTTGGAAATCCTGAGACCTCTGGAATTCTTCAATGAATTGTGGAAGTAACATTACACCTTTCCCTGTCTCTCCCCACTCTTTTCCCAGTCAGCTTCAGCTAAATCCTCCACAGGAATTCCTGCTGAGGAGAGATTTTTGTACAGAAGTCTTTTCCTTGCCTTCACTCATTTTAAGGAACAACTTTGCAGTGCTCAGAGCTGACCAGCAACATCCTGAGAGTTGTTGTCAGAGGCCAGGCTCAATTTGAGGGTTGTCCAGGAATTTGCATCTTTTTTTAATTCACAGTTGGTCCCTCGTGTCAGAGCTGGAAGTGAAATTCTAGGAAATCCGACCCTGCAGAATATTTCAAACCTACAAAAGAAGATGGAAAAATCCAATCTTTGCTGGGAGCTGCTGAAAGCTGCAATGCCAAATTCAGGAAGGGATAAACCTTGTGTAAAATACCTTAAATATGCTCCAAGATTTCCTACATCAGCCACAGCACTCTATAAACCCATGGAAAATGGGAAAATCCTCATGCAGGCTGGGAAGCTGCGGATCTGCCTGGAGTGAGCTCTGTTTGACCCTCACCTCCAGATTTCCCCCCTCTGGCTGACTCCTGGCTGCCCTCAGCCCTGGAATTGGCATTGCCACGCCAAGCCATCAGCTTGTCCCAGTGCTCCCATCCAGCCCAGCCGGGCAGGACTCGGTGGAGCCCCATAAAACAGGCAAAATTCCTCCTCCAAAGGCATGGAGAGATTCCAAGCAGCCTCCTTTTCTCATTCCTCTGCTTCTCCCTGCCAAAGAGCATCTTCCCGACTGCTTTAATCTGCGAGATCCATCTTACTTGAACCCTATTGAAAAGGACTGATGTTTTGGGGTTGCGCCGGGCTATATTAAAATCCATATTTCAAACAATAAATGCTTTCCATTTATCCAGCCGAGTCTCTTTTCTATGGAGCCAAACTTTCAGGCAGTTAGCTCAACCTTTCAGGAATATGAAGCACCTTTTTCATCCTGTGCCAACACTGTAATGCCTCCAATAATTTATGTTTAATTTTTAATACAGTTATCTATCATGAGTAATTATGTGGGCTGCTCGCAATATTCCATTTTCTGTTATGTGGGTTTTATTTTCTGAAGATCGCGGACTGGGGGAAAAAAAAAGAAAAAAAAGCCCCAGTGCTGCTGCTTTTCTGCTGAATTTCCTCTGAAAAAGAAATATTGAGGCAGCCTGAAGGTTCTGTGTGTCAGAGCCTGAGAAGTGCTTCAGCACTGCTGATACCTGCGTGAGAAACGGTGGTGATTTATACCCAGAAGAAGCTCTGAGCAGAGCTCTTCACATCCACGGGGATATTTTGCTGGGGTTTGGGTGCAGAGCTCGGATTTTGGGGACAAAATTCAGCGTGAAGTCCCCCAGGCTGTTTCACACGTGCAGTGGGAGCAGCTGGATTTGTTAATCTCTACTTGGCAATAAATATTGCTGTAATTCCCAGCTCTGTCTGAGGCTCCGGAAGCTGAACTCCTCGGGGCCAGATCAAGTTTTCTGTCCAAATCCACACTTGGAGATGGCTGTGTTCTTTCTCTCAGGCTCGGGAGCTCTCTGGATGAGCACTGCTCTTCTGGGAGGGGAAAAAATGGTTTTTCCCCTTTTTTTTCCTGGCCAGACCACAGCTTGTCCTGACGTGCTCCTNAGCAAATGCAGTCACTTCCATAAAATAAAATAAAATAAAACAAAACGAATTTCTCCTCACAGCAGAGGTGCCCAAGTTTCTGGTTCTTCCACAAACCCAATGGATTTTGCCATAAACACCAATTATTCCCACGGTGAAGACGTGGGTGAAACCAAACGGTTTAATGAACCAAACTTCGTTACAGAACTTCCACAGCCAGTCAGGAACATCTTCAAGGAAAACATTTCCTGCATGTGGTTCCTTCTGCCTTGCTCCTCAGGTTAGACCTGCACCACACCTTCAAATGACAGAAACATGGCAGGGAAAACTAATACTCAAAAATGCTGAATTTAGGTTGGAAAAGACTCTTGAGATCTTTGAGGTCAACCTACTTTGACTCATTCTGTTGTTCATTGGTTTTAGTCAGACCTAAAAAAGCATCTTGAACATCGCAAATTTATTTTTTCCCCCAATTTTCTGGCCTGATGGAAGCCTTTCCCTCCCCTGCATGTTAAAAAATTAAATTAAAAAATGCTGTATTACAGGAACTTTGCAAACTGCTCTGCTCTTCAAGGGTTCCATCCTTGGCTTGGCCAAAATCTGAGGAAAAACTTCCCTCAACATCAGCGTCAGAATATTCCACCCAGCGACCAACCCAAGTTGATTTTGGTAGCAGTTCAAGATTTACTCATCATATCAATGTTTCACCACACGGAGAGAGGTAGCCTTGAATAATAGAAGGTAAATCTGAGGCTGCAATTCAATCAAGGCCCTTTGTTGATGTCTTAAGCTGAGACTCAAACAGCTTAAGTAGTTGATGACCAGCAGCAGAACTGCCTTGATTGAATTACTGCTCAGGCATTCAATTGCATAAATGCATTGTTATTTATAAGGTGTGCCAAAGCCTGATTTTAAAGTCGACTGTGGCGGGCTGGGACTAATGGAGAAAAAGCAGGCTGGCACTGCAGTGCCCCTTCAGCCAGGGAAATGAGTGATGTGCACTCTGCTCCGTGCTTATGGGAAGATAATTCCTGTTGTGCTGCAGGGAATTCGATCCTTCAGGTTCCTGGGGGGAAAGGAGGTTTTTGGGAGCTGTGTTTGACTGCTGGAGCAGGGTTTGGGAGCTGAGCAATTCCCATCGTTGTTAGGGACCTGCCTGAAGGTTGGATGTACAAATTTGAAAGCTCTGTTAGGTTTAAAGGGAAAGAGATGGAACAGGGTGGAAATAGGGACAGCAGGCAGGAAGGTTGTCACTGCCACAGGGGAATGATGCTGGGGCAAAGGAGAACACAGGGAAAACATGGACGTGTTGGAAAAGAGCCAGAGGAGGCCACCAAGCTGGTGTGAAGGCTGGAGCCACTCTGGAGCCAGGCTGGGAGAGCTGGGGATGTTCATCTGGGGAAGGGAAGGATCCAGGGAGAGCTCAGAGCTCCTTCCAGGGCCTGAAGGAGCTGCAGGAGAGCTGGAGAGGGACTGGGGACAAGGGCTGGAGGGACAGGACACAGGGAATGGCTTCCCAGTGCCAGAGGGCAGGGCTGGATGGGATATTGGGAATTAGGAATTGTTCCCTGGCAGGGTGGGGAGGCCCTGGGATGGAATTCCCAGAGAAGCTGTGGCTGCCCCTGGATCCCTGGCAGTGTCCAAGGCCAGGTTGGACATTGGGCTTGGAGCAGCCTGGGACAGTGCAAGGTGTCCCTGCCATGGCTGGGGTGGGAATGGATGATCTTTAGGATCCTCTCCAACCCAAATCATTCTGGGATTCTATAGAGGGGATCCCAGAGATGTCTCCTGTTCTTAGCACCCCTTTATGCATGGAGGACACGAAGCCACAACCCCCCTAAAATCCCTTCCACTGACAGCCCTGCTCTCTCCCATTCCCCCAGAGGCTGCAGGATTTTTTTGCTGTTGCTCTGGGTACTTTCCCCAGCAGCTTTCCAGGGGACAACCCAGGAACTCAAAATTCCCTTTGGAGCTGCCCAGCCTGGCTGCATCAGGGGCTGTCCTGGCAAATTGGAGCTGACAGCTGGAAACTGCTCCCATAGATTTCCTATTGCTCCTCTTAACCAGCCTGGATTGAATTGCACCAAAAGGGCTGACGGCTTCCAAACCCCTGCCATTATATCACATTAAGGGCTGCAAAAATCCGCCTGCTTCCACAGATTTCAAAGGCAATTGATATTTAAGCCCAGGAGAGATCCTAGAGGCCAGGGTGGAAGCAGGGTGTGTTCCTTCTGCATCCAAGACCAGCTGCACTTCCCCAGGATTGCCCCAGACCAGCATTCCTGGAAGTCCTATGCACGAGGGAAATTGTTTTAATGCAGGAAAAAATAACTGCAGGCAGGAATTTTTCTCTTAGGAAGCTTTCTGGAAGGACATGGCTTTGAGAAGAGCTGTGATATCCTATCTTGGACTTGTTTATTATGGAAAACCTGTCTGTGGGTGAAAAATCCCATGGAAGGAGTAAGGAGTAAAGATGAATTCTTGCATGTCAGGTGGATAAAGAACTCAATCTGGCGTATAATTTTTAACACAGCCGCTGAAAAAGTTTTCCTCTCGCACATTTCCACCCCCTCAGCAAAAATATTGAGCCCAAAAAATGGCATTCAGAAATGCTCATGCCAAGGTGCTGATCACAAAATAATCTGTTTTTTCATGAAGATTAGGATACTTGCCCAGATTAATTGTGGGGGTGGGCTGCAGTGGGATCAATTATTGCTCTGCTTCCTTACTTCTTATATCAAATGTGTTGCTGAGGGAATTAGTATTGTTCAGCCTGGAGAGGAGAAGCTTTGGGGTGAGCTCACTGTGGCCTTGCAGGGCCTGAAGGAGCTGCAGGAAACATGGAGAGAGACAATTGCCAAGGGCTGCAGGGACAGGACACAGGGAATGGCTGCAAAGTGCCAGAGGGCAGGGAGAGATGGGAGATTGGGAATTAGGAATTGTTCCCTGGCAGGGTGGGGAGGCCCTGGGATGGAATTCCCAGAGAAGCTGTGGCTGCCCCTGGATCCCTGGCAGTGTCCAAGGCCAGGCTGGACATTGGGCTTGGAGCAGCCTGGGACAGTGGAAGGTGTCCCTGCCATGGCTGGGGTGGAACTCAATGATCTTTAAGGTCTTTTTCAATCCAAACCATTCCACGATTCCATGATTCTCTTGTTGTCCTGTTTGTTATAAAGTCAGCACTGTCTCTTTTTAGGGAACACTGGCAGACAATAATTTCCTGTTGGGTCTCTAAGTCTCCTCCCTCCAGATCCAAGTGAATATAAATAACTTCCATCAATGACTGCAGATATTCCTCCCTCACACTCAGGCTCATGGACACAAGTCAAACTTCCTTTCTGAGGGGGAGTTTATCAGGAGTCAGAAACCCCTTAATTCGACACTCCAGAGGGAAAAAATAAAATTATCTTATTCCTCTATTCTTCCTCCATCAATACAGGAGAAAGGACATTATTCACATCATCCATGTCCCATTTTTAAGCCCCTTAAATAACCAAACCTTCACACACATATAAGTTAATTCTGGAATTGTGTATTTTATGGTTCCTTTGGCTGCTGGACTTGGGACCATTCTGCTCCAGATCCTGGGAAGTGCATTGGGACATCCTGAGGTCACTCTGGGTTGTAACAATGACAGCCTGACCTTGGCACTACTTGAAAGGCCAGCAAAGAGTGGAAGAGCCACTTCCCCAAATTCCAGACTCTGTATCCTGATGGAGCAGAGGAAAATAAACAATTCCCAGAGCTGGCTGTGTCCTCAGGGTGCTGGAGAAGTGACATCATGGCTGAGCTACACAAACACACAGCAGGGACAGATTTAGTTTGGATTTGTGCTTTCTGCTCAGAAATCTGTTTTTCAGTCAATGCACACTGGTTTGCCTGTTCGTTTGTTTTTAAAAATACTGGATTTGGATAGGGATCAGATGGGATTTTCCCAACTGCAGAGCTTTCATAGAATCATGGAACGGTTTGGGTTGGAAGGGATCTTAAAGATAATCTAATTCCAATCCCAGCCATGGCAGGGACACCTTGCACTGTCCCAGGCTGCTCCAAGCCCAATGTCCAGCCTGGCCTTGGACACTGCCAGGGATCCAGGGGCAGCCACAGCTTCTCTGGGAATTCCATCCCAGGGCCTCTCCACCCTGCCAGGGAACAATTCCTAATTCCCAATATCCAATCTAAATCTACAATCTTTTTGTTTGCAGCCATTCCCTGTGTCCTGTCCCTGCAGCCCTTGGAAATGATCTCTCTCCATCTTTCTTGTTCCCTTCAGGCCCTGCAAGGCCACAATTGGGTCACCCTGGAGCTTCTCTTTTCCAGGCTGAAAATTTCACGAATTTTTCATGGATCCTTCATGGATTTCATTTATTATCACAATCAAATATGTCCCTTAAATTCTATTCCTGATTCTGAAATCTGTGTGTCCAGATGTGGCCTTTACATCACTGCTAATTCTTTGATCTGATAGCATCTTAAGGACTAATGTGCATTTCATTGGCTGTGAGAATTTCCAGTGGATGATTCCATACCAGTACCAATGAGAAATCAGCTTGGTTGATTTTAATTCTCCTAAAAAGCCATTCTTGAGCTAAGCACGAAGCTCAGCTGTGTCCTTCCCTGAGGCTGTTAAAATGGCAATATCCCAAAGCAGTTTGTTATGTTCTTTGGGAAGTCATTTGTGACTCACAGACCTGCACTGGTTCCCCTCACCCATGAAAACCATCACCCTCTCCAGGCTAAAATCCCAGGGATTTAAGAGCATTTCCATTCCAAAGGCCAAAATTCCTTGGCATTTTCTCTTGATGTGCCCCACAAGACACTTGAAATCCTGTGTCTCATTTTCTGCACCAACCTATGTAAACATATTCACTATTTTTATCACCAGCAACTGCCACGAGGATTTAATCCTCAAGTTTCTAGGGACAGAAGAGTCCCATGCATGTTCCAGCTCTTCAGTAAATTCATGATGATCCAGCAGGTTTTGCAGAAGTAAAACAAAGATGCTGAAGGAAAAGAGATGAAAAAACTTCCAGACTCTAAACAAAGTTGGAGGAGAATCATTAAATCAATGCTGGTTTTAATTTTATTTTTCTTACCAAAGGAAAAAAAAAAAAAGGGTCATGAATTCTTATCAAGCTTCCTTAAAGGACAGCTTGGCATTGGCTCTGACTTCTTAAAATTAAAATTATATTGATTTTCCATTTTATTAAATAAATGTGCCTCCCTGAGCTCACTTTAGGAAAAGAAAAATGTTTTCAGTGCAATTTTCTCTTCAGCAATTGCCTGGACTTCGCCTGTGGAATGCTCATCTCCATCCAAATTAAGGGACAAAGGGATTACCCAGAACTGCCCTAATTCCTAGCCATTGCTGGGACAGGACAAGTTTCACCCTCTCAGACAGACAAATAAAGAGCAAATTCTCTTGGTGCTTTGGTTTCAAACTTTCTGTGAATATTTGTATTGTTCGGGAAAGAAACTGGAATTCGTAGCAAAGTGGGATTTGAGCACTATTGGAAACTTCGGGATGAAAACTGGCAACTCCTAAATGGGAAAAGTGGGAATTTTTAAATCCTTTCTCAATGGGATCTTTGCAGTTTAGGAAGATGGCAAAGACTATTCCTAATAATCCTTCCAACCCAAACCATCCCATGATCCTATAGAATCAGAAAGTTCCAAAGGAGCTCTTAGCGCTTCCTGAACTAGGTGTGATTGAAAAGGAATAACTCGGGAAGATAATTTTGTGTTATTTCCGTGAAGGATTTTAAGACACAATTGAAGGCCCTGGGAGGTGCCAAAGCTCGTGTATTTTTTTTGGAAAGCCAGTTAAGACTCCATCACATAATTTACAAAACGCAAAGCACTCAAGAGCAGGGAAATGAATAATTCAGGAGCTCATTAATCTCACACTCCCCACATGATAAACACAATTATGCTTCGAAGCAGCTCTGCAGAACTGGACATTTCATCACCACACAAGGCCCATCCTTCTGATTGCAGCCACAAAATGTTCCATCAAAACACACCCAGCCAAAAAACATGGACTAAAACTGTCCCAAAATCCAAAAGTCAGTTCTGAAGTGACACAGCCAGAGTCACATTGAAGCCGAATTTCAGCCAGACTCAATCTTGCAGTCCACACTTCCCTCTTTTATCCCACTTTGGAATGGCAGGAGAGATGTTTTATCTGCTGGGAACTAATTTTTGAACCCAAACTCTGCTTTTTTCTGGCTGTTTTTTCTGGGATTTGGAGATAACGGAAGGTTAGGAAGTGCTGCCTAAATCTCCTGTCAGATGGCTTCGAGCTGGATTTTTGGAAGGAGCGAAATAATCCCACAAAATCTAATTTTAACCACATTTATAAGGGAAATATAATTCCGGGTTTGGAAGGAATAATAATAATAATAATAATAATAATGGTTTTCCACATTCATTTTTCTGCAGTGGAATTCCAGAAGGAAACACCTTCCCTCTGGCATTCCTTACCTTACAGCATTCCCATGAAAACACCTTCTCTTACATTATTTTATTTAGAAGAGGGAAAAAAAAAACTTTTCATAAAAACCCTCGGGAATATCTTTCCCAGGATGCTCCAAATTACACTTCATTTTCTGTGCTTATTTTTTTCATGGACCAGTCACAGAAAGCTTTTAAAAACACCCTTCTGGGATTATCTGGATTCCAGGGAATTGTGGCATTCCTGGCTGTGGATTTTTTCCACCTGGGCTCACAGGCTCACAAATAGATTTCAGGTGTTTAACACCTGCATTCTTTTCCGTTGTTAAATGAAGATACTTCTCTTTATTATATTCCCTTTAATTATATTCTCTTTTATTATATTCCCTCTTATATTTCCTTTTATTATATTCATTTCTTCCCAGACTTTCTGCCCTAGACCCTACAAAGAAAAGCATGAACTCCTTCTTTTGACTAACTTGCATCCCACATTATGGCAGCTCCAAGACTTTGTCACTTCCTTTCTCTTTTCTTTTCCAGAATTTAATTTTTTTCCTGGTTTTTGTTTTTTTTGGTAGTCCTTTTTTTTTTCCCCCCAGCTGTTTTCCTTTCCCACTGCTACTTCACCTCTTGGAAATGCCAGATTTTTCTCTTGTCTTCTCATCTTTCTCCCTCATCTCTAAAAACTTTACCAGGGAGAGCTGCTGATGCTCTACAGTTGTTGGCCCTTGACTGTTTCAAGGGGTTTGATGGAAGTCAAGAATCGCAAAATCTGGGAATTTACCATATTTGTGCTTGTTTTCAGTTTAACAGATCTATTTGAGAATTAATTTGACTCCACCATCTCCCCAGTATGCCTGAAACTTTCCTCTTTCCATTGTTCTCCAAGATCACTCATGGATTGGGAAGAACAAGAGGTGCAGAGTGTTCCTCCTTCATGACAGGAGTGGCTGCAGGCTGGAGGGACATGTCATGGAATCTGAGAATTCCAGAGGGGTTTGGGGTTTGGGAAGGACCTTAAATCCCATCCAGTGTCACCTCAGCCATGGCAGGGACACCTTGCACTGTCCCAGGCTGCTCCAAGCCCAATGTCCAGCCTGGCCTTGGACACTGCCAGGGATCCAGGGGCAGCCACAGCTTCTCTGGGAATTCCATCCCAGGGCCTCCCCACCCTGCCAGGGAACAATTCCGAATTCCCAATCTCCCGTCTCTCCCTGCCCTCTGGCACTTTGCAGCCATTCCCTGTGTCCTGTCCCTGCAGCCCTTGGCAATTGTCTCTCTCCATGTTTCCTGCAGCTCCTTCAGGCCCTGCAAGGCCACAATGAGCTCACCCCAAAGCTTCTCCTCTCCAGGCTGAACAATCCCAGCTCTGCCAGCCTTTCCTCCCAGCAGAGCTGCTCCATCCCTCTGCTCATCCTGCTGCCTCCTCTGCACTCTCTCCAGCAGCTCCAGCTCCTTGCTGTGCTGAGCCCCAGGGCTGGAGCAGCTCTGCAGGTGAGCTCTCACCTGAGCACAATAGGCACAGAATTCCCAGGAGGACTTTCCTCCCCACCCAAACCATTTCCAGCAGGATCAGAATTCCTCTTTGACTCCAAGCAAAATCATTGCCTCTCAAAACCCACCTGATGCTCTTCGAGAGCCCAGATGGTGCAAAGCCCTGGAATGTTCTGCTCCAAGGCCATCAGCAATCCCTGGACCTCGGGTGCCTCATTAATATCTTCCCTGGCAGGTCAGATTGAAATGCTCGCTGAAAAACGACTTTTTCCTGTCGGAGCTCATTAGGTTTTATGCACAAAACAAAATCATTAGTCAGAGATCTGGAACTCCTTTCCTAAAGTGGGCATCTATTGAATATCCCCAATGCAATTCTTCCTCCTAATATGGTAATTCGTTATCTGGATTTAATTATCTGCGAGGTGAAAGGTTGCTGGGCACTGTTGTTCTGCAGGAGCCCAATGGAAATTTTTAAGTACTTTCACTCTGTCTTTACAGATCAATCTTCCTGCTAATGACAACCAATACTTTCAGCTATGATTACAGAGCAGCTCCATCTTTTCATGAGCCGAGACTCTTTGGAATCATAAGTATTGATCTTTTTAATAGAAGTCAAGAAAAATGAAATTACCCGGGGCTTCTTTTTGCAAAACTATGATAAATGGCAACTGGGAAAGTTACAGAAGAGTTGGTTTTTTTTTTCTTCCCCTCTGCTGTAGATTATTTTAATCTCAAAAAATGATGGGCTTTTTAATGATGTTTGTCTTTCCATTATGCACATTTGCAGCAAAGCCAGAACCTATTTTTGTAGGATTTTACAGAACCACATTGAAGCAAAGCCACACCAGAATTGCCTGCTGGTATATTTAGGTAACCATCAAACAGACTCTGGGCTGAAGGAGAAAGCTGATTTTAGATGCCAAGTGGTTGTATTTTCTTGGCATCTGCGAGTTTAATCCAATTTTTGAGCAGCATTTTGAGCTGTCTACAATCAAATATTCATTCGTTTCTTATCTAGAGCTCGCCCTTCATTGCTTGTAATACTGTGACAAGAGACTTCACCTCTCTGCATTTTCTCTCTCTCTCTCTTCCCAGAAGTCTCATCCTGGCTTTCACTTCTCCGATTTTCAGGGGGAATTGATGGCTCTGCCTTTTGCTCCGTGTTGTAAACCTGGAGTATCTGACCAGGGAGTGTTCCTGTGGGATTCTGCCCCTGAGGATTGAGGAACAACTCCTGTGCACCCCATTAAAAACGGAATTTTCCAGCTTGAATCCTCATTTTTGTGCCAACAGAATGGAAGGAAAAACGTGTCAGATCCCACATTAATTGCAGCTATTCCTCTTGGATAAATTCCATTGTAAAAGCAGAGGGTGAGATAAATCTCAGTGACAGGAGAAAGGATGGGGATAAGTCACGTGCTGGGAGATACAAACTGGTGGCTCTTACTGGTGTTAGTGGGAATTGGGGGAGATGTCCTGCAGAGATTTAAAATCAGAGCCACGGGAAAACTTTCCTCAGCTGGAAATTCCACATTTTCTTATTGCCTGATTGATCCTCAGTGTTGTAAATCCATGGCCTCTCCAGGCTGATTTCCACCAGGCAATT
This sequence comes from Grantiella picta, assembly GCA_013397955.1. NCBI lineage: Eukaryota > Metazoa > Chordata > Aves > Passeriformes > Meliphagidae > Grantiella > Grantiella picta. Next base: position 10,268 of record VZRM01007394.1, on the reverse strand, counting down.
TCCTTTTTTTCCCTAATCAAACCTCCATAATTTTTTAACTTCCCCTTCACTTTTCATTAGGGGAAACCTCCACCTTGCAGTGATTTGGGTTTATTGCTGTCCTTGGAACTCTCTGTATTTTTTTGTCACATTAATTCCTGAAGATTTTGTCACCCCCTGTCTTTTGCTGGGTTTAGAGGGTCAGATTTAATACTTTCTGTGCTTGTTGGCACCTTCATCACCAAAACTGCCCTGACGGTATAATTTGATTTTTAAAAAAGAAACTAAAATAAATATCTTGCCATGCAGTTCGGCACTCTCCTCCCCAGTGTGGTTAATTTGCATCTTCATTAAATGATAAACAGAGAGATTTCCTGTGAAACCAGACAGAGTTCTGTAAAACCAGCTCTGAGAAACACATTAAAATTGCCTTTTTCAACTGAGCACAAATTATTTCAAACACACTGAAGTATCCTTCACTCTTTTTAATGAAAACACTTAGAAGAATAAAATCTGTTGGTTTTTTCTATAAGGCATGATATACAAAATCCACTCCTGCCACGGGAAGGGAATCTTCCACCATCCCAGGCTGTTCCAAACCCTTCCCAACCCGAATATCCTTTCCTTTGAATATCCCATTCGCAGGAATTAATTTAATTAAAATATTGATAAAACCCCTCAAAACCTCACTGGTTGCATTTTATACCATTTTATAACGGACTGGAGTTATTAAAGGTTTTGTATTCCATATGGAATACAAAATACAAAATACATTCTGTCTGTGCTGCACATGGACTAAACCAGGGGATAAAATCATTTTGGGATATTCTGCACTCAGCTGCAGAAAATCCAGGTATAAATGAGACATCTGAGTTTAAAAAAAGCACAATTATCTAATAATGTCTTATTATTTTCATTAAAAGGATGGTTCAGCATGGCTTAAAAATCAGTTGGAAAAGCCAGTTTTAGTGTGTCTTTCCTAGAGTTTGTTTTACAGAATTTTGTTGGTTTTACTTGCTGATTTTTGTGATTTAATGAAGAGTCCCCATTGGGAAGGAGAGTGCAAAACTGCACGGCAATATATTTATTTCNAAATTAGGTTTGCTTTAAAGAATAATTTCAGGGAAAAAATCTCATATGAACCTAAATATATAAGTTCTCAAATATTTATATTTATATTTATATTTATATTTATATTTATATTTATATTTATATTTATATTTATATTTATATTTATATTTATGTTTATATGGCAAAGCCAAATTCTTCTGCCAGCAGAGTTGAGGCCATGAAAAAGACATTTCTTGGGGAAAACATCTTTAATTGGCTTCAAGATGTCTTGGCTTGAACACTGGAAATCAATTTGGTGGCCAGTTGGGATCGAGAACATGAAGCTGCCATTCCCAAGGTGATTAAAACTTCGTGAAAACTGATTTTGGGATTTTTTTTTTGCCAGCAGAAATGTTTAAAACACTGACAGCTTTATTGTTCTTCCATCTTTTTATAGGAATTTTCAGTTCATATTTTCAGATTAAACCCCTTTTTTTTTTTAACAGGCATGGAGAGAGCCGAGGATTGGTCCATGGACTAAAATTTATTAGAACATGGAATAAATAACCCAACCTTTCAATTTAATCCATCTAATATTTATTCTCATAAAAAAAGGTGTTTCTATGAGTAGATTCTGGAAGCAAAAACTTCCAGCTACTCCTGTGTTATTCCCTTGAGGATTCTCCTCATTTATTTGAATAATCCAAATAAGCTCTGTCTGGGTACCTTCATCACTTCTATGCCAAAAAAATTCCTTTGAATTTTTGAATTATTTTCTTCTTTGGTGTAAAATTTATGGGATGAGGCTGAAACAATGATTTGTTGTAAAAATAGTGGTCTACGTGTGGAATATTTGCAGGATAAAGCAGTTTTATTCCATTCTTCAGGGTGGCTGAGTTTCTCACCTGGGCAAGATGAAAAATTTGGTGTATTGAGGTGAGAAAAAAGTAAAATTAAACAGGGTGAAAAAAGGTAGAGAGAGATTTCAGCTTTTTTTTTCTGAATTCAATTATTATTTTTAAGGCACTCTTCTAATTTTATTGTATTTTTATTATGCTCACGCTAATAGAAATAAATATAATAATATAGATATTTATATTGTGTATTTTATCTTTATAAACACTTCCACTATGGAGTCTGACAGATGATTACCAAAGTCCAGAATTTCCCAGCAGTTCCTGCTAAAAAATCAGAATTTCCTCACAATTATCATGTTGTGGCATCAAAGATCCATGGTTATTTTTCATTGGAATTGCAGAGAAAAACACTTTATCTATGTATTTATCTATGTATCTATTTATAGGCAGCACTGCCTGGTAAATACCATAGTTTTCAATTTTTACCAAAGTTTTGTAAGATTTTATTTCCTAACTTTGGAAGGAAAGATGAATTTGGAAAAGAAGATGGAAAAGTCAGAGCGATTTATGCACTTGGAATGGGAAGGAGGGAAAGAAAATGAATAAATATTTTGGCCAAAAAGAATCACGGAATGGCTTACAATGTTCAGGATTAGGACTTGGATATCTTGGAAAAATCTGGGATATTCTGATAAGGCAAGGAAACAGTTAAATCTGTGTTGCACATTCCCAGAAGAATAAATCAAACACCACTTATTTAAAATGGAAAAATATTTGGACTGACAAACTATTTTTTTCCATTCAACTCTTTTTTTTTTTAATGGAAAACTTTTGTTCTGATGAATCATTTTTTTTTTTTAATGAAAAGTCTTTAATGGATATCAGCTGTCTGGGGTTTTATTTTTTCCCTTTTTCCTGGAAAATCTTGGCTTTTTGTTGAAAGGAGAAATTATAAAGAAGACAAGAAAATAACATTTCACACCAGAGTGCTCCATCTTTGTGTAGGAACATCTCTGATGAAGATTCCAACTCCACTTCCATGGGAATAAAGGAAAATCTAATTTTTGACTACTGTAGGGAGAGAAATTGAGCTGAAATCTTGAGTGTGGCGAGGAAACGAGGATCAGGATACAGCAAAGAGAAATTCCTGCCTTGGATGGAATTCTGAAATCTGGCAAAAGCCTCCAACAAAAATTGCTTTCCCTCTGGAATTTGATAGCTGTGAATTCGTCTTCTCCTTGGCTCTCTCCGACGAACCCAATTCTTTCTCCTGATAAGGAATTCATATTGTTAAACTCCCCATGAACTCCAAAAAGATGGAGGTCCAAATGCTTCCCAGCAGATATGAACAGCAAATGTCAGGGGAAATTGAATCACGGGGATTTAATAAAATCAGCGGGGTTTTGGAATTCGGCTTCGGATGTTTCGGGAGGAACAATCAGTCTTAGGAAACGAAGTCAGGGATGAAATGTAGTGGAGGCTTAATTGGGAAGGGATCGATGGATTCAAAGGAGCAGCAGTTTAAGGCAGCGTTGATTTAAAAGTGGGTTCTGTTTTTCTTCCTTTGAGGGATGGAAAATCTGGGAAAAAAATCACGGGAAAGGGTGGACCTGGTGGGAGGTTGGTCATTCCCCCTCTTCTGTGAGGTCTGGTGGGGATTTGAGGTGAACTTCCCGATTTGAAATGGGTTGAAATAAATGGAATGGAATGGATTGGAATTGAATGAAATGGACTGGAATTAATTGAAATTGATTGGGATTGAAGGAAATTAACTGAATTTAATTGGAATGGAATGGTGATTTGGAGTGGACACTACCTACCATAAAAAACTGTGATCCACACAACTGATCCCCCATTTTTTTAATGAAGAAATGATTATTAATTTGCTACTACTACTAAATTCATAATGCATCATGTTGAAACTTTTTTTAAAGATATAATTACGGTGATAATGGTAATAACGATGACAATTCAATACAGGGAATGAGCAAGAATGAGCAGAACGTTTGGAAATACAGGAGAAAATGGTTGTTTATGGAACTGGAAAATAGGGAATGGAGACCAGAGCAAGTACAAAAGGGGGGCTGAGCTGGAGACCATCTGCTTCCCAAACCCAGAGGTCCTGCTCCCAATTAGGGAGGTGCTCCTGAAATGTGTCCAGCGTTTCTTAGCATGGAAAGCAACAGGTAAATGTTGCTCTAATCCTTAATCCATTAATTAGAGTGAGGATTAATGAACTTTCTGCAGCAAAACAGATCAGATATTTAAAATAAATCATGGAAGGAGTGGCAGGGCATTGGAATGAGTTGCCCAGGGAGATGGTGGAGTCACTCTGGAGGTTCAGAAGGTGTCTGGATGTGGCCCTTGGGATGGAATTTAGGGGTGCTGCTGGGACTGGATGATCCTGAAGGGCTCTTCCAACATTTTTGATTCCATGAAAGTATTTTGGATATGCAAATGAGCCACGTCCAGTATATTAACGAGCTGCTCCATCTGCTCAGTGCCAAAACACCCACAGGCTTCTTCCTCATCCTGGACTGGGGTGAAACAGCAAATTCCATCTTTTTCTACTCCTCTTCTCTTGTCCATGAGGCAGTTTGAGGCAGAGTTTAATTTTTTTTTCCCAGCCATAGGTTGATAAAACAGGTGGTGAATATCAGCCAGGTGTCTGAAAAATGGGATCTGAACGAAATCTTCTTTCCTGTAACATCTCCCAGTGTCTGTTGACCATAAAATTTAATCAGATGATCAAGAAGAGATGGCAAATTTTATATTTGACAAGATCTCTCTTTGTATTTTCCACCTAATTATTTCCAGGTGCCTCTTTGGGAAAAAAAAGTGATTTTCAGCTGCTCCTTTGGCCTGGATAATGCCATAGGATTCTTCAACAAGGCTGAGACAGCTTTAGCCAAAGTCTTTGTGACAATGCTGTGAGGTGAGAGTGCTGGGGAGAAGCTAGAACTGGTTTTAGGGCACCTAGAACTGGTTTTGGGATAGCTAGAATAAGTTTTATTTATGTTAATGAACAAGAAATCCAAGAAAATAAGAGAGATGGATTTCATAACCCCTTCATTTTGTGTTATTCCTGAATTACAGACATTTTCCACTTCTCTCTTTTTCTCCAGCAAGGATTTCCTCCTAGAATATCCAAATAATAAGAAGTTTTGCATGGACTACACAAGAATAGATTACCACTGGCAGCTCTCCTAGCTGCTTCAGACCTCAGTCTTCTGTGGGGTTTTAACATCTGCTCTGCATTTAGAGAATTCCTACTAATATATTAAAAAAGAAAAAATTTATTATGTGAGTGCTGAACGGTGGAGATTTTTCCACGTGCTGAAATTGGTCAGGAGGTTATCCCAAAAAAGCTAAATATAGCAATTTCTATATTTTCACCTAGAGCAGCTGCTGTTTTGGTCCCTCATCCCAAACCAGGCTGCACAGCAGAAAATGGAAATGCTCCCTTTATTTGCAGGATTATGTCTCAAGGATTATTGGAGTCCCAAGGAAACCTTGTGCGAGGAAATCCTCTCCTGGGAAGGTTTTTAGAACCAGAATGTGAGTGGGTAGAAAAGGTCTCAAGGAAACATATGCAAGGTTTAAAATCAGATTTATTTTTAAGGAAGAATGGACCAATTTCTGATCCTGAAGGGCTCTTTCTGCCTTGATAATTCTGGGATTCTCTTTGGGGACCAATTGTGAATCAGGTGAAAGAGGAGCAAGAAACTTGACTTCCATTGCTCACATCCCGAGGCTTTGAATGGATTCTGGATATTTTATGGGTATTTATGTTTCATCCTCATCCCACTAGGTCATCACGAATATCTGGGCTCTTTTGCCTCCTCAAAAACATCAGAGGGTAGGAAAAATAACTTCCCATTTGTACTCCAGTCAGAGCAGGATTATGTCTCAAGGATTATTGGAGTCCCAAGGAAACCTTGTGCGAGGAAATCCTCTCCTGGGAAGGTTTTTAGAACCAGAATGTGAGTGGGTAGAAAAGGTCTCAAGGAAACATATGCAAGGTTTAAAATCAGATTTATTTTTAAGGAAGAATGGACCAATTTCTGATCCTGAAGGGCTTGATAATTCTGGGATTCTCTTTGGGGACCAATTGTGAATCAAGTGAAAGAGGAGCAAGAAACTTGACTTCCATTGCTCACATCCCGAGGCTGTGACTGGATTCTGGATATTTTGTGGATATTTATGTTTCATCCTCTTCCCACTAGGTCATCCCAAAAGCCTGGGCTCTTTTGCCTCCTCAAAAAGTCAGAGGGTAGAAAAAATAACTTCACATTTCTGCTCCAGTCAGAGCCCTCAGTGCTGGAAACTCAGTTTGCTTGTGTTCTGAGCTTTATTTGCCTTCTGGGTGGTGATGATGACATTTCCCTGCCGGAAAATATGAACTCCACAACCTTTTCCCTCTTCCCAGGCCGTCCTTGGCGATGTCATCAGCGCTGTGGGATGTCAAAAGCTTTGAAGGCAGCAGATCCTCCTCCTTTCTGGGCTCCTGTCCCCAAATTCCTGAGTGTCCCTCTTTGTGTCACCACAGGCCCTTCTGACATGGAAAACAGGAATGTTTTCTGTGAGCACCTAAGGAACTCCTTGGTCAAGATAAACAGCTTCCCCCTCCTTGCCTGCTGCCAGGAAGCTCTAAATAGAGTCTCTGTGCTAGGCTGGAGTTTTTTCCCCTCATTTTTATTACTTCACATCGGATTTCAGGCCTGAAGTTGAAGCCAGAAAATCCGAGCTGTGTTGGAACTGTTGAAAGGGCACAGCACTTGCTAAAAGTTCAGGTATTTCAAAGTCCTGGGAGCATGTGTTACCATTTATGTGGCACCATTTTTTGGGACAGAGCAGCTCTGCTGAGACCTTCCTCCAGTAAGTCCAACTTTTCCTCATGACAAATCCCCTGAAAAGGACTTGTCACACTTTGTCCTCCCCAAATCTGGGTCAACTCCACCCAGTCCTGCTGTCATCCTGAATCATGGAATGCTTGGGGATGGAAGGAGCCCTAAGGATCATCAATTTCCAGCCCCACTGCCATGGGCAGGGAACCTCCCAGCCTTGTGTTTGCAGGAGCAAAGGCGAAGAGCCAGGAAAAGCATTGATTTTATTCTTAAAAGGCCAAACCAAACCAAAGCCTCTTCGTGATCTTTCCAGCCTGGCTTATGGATTCCTAAAGCTGATATATTGGAGAGATTGAAATAATGGAATCATGGAAGGGTTTTGATTGGAAGGACCATGAAGCTGATCCAGCTCCACCCCAGCCATGGCAGGGACACCTTGCACTGTCCCAGGCTGCTCCAAGCCCCAATGTCCAGCCTGGCCTTGGACACTGCCAGGGATCCAGGGGCAGCACAGCTTCTCTGGGAATTCCATCCCAGGGCCTCCCCACCCTGCCAGGGAACAATTCCTAATTCCCAATATCCCATCTCTCCCTGCCCTCTGGCAGCAGGAACATGATCACCTCAGCTATCCTGGAATACTTGTTTTCCACCATATTTTTACTCATTTTTCTGTTAAAATTCAATATTTGTCACCAGATTGGGAAAGCACAAGAAATGCGTAGAATGAGCCTTTCCCTTTTTTACTTTGAAGACTGTTACTTCAAATAATAATTTCTATTGTGGATGACATCTCAGAATGGATAATTGTAATCGTTCCAGGGGTAATTTTCCTGGACAATTTCAGGGAGCAATGACGTGATAAAAACATTCTGGTGCTCACAATGACATCATACAAAAAGATAATATTTAAAAATATAATGCAGGTGACAAAGGCAGAGCTGTGCATCATTTGTGGTCGTGCTGAGGGCACAGAATATACCACTGTGGCTGCGAGAAGATAGAAGGGCCCGGTAAACAGCAGGAAATCTGGGAATGAGAGTGAAATGAGAAGACAGGATAGAGTTAAGAGACAGAAAGTCAAAAGACTTCGATGATGGTTGAGAGATTGTGAGAGGAGGAATAGGAAAAATGGGTGCAAGGAGTGGAATGATGGGAATGAAGCGATAACGGGAGCAGCTATGGGAAAAGAAGTGTGATAAGAGGAAAGAGTGAGAGAAACCAAACACGAAAACATTGAAGAAGAGGAAACTGGATCTTAACAGCTCTGAAAAATACAGTTGGGAAAGCAGCCCATCAGGACTCCTCAGTTTTTTATTCCCGAGTTCATTCCCATCAACAGACGTTGCACCATGCTGCACAATGCCCAGATGGATTTGGTTTCCTCCAACCTGCTGGCATGAAGTGTTTACTCCATGGTGGGAGAAAAAAGGCTGCAGAGGCCAGGAAGGAGAACCAGGAGAGGGCTGGGAATGGTGGCTTCTCTCCTGTATCGGTCTTGTATCTCCAGGATTTCTTGGAATTTCTTCCATAGGATTTTGATCTACAGAGTTATTTCCCAGCACAGAGCTGGTCCTGCTGGTGTAGATCATCCCAGCACAGTATTGCTTGCAGGTGTCCTGCTTTTCCACAGACATTTTCAGTCCCATAGGACAGTGGAAAACCTCTGGTGTTTTCCCTAAACTCAGCCCTGGGTCAGGATTGTGCTTTCCAGGAGGAAATCCCTGGAATACATAAAGGATTGGGTGCAGCACTAAAAAACCCAACTGAAAACAATTTTAAAAAGAGAGATTTAAGTTTGCCTTTATGCCCTGTGGTGTTTCCTTTTGCCCAACCACACCTGAAAATTCAAGGAATACATGAGGACCAAAATTAGTGGGGAAAAAGGGCTGGACTGAAGAAGTGTCAGATGGAAGACAAAAAATCTCATATTTTGGAACTTTGAGTGAATTCTCAAAGGCTCAGTGCAGTTTTTTCTGTCAGGGCAGGTAATTATCTCCCTAAACACTCATCAAATTGCACTATAATGGCACTGCCTCCTGAGGAAAATCCAGGTGAACAATTTCTTGGGAAGGGGCATAAAAAGCTTCCGACGTCCTCGGTTTCAGGGATAGCAACAAGCGCTGGTCTTGTGGAAACATTTCATTTTAATTCCACAGGATCCTCTTAGGTAAACAGTGCAACACATTGAATCCATTTCTCAAAACCAACTTGTAAAACCAGAAAATCCCCCAGCCTCTGATAGGCAGCAGCATTAATTGCCAGGAGCACAAAGAGGCATTTAAACAGTGGAGCATTTTGGCAAAAACACAAATGACTTCTTTTCCTTCCCTGCCCTTGAAAATAGCTCTGCTCAACTCTGGGCTTCCTATGATGGAGAGTTCACCATTAATCACCTTTATGACATCTCATATGTGGAGAAATCTGTGGGCCTAATCAGCCACTTTCCTGAGGAAATTGGCCAAATCCCGGCACTTTGAGGCGGGGGGATGAATCACAACAACTTTGCTATTCACACAAATCCCTTTTCAAGTGCCCTCAGAGCCTTTTTTTTTTTTGCTTTTTTGTTTTTTTTCTCCTCATATACAGTGGAGACAGCCCCACAGGAAACAATAATAGTTTAATCTCTGGAAAAATTTCCTTCCTGCACTGCAGCAGCTTTTCAGACAGGTAGTCCAAGCCAAGGAAAATTAACAACAACCCATGCCAAGAGCTGCTGTTGTTGCCTTTTACTCTGTCCCTTCCCTTCCCTGGGAGTGACAACCAGGGAAGTCTCAATCCCTCACCAAACCCCCTCTGACCTACACTTTTCCAGGCATTAACAACAATTCTCAGCCTGGAGAACTGCTTGCAGAGAAGGGATCCTGCAAATGATTTCTGTGGCACTCCCAACCATGAACAGCCTCACTGATTTCCACCCCAGCCCCAAAACGGTGTTTGGAACTTCCCACAATCCCTGGGAAGGATTTGAAAGATTTTTGCAGGTTGTCTGCTGTGGGATTTTTTTCCTTTGGAGTTTTCCTTCCTTCGACTTGAATTTTTTCCTTGCTTAACATAGACTGTGGAGGAAGAAATAGAGTTTGTTTTATTGGTGTGAGTCAGGGCTTGGCATCATCACGTGGACTTTTGTTTTGCTTGGGATTCTGTTTGGTTTGGGTTTTTCTTTACCCAAGACAGGCCTGGTTTTGGATTTGTGTCCCAGTGGCACAACAGGGGAACACCAAGCCTGAGGCAGAGAAGGAAATGAGGAGCTGCCCAGCAAAACCTCCTGTCTGCCCTTTTCCTTGCCTGCTTTAATTGCACTGCCCGTTAACTTGAGCTCAGGATCACTCCTGGAACCAAATCCTAACATTTCCACCTCTGCAATGCTGTGCAGGAGGTGTGAGGTGAAACAGTTGATGTAGAGCCCTCAACAAACACCAGATTCAAGGGGTGGATCCAGCAGTGCAGGGATAAGGGTAGGATAGGAGGGCCAGGGGGGATTTTTCTGCAAGTGGATTACAATTCTGTCCCCATGTCCCTGTGCTCAGGTGAGAGC
>VZRM01007393.1:11188-98054 GCA_013397955.1 Grantiella picta | reverse complement strand
GGGCTGCAGCGGGATGCGCAGCGCCGGAATTCGGGGCGGGGATCTGGAGGACCGAATCCACCGCTTTTGGAAAAGGTGGAGGGGGAGAAACGCCGGAGTTGTGTCGTTCGGGATTTATTTCTTTCACATGGACGGCGGAGCCGCTGGTTTGGGAATTTTTTTTCCCCTCTTCCCTGCGCCGTTTCCCCCATTCCCTGCGTTTCCCTTCGGCTGCAAAAACTGCGGGGTGGGAAAGGAGCTGTTTATTAAATTTCGCTAGCTGTTAATTTCCTTATTTATTTCTTTATTTCATTATTTATTTATTTGGTCGTTAATTGATCTCGTTATTTGTTGAGCAATTCCTCGAGTTATTTATTTATCCCGTTATTTATTCCCGCTTTAACCAACCCCTTGAGTGACCTCTACGGAGAAATCCGCAGCTGCTCCGTGGCTCCGGAGCCTCACCTGGCACACGCAGCTGGGTGGGATTAACGGGGGGAAAAAAACCCACCAAAACACGTTTTCCGTAGAAAATGGATGGATTTGGGATGTTTGGAGGGAGCTGTTGGGGCCCTGCGAGCAGCAGGTGGCTCGGACAGGGCTGGAATTGGGATGTGATGCTTCCCTTGGTGCTTCCGTGTCCATCCAGGGTTGGTTGGGCTCCTTCCTCCGTGGAACGCCTTTTCCTGGATGGATGTTCGTTGATTCCAAAACCGGTTGGATTTGGTGCTGCTGGAGTGGGAAACAGATGATTTTGGGGAAGGGGGAGAGTGGCGGGATTTGGTTTTGAATATGGTTTAGCCCAGGAATGTGAGATCTCAGATTATTTGTGCCGGGTGTGATCTTGTGTTGGATTTTGGAGTTTTCCGAGCGCTATTCCATGTGGATTTTGGGGTAATAAGGGTTGTATTCCTTCTCCATCCCTCGGGATGGGTGGGAGAGGGAGAGCTCGAGGCATGCAGCATCCATCCCCTTCCTCCGAAGGGATTTCATGGAATATCCTGAATTACGGAATCCTGGAATGATTTGGGTTGGAAGAGGCCTTAAATCCCACCTAATCCCAAACCCCTGCCATGGGACAGGACACTTTCCACTATCCCAGGTTGCTCCAAGCCATATCCAGCCTGGCCTGAAGTTGGAATGCAGGATCTTGGGATCACTGACCAGGAGCAATTCTAGGCCTAAAAGCCTAAATTTGGAGGAATTGAAGTCCGAAAGTCAGAGTTTCGCATCACTGGTGGCAGTACAACTCACCCCACAAAAACCTAGGGTGGATTTTCAGGGTAATCCCAATATTAATCCCCTTGGGAAAGAGCATTTCAGTGCTTCTTTTGGGGAGGCCCTCGTTTTCCAGGGAATTCTTTGCTTTTCCCACCCAAATCTGTGGTTCCTGGATTTTTCCCGCTGCAAATCCAGGCAATCCAAGGTCTGGGCTGTCTGGGAGCCAGATGTCTTCAGGCTGCTCTTTTCCAGAGGGGCTGGAGATGGGTTCAAAGGGATTTTGGGAATGTCCCGCCGTACTGTGGGATTGGCTGCCGGGGTGGTGAGAGCAAAGAAAGGTCAGGGATTTATGGAATCATTTAGGCTGGAAAAAGACCCCTAAAGTCGTGGAGTCCAGCCAGAAAAAGGTTGGAAGGAAGGGGAGACTCCTGAAGGTTTTCCAAATCCCGACTCACGCTGAGTTTCACGACGGATTTTCCTGATATCCGTGAAAATTGGTCTGTTCACAGATTTATTCTGATTTTCTAAAAAATTTATTTATTGCTGCCGCTGTTTTGTTGGGACAAGGAGCCACTTTTTACCCCGGATGCCACCCCAAAGTGTTTTTTTATGGATTGTCCAACTTTTTTAGGGTTTCCAGTCGTTCATATGGTTGGATCGTTCCAAATGATCCAAAATCATTTTTTTAAAAAGGTGTTTGAAGGAATTCCAGGCTTCTGACAGAAAAGGGGGAATACTGTGCACGTGGTTGGTTGGACATCACACTTCCTGGGAATGTGTGGGATCCATTCCATGAAAATCCTGTCCTGTGGACCACCAAATCCCTCCTTTAGTGGGAAGGTGGAGCATCCCTGATGCATCCCATAGGTTCTCCCTATGGATAATCCCAACATTCTCAGGTAGAGCTCCAGGGAAGGAATTCTCTCAACTTCGTGCTCCTTTCAGAGAATTTCCCCCTCCATTTCCCAGAGAATTTGGATGAATCCATAGTTCTGTTCCTGGATTTGAAGGTGACCTACTTAGCCCTTGATCCCAAAGTTCCAGGCGTTCAGCTCCTGCCACCACAGAGGGACTTTCTGCTGGAAAATCCCTGTTTGGTTGGCCTCTTAATAGTGTTGGTGGAGACAAATTCCCTTCAAAATTCCAGGGAGGAATGGCTTTAGGTAGTGAATGAATTAGTTAGGAGTGAATTAGTAGCTTCCTGAATCCCAGGAATGTCTCGTGGCTTTTTCTTGTCCAGGTCAATTTATTTCTCCTGGGTCAGTCCAACACCTCAATCCACATTTAGGAAGATCCAGGGAAAGTTTATCCGGATAATTTTCCACCTAAGCAATAATGCAAATATTGGATGTTGCATCTCATGGGATAATCTTGGTTTAAAGGTGGTTTGGGAAAATGCTCAAACCATTCCCAGAAAACCAAAGCCTTGCAGTGCCGTCGTTCTTTTCCTAAAGAAATGATGGATTTTGGAGTCCCACCTGTGGGAATTTGGGAACAGACACCACAGAAACCCAACCAAACAACGACCCAACAACCTTTAAAAAACCCCAAATCCAAACCACAATCCCACAACTGGGAAGTCAGGCAGATTCCAGAGTCAAATCTGTGTCAAATCGCGTAAAACCACGCGTTGTCTGATGGTGAGACAGAGCCGTGGAGAGGCTTGGATTTAGGGGAGGGATCCCAAATCATCAGATCTGGGATTTTTGAGCTGGGCTGTGGCTGCTGTTGCTGTTTTATGGAGTTTTTATTTGGGAATGTTTGCTCCAGATGATAAATATCAGTGGGAATTTCATGTTGGCAGCTGGTTAAGATTATTCCAAGTGTTCCAGTGACCTCTTCCTTCAAAAAATCCTTTAAATCACCATTCCCTGCTCTTCCTCCATCCTCTCCCTCCCGCATTTTTGCTCCAGTGATTATTTCCTTACATGCTCTAAATAACGCATTGAACCCCGACCTTTCCTCTTCCTCCTCTGGCTCTTCCCAAAAATAAACATTCCGGCTGGAATTTATTATTTTTTCCCCCCACTTTCCAACTCACCCAGGCTGGCTATTTTTAATTCCAGCCGCCAAGAAGTGTCTGAGGGATAAATGTGCTCCAGGTGCTGAGGGAAAAAAGTGGAGCACTCCAGATCTCCCGGTGCCCTTGGGAATTAGTGGTCATCCCTGAAACTCTTCCCAAATGGATCCCCAAATTGCTTTTTTTTTGTTTTCCAGCTCCTGAAAGGATCACATTGTGCTGTTCCAATGGGAGGTGCCTCCTGTCTTAAATTCTTGATCCCTCGCTCTTTCCTTGACCTTCACAGATCCAGGGATTGGATTTATTTCCCTCCTGCTCCTGCCCTTTAAACGTTTCCACATTCAGCTCCCCCACCCTTATTTTTAGGGAATAAATCTGCCAATCGCAGTTTTTAGGGAGTAAAAGCATCACTCTGACTTTTGGGAAGTTGGATATCCCCATCTCCATATTCCCGAGGGGAAAATATATCTTATTTCCAGTTTTTTCCAAGTCTTTCCCAACAGTAAACGAGAAGGAGGTGGGAAGAGGCAGTGGAGTGACCCAGCAGTATAATTTAAAAAGCAGGAATTGCTTTTCCTGCAGGAAAAAACGTGGAAATTTCTGAGCGTTGAAAAACATTGCATGAAACTTGGAGCAAATGAGGCCTGAAATGGACTCTCAGAGGGAGAAGGTTTTTCCTGTTGGATTTTCCCGGCAGTGGGATCCTGGGAGGTTTTGTTCCTGGCTGGAATGGGGGTTGGAAGTTTGGTTTCCAGGCTGGAGCAGAGCTTTTGGAATTCGGGGTGCTGGTGGAGTTTCCTCGCTGGTTAAAATGCTGGAAAAGAGGGAGAAGGGGGTTGGGGATCTCTGGGCTTGGATGTGGCAGAGAGGGAGGATTAGGGAATCATGGAATGGTTTGGGTGGGAAGGGACCTTAAAAAATCATGGAATTCCGTGGGCAGGAACACCTTCCACTATCCCAAGTTGCTCCAGCCTGGCCTTGGACACTTCCAGGGATGGGGCAGCCACGGAATTCTCTGGGAATTCCATTCCAGCCCCACACCACCCTCCCAAGGAAGAATTCCTTCCCAATATCTCATCTAAATTTCCACTTTTCCGCAGGGAAGCCATTCCCTGTGTCCTGTCACTCCATCCCTTATCCCAAGTCCCTCTCCAGGAGCCCCTTGAGGCACTTGAAGGGGCTCTAAGATTTCCCTGGGTTCTTCCCTTCTCCAGGTGAACACCCCCAAACCCTATTCCCATTTTCCCAGGATTTCAGCTCCCTGGGCCACGACTGCCTTTGCCCACACTGTCCGTTTTTCCTTCACCACCAAAAATCATGGAAAAATCCCTGGATTGAGGCATGGCTCCTTCCTTCAGGTGTTTTCCCTGTGGAAAACCCACGTGCCTGATCTGTTTGTGCCCAAGCTGGATTCCAGCGGATTCTGGGCCGCCTCTTCCCGAGTTGCTGACATTTTCCTGCCTGCCTCGTTGCATTTTTATTGATCTTCCCTCTCTGCTCCGTGCCCCGCCGGAATGGAAATGACTTCCAACAGGGTTTGGAAAGCCGTTGGAAAAACGTTACTTTGGGAAGTGGTGCTATGGAATGATGGGTTTTTTATTGATCTCCCTCGTGTGCCTCACACCCGGCTGGGAAAAGCCATGGAAAAACATGGAAAAGTGCAATTCTTTATGGGATGGAAAACGGGGTGGTTTCCTGTCTGGAAGAAGTGGATGGGCGATGAGGTGCTGTGGAATAATGGCAGAATTTCGGTTTCTTTGGAATTTCGACCCGCTGTCAGTCCGAGATGCTGGGACCAATCAAATCGTGGAATTGTGGAATGGTTTAGGTTGGAAGGTGATGTAAAAATCATCCAATCCCACCCGCTTGCCATGGGAAGGGAGAATTTCCACTATCCCAGGTTGCTCCAGCCTGGCCTTGGACACTTGCAGGGATGGAGCAGCCATGGCTGTTCTGGGAATTCCATTCTAGAGCCTCCCCACCCTCACAGAGAGGAATTTTTTCCCAAAATCCCATCTAATCCTGCCTTCTGTCCATGTGAAGCCATTCCCCCCTGTCCTGTAATTCCATGCCTTTTCCTAAAGCCCTTTCCCAGCTTTTTTTGGGACCCCTTTGGACTCTAAATCCTTTCCAAGGTCCCAAATGAAGCTGTCCCTGGATTCTGAGCTCCAGGTGGACTCTGAAGTGATAATGCTGCTGCTTGGAGAGCCCATCTTCCTTCTTTTCAATATTCCACAGTTATTTTTTATCTTTTTGGTGTCCATTTTTAAATCCCTCACGTTCAGGGATGCATCCCAAGCTGTCCCAAGCACGGGCACAAGGATTTGCGGATATATGAATGCGTCCTCAATTTTATTGGGAATTAAGCTGCCTCTTAAGGGTTTTCTGGATCCATTGAGAGACCTGGAGTTGGATTTCTGGATGCTTCCTAAGCTCCTTTGCTCCCTTTAATCCAAAGGGTGCATCCATGGATCCGTGTCCCCTACAAGACAGGGAAGGGAGGAATCCCGTGGAGGTTTTTTTTTTGGATTGCTTGGAAAAATATAATAATAGAACAGAATTCCTCGTCAGGATTTAATGTGGTTGGAATTATTTGGGCAGAATTAGGGAAAGGCATGAGGCAGAAAAATCCCAGTTGGGAGCAGAGGAATCCAGGGATTTGAGCTCACGGATCTCTGACCACATCAGCAGGTTCTGGGTAAGGTGGGAGGGGATTTTTCTCCACTTCCCAGAAAAACTAGTGGGATTTGGGTCAGAGGTTGTCGGGTGAGGCTGCTGGACTAGGAATCATCCACATGGCTGGAATTCTTAATCACGGAATCATGGAACGGATTGGAATTAAAGATCATCTCATTCCATGAGACACCTTCCCCTATCCCAGCTTGCTCCAAGCCCTGTCCAGCCTGGCCTTGGACACTTCCAGGGTTTGGACAGCCATGGAACTCTCTGAGAATTCCATTACAGCCCCTCACCACCCTCCCTGTAACAAACTCCTTCCTTAAATCCAGTCTAAATGGATCAAGAATCCTGCTGGGTTGGAGGTCTTGGACTGGTGACTCCTGTGGGGATGGTGCCAGGCCAGGAGCGGCTTCCCTCGGGATTAGCGTGTCCCTAATTAAGTGTGGCTGGATTAAATGGAGCAAAAGCATGGAAAAACCTCTTTATTTTCCTATAATTCCACGTTAAATTGATTTTCATTGCACCCTCTGCCTCTCCCAAGCTGCAGAGAGCATTCCCTTCCCTATTCCCACCTTCTGTGCCATTTCCAGGAGATACCATCGGATCTCTCAGAGCTCCCAGGACGGGGAAAATTCCAAATGAATTTTTAGGAAACTTTTCTTTTCCCCCTTCTTCTCCTGTGTCTCTGACATCTCCTGAATGCCACCTTGAGGAATCCATATCAGAGTGTGGTGGCTCCACACCAGGGATTTTCTCTCTGGAAGGAGGTGGTGCTCCCCAAAAAAATTCCCACAGTGGCCCAGAGAGCACATTTTCCGTCTGGGAATTTTCTGTTTTAATAGGAAGTTCTTGAGGTTTTTTTCTATTGAGGAAAATGCTGTGCCCAGAACTCCAAACCTGAATAAATGACTCCAGAATAATTCCTGTTCGGTCACACTCCAGCTCACCTGAACAATTCCCCCTTTGTTTCCTCAGCTGGGAGGGAGAAGGGGCATGGAAAGGGATTTTTATCAGGATGGAAGTTGGAATAAGATCAAAGAATGGGTTGGGAGGGACCTTAAAAATAATTCCCAACCCTTTTCCATGGGCAGGGACATCTCCCACTATCCCAGGTTGCTCCAAGCCCCATCCTGACCTTGGGCACTTCCAGGGATGGAGCAGCCACAAAATTCTCTGGAAATTCCGATTCAAGGCCTCACCACCCTCATCATAATGCTCAGAGCACAAAACGAGGTTTTTGTGGGAAAAGCCGTGGGAATAACCCATGGAATAACACAGGGAGAAAAATCTGATCATCTCCAGATTTCCCCAAAGTGTCTTTGGGAAGCTCCAAACAGGAGATTAACACAAATCCTTGGGAAAAGCCAAGCTGGGTGTGCAGGAGGAGCAGAATCCTCCATTTCCTGATGTTTTTCCACAGAAGAAAATCCCGATCCAGACTTTTAAGCCACTTCTAAGCCTCATTCTATGTGTTCCTCAGTGATCAGCCCATGGAGGGTCTTTGGCCTTTGGAATTCTGTCCTTTTGGCAGTAAGGATAATAGGAAAATCAGGAACCTCCCGGCAAGTGCAAATATCCTTTCCTTAAGGGTTTTAACTATGGGAAAAGCGGCCTTTGGGTGGTGTAATTTTGAGGGAATACCTGGCTTGTGTGGCCAGGAGGATCAGGGAAGTGACGTTCCCACCGTGCTGAGGGATCTCAAATCCTGGGATCGGTTTTGGAGCCCTCATGAAAAGGAGGACATTGAGGGTCTGGAGCATGTCCAGGGATGGGAATGGATTTGGGAAACACTCTGGAGCACCTGGGGCAGCTCATCCTGCAGAAAAGGAGGTTTTTTAAGGATAAATATACTCAGTTTAAGAGTTGTCCCCCCTTGTGTCAAATGCCACTGGGAAGCCAGGAATTCCAATTCCCTCCTTTGTTCCCTTAACCTCAAATGAAACATGGAAAACACCTAAATTTGGAAAACTGAGCCTGGGGCAGCAGATTAGATATTTTAGTGCCATGAGGAAGGTTTTTTCCGGAGAACTTGGAAAAGGGAATTGCAGAGGGTACGAATCTGCCCGCGGAAGTAATTAAAGGTTATTGGTGACTCACGGATCTCCCTCCACCCACATTCCCTGATCCAAGCATCTCATTCTTCTTTTCCTGATTCATGTCAGATTTTTCTGGGTGGTGGAAATCATTTATCCCTCAGGGAGGCTCCAGGGAGATCTCAGAGCCCCTTCCACGGTCTAAAGGGGCCCCAGGAGAGCTGGAGAGGGATTTTGGATAAGGGATGGAGGGACAGGATACAGGGAATGGCTTCCTACTGGTTAGAAGGGATATTGGGAAGGAATTCTTCCCTTTGAGGGGCTGGAATGGAATTCTTAGAGAATTCCATGCCTGCCCCAATCCTGGAAGTGTCCAAGGCCAGGATGGATGGGGTTTGGAGCAACCTGGGATAGTGGAAGGTGGTTGGAACTGGATGGTTTTTAATCCAATCCCAGGACTTCCCCTTCCATCCCAAAAACATCCCACCTCAACCTCTCCTGATGCCATCTGAGGCCGTTTCCTCTTGTCCCATCCCTTGTTCCCTTGGGAGAAAATCCCGACCCTCGCCCAGCTCCAACCCCGGAGCAGAAACATGGGGGGAAAAGAACCAACAACTGTGGAATTAATCCAAAGGGACAGAAAACTCGGGAGAAGAAAACTGGATGTGAAGGAGGCCGAGGATGCTCCGGGCTACGCGTGGAAGTTGCGTGCACGGAGAGGGACGTGGAGCCTCTTTGATCGTGATCAGGAATGAAGTGCAGGCTTGGGAAAAAAACAGGGAAGTGAGGAATGGTTGTGAGGAAAACACAGGCATTGCTTCAGTTCCCAAGTTGCTGCTGAGTTCCTAAATCCGTGTTTGTGGAGAATGTTAAAATATTCTGGTGAAACTTAAATCCCAGGGAATAAAGGGAGATTTGGTGTTGCCTCTGTGGGTTTTTTAGGAATTGTTGTTCCTGGAAAGTCGTGGAATTAGGGAAGCCTTCGAGGTATTTGGGGTAGGAAGGGCAGGAAAAGATGAGTTTATGGATTGGTGCCATGGAGATTTGCCAGAAATTGTGGGAATTAGAGTGGACCAGACAGGCTTTGTAAGGAAGAGTCTTGTATGGAGCTTCTGGAGTAGTGGAAAATATTTCTGTAGTAGGATAGATGTGTAAAAATCTCCTTTTTATCAGGAAAATTTACAGCAGGAACTGCTGGAGCAGGAGCCGCAGAAACCTCAGAGCAATGGTCAAATCACCAAAAAAACATTCCATGATTTGAGGGTCTTGCAGCTCTTGCTTTGTCTCCTTCACTGAACCAAGAATTCCAAGGGAAAGCTCGGGATTGGGAGAGGTTTTGTCGTTCATCCCAAACATCTTATGGAGAAGGGAACAAGCAGGATGGGACCTCGTAGAGATGGTCTGAGGATGCCCCAGGACAGAGACAGTTTTTTTGTGGATCCTTCTCCATGAATGTACCTTTGTGTTTTGGATAAAATTTGCCTGGAAATGTTTTTTATCCCATCTTTTCCCTGCAAGATACCAAAGGAATGGGAGCGAGAGGGCAGGAGAATGGGGGGGGAAAAAAAAGGGACAAAAAGTGTGGCCGTAGCAGGAACTCGACACTTGGAGAAATTCCAAGATGAACTTGGGCACAAGGAAAAAATTTTGGAAAGATGCTGACGGGATGCTGGAGCCGGCTGGGGGTTGGGATCAAGGGACTCCCAGGGACAAAGAAACAGGATGAGAGCAAACTCAAGCTGTGCCAGGGGAGGTTGAGGCTGCATTTTGGGGAAATTCCAAAATTGGAATTTGATTTTGGGAAAATTCCAAAATTGTGCCTCCTGGACAGGGCTGTCCAGCCTTGGCACAGAGAGACTCGGGAAATTTTTTTTGGCTGGGAAGGATAACGAGGCCTTAATGCAGAATCCATTGGAGGCCAGATCCGTTTGATGCAGGAGATGGAAAAACTCCAGTTAAGAATCCACGGAAATAGGAATGACAAAGGGTGTGGGATCTTTCCTTGCCTTCTTTTTCTTTTTTTCCTTTTTTTCTGACTGCATTTTTATGATTCCCAGGCAAGGGAATCCCAAGTTTTCCTTCCTAAAACCATCCTGCCCTGTGGTGTCCATCTTCCTGAAGTTCAGATCAGCTCTTAAATCGGTGGAATATTTCCAAGGAATTGCCTTTTTTCCCTATTCCTTCAGTGCAGATGTTAAATGCAAACCCTTCCAAGTTGCACTTATTCCTTTCCCTGTTTTAGGTTCATCTACCCCTCACAAATTTCATTTCTTTTAAAGTTCATTTACCCTCCCCAAATTTCCTTTCATCCCTAAAAAAAGGCCTTAAACCGCTCTAAAGGGCAAAAATACTCGGAACAGATTTGGTTTTATTCCACATCTGACTCAGGAACTCTTCCGTCAGCTGGAGGAGGAGGAAGAATAATTGGGAATATTCAACCCTTCCCGAGCAATGTTCCAAGAACATTCCTAATGCAGCCAGAGTAAGATTTGATTTTTGCAGCTCTCTCGGTATTGATTGGTTGCTTCAATTTGTTTGTTGTCCAAAAAAGGAAGGAAAATGTTTTATAAAAAGATGTCTGAGCACGCCCAGCGATGGCTGGACCATCACGGAGTTTCTTTGGCTGTTCTTGGTTCATTTGATTCCTATTTAAATCCGGCAGGGATTTATTTTGTCGCGTTTCAAAGGAGAAAAACGGGAGGAGTGGGCGGATCTCGTTGGGACCCTGATTTAGGAGATGTCTGGGGGGTGGCTCCTCCTTCCCCGCCTCAAACTGGAGCTTTTTTATCCCAAATTTCTGTCTCACCCTCGCCTGGGTGCAAGCGGCATTTATCAGCCTGAGGAGAATAAATTATAAACGTGCTAAAAAAAAAACCCCAAAACAAACCAAATCTTGATGTTGCAGGAATTTTCCTGCTCTCCTCTTTGTTTCCCTGCATTTTTAGTTACACTTTCCAGCCGTGGCTTCCAAGAGCACGGGTCACTGATTCTCAGATTGGCAGATGAGATTCCCTCCAGCTCCGACGTTGCTCCAAGGAATCCGTGTCTGGACAGGCGGAATTAAACCAGGCGGGCACCGTTGGGTGAAGAACCCAACCAAGGCATTGCTTGGGGGTTGGAAACATCCTCAGAGCGCAGAAGTGTCTGGAAATTCCTATTCCTCCCTCGAAATTTGTTGCCCAGGCTTTTCTCGGGAGTTGAGGTCAGACTCTTGGGATCTGTCTCTGGGCTTGGAATGCTGTGTCATCCGGGAATCTTTGCCTCGATTTCTGAGCAGGGATATTGGGTGGTTCTTGAGTTCCTCCTTGAATGGTTGGGTTTAAAGGCTCTCAGCTGGAAAAGTCTTGGGGGTTGGGATTCATTTTCCTTTCCCTCAAAACATTGGATGGTGTTGGAACAGGCTGGAAGAGCTGGGAATATCGAGCCTGGAGAAAAGAAGGATCCAGAGAGACTGTAGAGTCTCTTCCAGTGCCTCAAGGAGCTCCAGGAGAGCTGGAGAGGGATTTGGGACAAAGGATGGAGAGACAGGACACAGGGAATGGCTTCCCACTGCCACAGGGCAGGATTGGGTGGGATATTGGGAAGGAATTCTTGGCTGTGAGGATGCTGAGGCCCTGGAATGGAATTCCTGGAGAAACCATGGCTGCCCCATCCCTGCAAGTGTCCAAGACGAGCTTGGATGGAGTTTGGAGCACCCTGGGATGGTGGAAGTTGTCCAGGGAGAGGAGTTGGAACTGGATGGTCTTGAGGGTCCTTTCCAGCCCAAACCATTCTGGAATTGAGTCCTGCTGGTGCCACTTTAATGGGAGCACTCAGCATTCTGCTGGATAGCAAGAACAACTCCGTCTGCAACACCTTGAAACCGTGGCTGTCATGTGGCCAAAGTCCTGCTGACCACTGACCTTCTCCATGGACACTCAGCTGCCTTGGAGAATATCCCAGGCAGTTCAGACTTTTGGAGAAACGACTTTTTGAATGGTTTGTGGTGGGAAACATTCCTTGCGAACTCACTGGGATGAGTCGCCCACGTCACCCGGAGCCAGACCTGTGCCAGACAGGCCAAACGAGTTCTGGAGACATCAACGACGTCTCATCCATGCCCAAACAACCACTGTCATCCCCCAAACGTTGGGATGAGATCGTTTATCCCGGGAGGCAGCCGGTGGTTCCTCCAAGTGTCTGGGGGATGATTTCCCTAATTTTCCTGCCGCTCCAGGGATTTTAATCAGCCAGCAAATTGCAGGCTTGGCTGATTCCCGCCTTATCTCCCGGTCTTGCTGCTCGGGTTCAAGGGCCCTGCTTGGCTTTGTCATTTCAGGACGAGCTCCCCAACTTCTCTGAGGGCGGAATTACTGGGATTAAAGGCTTTGGACACGCAGGAGCTGCTGGTTTGAGCAGCTTCTCCAGGAGAGCAAACTTTGTTTAACCACGGGAAGCATTTTGGGCTGTTTGGATCTTTCCAGCTGAGGAACCTTCCTGTGAAAAGCCCCCGTGACTCAAATCTCCGGGAATCACATTAAATCCGCCAAATTCTCCTGTCATCCTTAAAAATTCCATGACGTAGCATCCCTTTAACCTGGTTACCTGCTTTTCCCGTGGTCTTTCAAAGGGATCCCTGCATTTCCTCTGCCCTATTTTCCCTCGGCAGCTCCGTCGCGAGGGTGACACGGATAAGAAGGGAAATTTTTGCTCTCCCACGGGGCCAGGAGGCTGATTTGCTCACGGAAGGCATCGCTGGGATAATCAAACCTTTCAGCTGCTTTGTTCCAGGCACCTATTATTGGAAAAGGAGGCTGCTGTGAAGTCTCACAAAGGATTGGGAAGGCTGGAATTCAAAGGGAAGCAGGTTCAGGAGGAGGAGGATTTGGTCCCTTTCTTACCACGGAGAGGATGTGGGAGTTGGGATTTGGGTCCTACATAGTAAAAACAGATCCTAATTGCTAAAAATCCTTCTTGTTACCCCAAAATTGCTGTGACAGGTAAACAATTGCTGATATTGTCATTCCAAAAAATGACAATATTAAAAAAAAAGCAAACATTATCCGGACACTAATTTCCCTGTTTCTCCAGTCCGCAGCTCCAGATCTTCCAAGATGTGAGTGATGGGTGGACTGGACGAAACTCCTCCAGTTCTGTGGTAGTTTCTCTCCTGTTTTGTTCTCCAGAGTGGTGGAGTTTGGTCTCCCAGTCCAAGAAACATTTGGAAAATACTCTCTAGGACATTGTGGGATTTTAGAGGCTGTCCTGTGGAGGACTCGATGATCCTTGTGGAAGAGCTCAGGTTATTCCATGGTTGTGCATCTTTGAGAATTTTGCCATGACTCTCACCCTTTGTGTTTTGGGGTGTTAGGAGTTAGCCAAGCCTGGGAAAACAGGGAAGGAATAATGTTAGCTTTAAAATCAAATTATTGGCTTTTGGGCAGGGAAAATTCCATTTTGGATGGAGTGGGGGTGATGGAAATGGGCTCTTTGCTGTAGAGTAGCCCCAGCACTGTCAGAATTCCTAAAAATGTTTTATTTTAAGGATCCTCTTCATGAGCACCCAAGACCACCCTGACTTGTGTTCCATAATATTCTTCCTGGGGAGAACTGAGTTCCTGGCACTTCAACCACCCCAAACTGGTTTAAAACTCCGCTTTGAGCCCTAAAGACTGGGAAAATCCTTATTTAAATATTCCTTATGCAAAGTGGAGCTCCTGACTCGACTGGTGCTGCAGGTATTCCCTTGTTTCACAGCCTCCTTATCCCACAACAGCTTCTCCTACGTTTTCAGCTCCCGTCTGCAGCTCCAACCACAAATCCCAAAGTTTTGAGTCAGCTCCTCATCCCTGCTGCCTCTGGAGCGTTTCTCTCCCACTCACACGCGGCTCCTCTTCCCTTGGCTTTCCCACTTGCCAGCCCGGCAATCATTCCCTGCTCCGGCGGTGGATAAATAGGGATTAATCATCCTGACAGCTCTGTGATGACTTCCAGGGCACCTGATTTAAATGGGATGAGACAAAATCTTATTTATCGTGTCTGTCTTTAGCAGTCATCTGCTCTTCCTCCTTTCCTTTATTGTTTGTCTAAATCGGACGTGGATCTGTCGGAGCAAATCCAGGAGATGCTCTGAGGGCTGGAGACCCTCTGAGGCCCTGGAATGGAATTCCTGGAGAAGCCATGGCTGCCCCATCCTTGGAAGTGTCCAAGGCCAGGCTGGATGGGACTTGGAGCAACCTGGGATGGTGGAAGGTGTCCCTGCCCGTGGCAAGGAGTTGGGACTGGAAGATCCTTAAGGTCCCTTCCCACCCAAACCTTTCCACGATTGCTATTTCTGGAGGTAGTTGGCTCAGCCGTGCTCCAGCAAGGCATTAAAAATCCCACAAATTATTCCATTTTCTTCAACTTCTTGTCATGCCTGGGCTCCATCTCCCTGAAAACCTTGGTTCTGCCTTATTTTGTTGGGATTTTGGAAGGGTTTTTTTTTTCTTCTCCTCATCTTTCCCCTTCCAAGGCCTTCAACCACAGAGTTCCACCCAACCCTGGGTTCTTCTCCCACCTGTAGAATACACAGCTGCTAAACCAGGATTTTCCAGGTTATCCCAGACTTTGTAACAGGCCTGGAAGGTCTGAGAAATTTATTGAGGAGCCTCGTGGGATTTGCTACAAAATTTGCCCCCTCCTGCCTTTATTTCTCACGTTTTCCTTCTGCTCCATTTCCCCTCGCTTGCTTTTTTCGCACCTTCCGCATCCTCCGTCACGGCTCCGGCAGAAACTCCTTCATCCCTGCGAGGAGAGACTCGGAATTCTGTCAGAAAGCTGCAGAAGCACAAAAATATCCCTTCTGGCTGCTTTTCCCAGAGTCCCGTGGAGCTGCAGGGATGTGTGAACTTTATCCACAGGTGCTTCACGGATTTTTTGCTCCTCATTTTTTGGTGCCAGGACCTCTGCCCTCTTCCCTTGGGATCAACCTTTGAGTTTCCTCCTCCTCCCATTGTTTATCGGTCATTCCCTGCAGGAATTGTCTCATATCCCACTGCAGGTGCCTGAATGTCACCCTTAGGACGATGGAATGGTTGAGGTTGGGAAAGATTTCCAAGCTCAAGGAGTCCAGCCATTCCTTCGGCATTGCCAAAGCCACCACTGGCCATGTTCCCGGGTGCTACATCCACAGGGATGTTAAATCCCTCCAGGCATGGGGCCTTCACCCCTATGCCAGCCCATTCCAGGAGGAATATTCCCAAAATCCAGCCTCAACCCCCCCTGGCACAGCTTGAGGCCATTTCTTCTCATCCAGACCCTTGTTCCCTGGGAGCAGATCTCAACCCCCACCTGGCTCCAACATCCTGTCACCATCTTCCCAACTGTTTTCCTCGTGCCCAAGCTCTGCCGTTCCCTTGGAATTTCTCCAACTGTTGAGCTGCTGCTACAGTCACACTTTTTGTCTTTTTTTTTTTTTTTTCCCCATTCTCCTGTCCTCCCACTCCCATCGCTCCCGCTGCCATTCCTTCAGTATCTCGCAGGGAAAAGATGTTTTCACACTCTGGGATCTTGTGGAGCCTTTGATGCTCGGATATGCAAATTTATTTGCATCTCCTTTGTGCCGCTGGTACCTTGCTGTGTCTTTCAGGTGCCGGATTGTTGATCCAGCTCCGCTGTATCCCACTGGGAATTAACCCCCGTGCTGGGAGGCTACTGGTAGCAGCTAATCCTCGGGGGAAAAGAAAAACAGCACTAATTCGTGGCAGTTTTAGCGTGGAGTTTTTTGGCCACTGTGCACCATGAACAAGAGGCTGGAGTGAAAATTCGGGGTGTGGGGTTTGGGAAAAATGTTGGGAAAACAGTGCCGAGGATATCCCGTGATCTTCCTTGTACTGCAGGAAAATGGGTCCCGGTTGTGTCAAACCGGGAGGAAATGATAAAATCTTCCATTGGTCTCGGCATGATTCCTCGGGAAGAACTTGGGATTTTCGTGGGGTATTTGGGGTGCTGTCCCTGCTGGATGAGGAGCCTTCAAAGTGGGGATTTGAGGGCTCTGTCTCAGCTGCACTTCATGGAATCATGGAATAGTTTGGGTTGGAAGGAACCTTAAAGATCCCATTACTAATCTTTGCTATCCGTTTCCCTGGCTGTTGGAAAAGTGACTCCTATCCATGGATATCCATCTGTTTTTCCTTGAGGGAAAATACAACATAATCCCTCCATGGAGGAGCTTAACATTTGAGGGTGTTTTGAGGGAATGAGAATGTTGGCGCAGCCGGGTCATTCAGTTCCTTGTATCCAAGTTTTATTATGGATAAGGCACGTTTCCACGTGATGGAGATGGGAATGTGATCCATGCAGTGCAGCCAATTGGCTGACTGGGAAGCCAAAATAAACAGTGTGGAGTAGGAGGAGGAATTTTGATGTGGCAGGGAACAAAATCCGGTGTAGGTTGGTGTGGAGTTGATTTGAGCCTCAAATGGGAGGAATTTAACCCAGAATTCTTGCACGGAATCTGACGATGAATTCCCTGTTTCCTTCTGGGATGTTGATGGGCAGTGTTGTCCTGGCCTGCTAGGGATTGCTCTGTGAGTTATTTTGGGAGAGTCTGTGGAAAAGGGTTGGATGTGGAAGGTGAGGAAGGGTCCATTGTGAAAGGTGAGGAATAATCTGGTGTGGAAGTCTGGGAATGGTCTTTGGGGAAGTGGGAAAGGGTTCCATATGGAAGGTGAGGAATGGTCTCATTTGGAAGGTGACGAAGACTCTGGTGTGGAAGGTGAGGAAAAATCTGGTGTGGAATGTAGGGAATGGTATGATGTGGAAGGTGAGGAATGAATGGNGAAGTGGGAAAGGGTTCCATATGGAAGGTGAGGAATGGTCTCATTTGGAAGGTGACGAAGACTCTGGTGTGGAAGGTGAGGAAAAATCTGGTGTGGAAGTCTGGGAATGGTCTTTGGGGAAGTGGGAAAGGGTTCCATATGGAAGGTGAGGAATGGTCTCATTTGGAAGGTGACGAAGACTCTGGTGTGGAAGGTGAGGAAAAATCTGGTGTGGAATGTAGGGAATGGTATGATGTGGAAGGTGAGGAATGAATGGATGTGGAAAGTGAGGTACAATGTGTTGTGGAAGGTGGGGAACATCCCTTGTGGAAGGTGGGGAATGTCCCCTGTGGAAGGTGGGGAACGTCCCTTGTGGAAGGTGGGAAATGTCCCTTATGGAAGGTGGGGAATGGTCCTGTGTGGAAGGTGAGGAATGATCCGGTGAGGAAGGTGAGGAGTGGTCCAGTGTGGAAAGACTATGTGGAAGTTGAGGAAGAACCCTTTGTAGAAGGTGAGGAAGGGTCTGATGTGGAAGATGAGGGACATTCCCATGTGGAAGGTGAGGAAGAGTGCAGTGAGTGAGGGGAGGAAGGGTTCAGTGTGGAAGGTGAAAAAAAATCCCATGTGGAAGGTGGGGAATGGGTCCAGTATGGAAGGTGAGAAAGAGTCTGGTGTGCAAGGCGAGGAACAATCCCATGAAAGGTGAGGAAGGATCTGGTTTGGAGAGAAAGCACTGATCTGGTGTGGAAGGGGAGGAGAAGTTCAGGGTGGACAATGAGAGGTAGCCCAGTGTGGAAAGGGAGGAAAGGTGAGGAAGGCTCCAGGAAGGTGAGGAGCAATCCCATGTGGGAAGTGGGAATCAATCCTATGTGGAAGGTGAGGAAGGGTTCAGTGGGAAAGATGAGGAACAATCCCGTGTGGAAGGTGAGGAAGGGTCCTGTGTGGAAGGTGAGGAACAATCCCATGTGGATGGTGAGGAAGGGTTCAGTGGGAAAGATGAGGAACAATCCCATGTGGAAGGTGAGGAACAATCCTGTGTGGAAGGTGAGGCAGGACTGTTTGAGGTGGGCTGGAAGGACCTCGTGCCTGTGATCCCACAATCTCCCGGTGTTCCGTGGCCCCCACAATCCACGTGCTGTGCCAACCCTGAGCCGACTCCCAGATCTCCCCCAGTGCAGCTGCAGCAGGATTTAAACTCAAAGCCAAAACCTGGTTTGATCCTCCGTCCCGAATCCCACGGCGGATGCTGAGGAGCGCTCTGGGTCCTGGCAATTAAACCCCGCTAACGATGGAATCGGTCGTTCCATCCCTCGTGATTGCAGAGGGACGTTCCTGGCGCAGCCTCTTAACGAGCTCCTTCCAACACGGTTCTGCAGCACTGTAAAAAAAATAAAAAAGGGGAAAAAAAATGAAAGCATGTTTTAAGGAGACAGATTGCTGCCTTCATCTGGCTGCCTGATTAGATGCCAGGGCGGCACCGTGTGACAGGAATTCCATTCTTTCCCTTCTCCGCGTTTCCCTCCCATCTCTCTTTTCCCTCTTTTGTTGAAATATTGTTGTGCTGGGTGATTTCTGATTCCCTAGGAAGATTCACTGCTGTGGGCAGGTCCCCCTTTGCTGCCTGAACTCGTGAAAACCTTGCAGCCTCCAGGCCCAAAGGTGACCTGCAGAGCTCCACAGGATTTTTGGGAAGCAGGAGCACAGTGCTGACAGCACGGTTGGCACCAAGAAAAGCGGATTTAAAGCAAAACTTGGGCTTGTTTTGCCCGTGCTGCTCTTCATCGAAATCTGAATTTTCAATGTAGTTTCCAAAGGTTTCCAAGCAACCGTGTGTGGTTGGCTTTGGCATGATCCCAGCGTCCTCTGTCTTCCTTTGGGATGGCGCCAGCCAGGAAGCTTCCTGCTGGCTTGGAGCAGTGGGAGATGGCCATCAATGTCCTCTGCTTTGGGAACCTGCTGGCTGCTGCTGCTGGGCTGTGGAGCTGGGTCAGTTATTCCCTGGAATTGCAGATGCCGAGGGTTTGGGACCTTCTGAGATCCCATGGTTGCTTGGGCAGAATCCCCCTGACCTTGAAAATGATGGGAAATGGGATCTCAGCATTTTCCATTCGTGGGTAGCTGGTGTCCAGTTCTGGAGTGTCCTGCATGGGAGGGATACGGAGCTGCTGGAGTGAGTCCAGAAGAAGCCATGGAGATGCTCCAAGAGCTGGAGACCCTCTGTTCTGGAGCCAGGCTGGGAGAGCTGGGAATGCCCAGCCTGGAGAAGGGAATGATCCAGGGAGACCTTGAAGCCCTTCCAGTGCCTCAAGGGGCTCCAGGAGAGCTGGAGAGGGATTTAGGACAAGTGATGGAGGGACAGGACACAGGGAATGGCTTCCCACTGCCAGAGGGCAGAGTTAGATGGGATATTGGGAAGGAATTCTTGGCTGTGAGGGTGGGGAGGACCTGGAATGGAATTCCCAGAGAAGCTGTGGCTGCCCCATTCCTGCAAGTGTCCAAGGCCAGGTTGAATGGGGCTTGGGGCAACCTCGAATATGGGAAGGTGTCCCTGCCCATGGCACAGGGGAGGAATTCCATGAGCTTTGAGATCCATTTCAACCCAGACCATTCCAGGATTCTGTAACAAAATTGGATTTGGCCGCTGTCCATCGTGGTGTTTAATGCTGTAAAAATCATTTGCTCTACTGCGACCTTTTCTGTGATGCTCTGATTTTTTTTCCTGTTTGCTGCACACACTAGGAGTAAAATCCAATCCCATTTATTCCACTGCGTCTCCACAGCCGAAATCTGTGAGTGTTGATGTTTTAATCCCATCATTTAACACGGTGCTCCCTCTCCATTCCCCCTGGCCTGGTGCAAATCCAACCTTAAGGAATGAAACTGGAAAACAAGACTGGCTCAGGACTGGAGAGCACCTTTTTTGGGATGATTTTTTTCTGTGTCAGTGAAGTTGCTTTCCCAGCTGTCCTGATATTCACACAACCATGAATAGTTTCTAAATTTGTATAAAATCTTCATTTCTGTTTGCTTGGATTCTTTGAAAGGTGTCCGTGTCCAGCTGGGAAATTGGGCAATGTTGTTTTTGTCCCACCTGGGAGCAGGAGCTGCAGGAATTCAGCCACTGGTCACAAAGTCCTCTTGAGTAACACTGGATTTAGGGAGTGGGAAATATAATTTCAGCCCTTGAGATCCTGGACATGAGTGCTCTCCTGGCTCTTGAGCAACCTTCCCAGGGAATAATAAAAACTGGGAGGAAAGGAAGGCTTGGTGTGCAGGGAGAGTCCTCCCTGTTGAGGTGAGCAGGTTGTGCTCCTAAATCCTTGGGGAACGGTTTGGGTTGGGAGGGACCCTAAAGAACATCTGGTTCCATCCCCTGGTCATCCCAGTCCCTTCATCCTGGCAGCTTTTCTCCAAAACGGTGAACTCCATGGCTGTGGGATTTGGTTTAGGTAGAGCCATCTCTCCTGAGGCTTTCTCAGGGTGTAGAGTCCTGGGCTCCCTCCCTCGAGGTCAGATGCCACCCCCCAGCAGTAACAGGATTCTGACAGTGGGATCCTGGAGGGACAGAATGTGGCGATGAATTTGCTGCCTTTGTTTCCCATGAAAAGTTTGATTTGAATGATATATTTGGAGAAGAGCCTGGAGTGACAGGACGAGGGGGAATGGCTTGAAACTGACAAAGGGAATTTGGGATATTGGGAAGGAATTCCTGGCTGTGAGAGTGGTGAGGTCCTGGAATGGAATTCCCAGAGAAGCTCTGGCTGCCCCATCCCTGGCAGTGTCCAGGGCCAGGTTGGATGCGGCTTGGAGCAACCTGGGATAGTGGAAAGTGTCGTGGTTAGAATGAGATCCTGGAGGTCTTTTCCAACCAAAACCATTGCATGATTCTATTAAAAGCTGCTTTTAAACTGTAACTGAGGGCTTCTGTTGAACTTCATGCTTTTTTGAAGGAATTTAATGACAGTCGAGGGAGAAGAATCCAAGTGATGTTTCCTGTTGAGGGATAACAATGCCAAACTTCCTCTTAACCAAAATATCACTGCTGTTCTTGCTGAGCGTGGAATTATTTTGGTTGAAAAAGAGCTCCAAGGTCATAAATTCCAACTGTGAACATTGCAGAGATGTCCTTTCAGCTGGAAAGGTCAGCACAGGTTTTTAGATGCTATTTAAGCTGGGCAAACAGCGATTTAGTTGGAAACCTGGGACAAGAATCCTGGTCTGGGTTGCCTGAGCTTTTCCTGAACCTCCAGGATTCCAGGTGGCCCCGAAAGGAAGGAGCTGTCCTAATGTGATGCTTTAATGGATTACCCGGAGATAATGAAAATTACTCTGCAGCAGCTTTAATCATCCCTTGCATTTCTTTGCTGCCAGAGACACGGCAGCTGTGTCCTAAAAGTCTGGTGGAGTGAGGGCTCCTGATGGATTGGGAATATTTCTCGGTGGCTGTTGGATTCTGCACACTCAGGCCTTGATGAGTCGTGATGCTTCGTTAGCTCCAGAGCAGCTAATGAGCAACCTGGATGGCAGGCTTTGAGCAAATCATGGAATCAGGGAATCATGGAATCATGGAATGATTTGGGATGGGAGGGATCTTAAGGATCATCCAGTCCCACCCCTCTGCCTCGGGCAGGGACACCTTCCACTATCCCAGGTTGCTCCAAGTCCCATCCAACCTGGTCTTGGACATTTCCAGGGATGGGGTGGCCACAGTTTCCCTGGAAATTCCATTCCAGGGCCTCACCACCCTCCCAGGGTGGAATTTCTTCCCGAAATCCCATCTAAACCCACTCTCTGTCAGTTTAAACCCCCCTTGTCCTGGCATTCCCAACTCTTAGTTCTGGAAGCTGCATCTCCACTTTCCAGGGATGGAGAGAACTTCCCCCAACCCCCTTTTGCTGAGGTCCAGGACAAAACTGAAACTTTAATTTTATTAAATAGATTAGCAGAGTAAAGCCCTAATTAAGAAGGGTTTAACAATAATCTCTCGGAACGAGCAAAGTCATGGTATCCTGCCTGTGGACTCGGCCATGCTCCGCTCCCTGTTTTTTTGGGAATGTTTTGTAATATGGCTTTTGTAACGCAGTTTTGTGGCTCTTTCTGACTTAGAATTTATTTACAAATCCCTCTCTCTCAAGGGATGACAGGGAAAAGGGGTCATGGAGCCACCATCTGTGGCCTTTGAATTTAACACAACCTAAATATTTAATCTATTTCATTTTGACTCTTTTGAGTCCTTTTTTTTTTTTTTTGGTGCAGGTGAAGCAAATCGTGTTTTACCAAACTAAAATTCCCACCTTTGCTCAGAATAACTCCAGGAAGTGGTCAGGGAATTTTAAAAAGCAGCGTGACAAGATATTATTGTTGTAGAGGGAACGGGCTCCCGGCGGGAAATCCATGAATGTCAACTTTAACATTTTCACTGCTCTTCCTACGCTTTCCTGGAATCCACCAGCCAAGTGGGTTTTCCTGCCCTGTCAACCTTTAGGGATGAATATTCCTTTTATTACTCCTCCTTTCTTCCCGTGTGATGTACGAGCCATGGGATGATGTCACAGGAGCTGAAATATGGCCGAGGAACAAATAAATGTTGTGAGGAACTGGAACAGAGGTGGGTGTTGTCCCAGGAAGACTCAAAGCACTGGAAAAGTGCCAGGAACCCCTTCCTGGGATTGGGGCTGCTTTTGTGGGGTTGATAATTCCAGGAGAGCTCAACTTCTTGTGGGGTTGGGAATTCTGGAGGAGCTCAACTTCTTGTGGGGTTGGGAATTCTGGAGGAGCTCAATGTCTTGTGGGGTTGGGAATTCCAGGAGAGCTCAACCTCTTGTGGGGTTGGGAATTCCAGAAGGGCTCTGATCCCCTTTTTCTCCAGGATGAGCCCTCTCAGCTCCCTCAGACTCTCCTTGGAAGTCCCTTCCCAGCCAAGGGAAAGAAGTCAGGAAGTGCCTCAGCCTTTCCCTCATCCTTTGTCCCCTTTCCCCGTCTATCCCACAAAGGTTGGAGAGTCTCAGCCCTATTTTTATGGATCCATGGGAGCATTTTCCATTGGCTTTTAGCTGCAAGAACCAGATCAATTCCAGTTGGGATTTGCCCTTTTTCCCATTTTCTCCTTGACCAGCCTCACAACATCCTTTTCTTGAGTTCCTGCCCTTCTTCCAGAGGCCACAAACTCCCTGTTTTCCATGAATTCCAAGCTGGACAGCCCTTTCCAGGAGGAGCATTCACTAAAATCCAACCTAAACCTTCCCTGGCACAGCTTGAGGCCATCTCCTCTTATCATGTCCGTTGTTTCCTGTGAGCCAATCCTGACCCCCACCTGGATTCATCCTGGGATCCTTTTGATCCCCTTTTTCTCCAGGGTGAGCCCCTCCAGCTCCCTAAGCCTCTCCTGTGACTCCAGACCCTTCCTAGCTCCATTCCCATCTCCAGACATGCTCCATCCCTCCAGGCTGCTCTTCCAACGTGATTGACGTTGTATCAGTAGTATCCAATTTTTTTTTTTTTAGGCCCAATTCTCACCCAGAATTCCAGTCCAACATCCTGGACGGAAATCTGATGAGCAGGAAGTGTTAATCCATGAGACACATTGTCCTAGACGTGCAGGAATGGGAAAGAGACTAAAAAATTCCTTTTCTAGAAGGACAAACATGAATCACTTTGTGTTGCTTTGTGAGTAATCCTGCAAATCCCTGGCGCCCGGCAGGAATTCTGCCACATCCCACCTAATCCGTGCTTCCATGGAGTAGCATCTCCCAGCTGGGTTAAATGGAGTTGAAGACAAAATTTAGAACAAGTGATAAAAGTCCTCGTGGGCTTTCTAAAAATGCAGCACCCTCTTGTCATCAGCATCGCAGTTTCCCGAGGAGCCAACGGGAACATTTTTCCCCGAGGAAAACGGGATTTGTCACCCGCAAGCTGTCGCGGCTCCCGTGACCTGCTGCCTCAGAAGCAGATTCCCTTGGGAATTTGCTTCGTGGTCACAAACGTGAGGAGGAGTGGGTGGCTTTTGAGGGTTGGTGTTTGGAGCTGGTGGGATCTTCAAGGTCTTTGCCAACCTACACTATTCTGAGGACGTAGGGGCAGGACAGGGAGTGGTTTCAAACCTCTGGAGATGGGAAAATGGGAAGGAATTCCACCCTGTGAGGGTGGTGAGGCCCTGGAATGGAATTCCCAGAGAAGCTGTGGCTGCTTCATACCTGGAAGTGTCCAAGGCTAGGTTGGATGGGGCTTGGAGCAACCTGGGATAGTGGAAGGCGTCCCTGCCCATGGCAGGAGGTTGGAATTCCATGATCTTTCAGGTCCCTTCCCACCCAAACCATTCCATGATTTTATTGTCATTCCATTATTTCAGTTGTAAAAGCAAAACCCTCCTTATTTGTGGAAAACTTCTTTTCATCCCTGGTGGCTCCTGGTGTGACAATATCGGGAATTTTGTGGAATGAACGTGGGTAAAACCTAAATCTCAGTGCTATGAAAGCATCACCCACTTCACCAGAGACGAACCCTTACATCACTCCTTTTCCATCAGAATTTAACCTTGGAAAATCATTCCTTAGAGCCAAAATCCACCCTAGGGAGCAGATTTCCCAGGCTTGGTCATTCCTTCAACTTGCAAAGTTGGAAGGAGGAAGGAATTTTCCAGAAAGACTGGGAGACCTCTCAGATGGTTCAGGTCTCATCCCTGGCTTTGCTAAACCCTTCTCTAGTACAGACTGGGTTTAATCCCTTGGTTTTAAGGACTAAGCCCCACCCACTTTTGGGTATTTGCTGGGTGTTATTTCTGTGGCATTTGTGGTAGTTATGGAAAGGGATGGGATAAAACAGATTTCCCAACCTAATGATCCATGTATCTCAGATTCTGGATGAAGTTTACTGGTGGGGACAGACCTTGTGGGTCCCGTCCTGCTCAGGATATTCCATTATTCCATGATTCCCTGCTGTACCCATCAGCCCTGTGGCCGGTGAGTTCATCTGGTCTGGCACAGGTCTGGGTGCAGTATTCAGCCTGGAAATTCATGGAATCATGGAATCAGGATTGGAAAAGGCCATGGAGCCCAACTGTCAGCTCAGCACTGCCAAGCCCATGCTAAACCCCATTCCTGCATCTCAAAAGTCATGGAGCATCTCCTCTTGGATCAGTGGCTGGTGTTGGGTGGCATCACCTTCCAACTTTTGTTCCTGGTCTAAAAAGATGGAAAAGCTGGTGAAGGATCAAAGGATATGGAGGTTTTGCTGGAAGAGCAATATTTTGGTATTTTCCCATTATTTTGGTGAGACTTCTGGATAAATACTGCATGAGTTGGATTTCTGAGCCCCATAAAAGCCTATATTTGTCCCAAACCTTTGTTTTGTCCCAAACCTTTGTTTTGTCCCAAATATGAGCTTTGGGCACGGAGGGATTTGGTTCCAAGGCCACACAATATTCATTTTAATCCCTTTTTTTAACCACTGTCACAATGGTAGCACCTCAGGGTGTTCAGGCTCAGCTGGGAAGCTCCAAAGAGCAAAATACAAGGAATTTGGAGGCATCAGCCTGGTTCTGGTGGAGTTGGGTGAACTCACAGAGCCTCATGCTGCTTTAATTCCCCCTCCCTGGGCATCTCTGTGTTTAAACAAAGGTCTGAATTCGTTTCTCTCAAAATAAAGAGGCAGTGCCAAGCAACAGCCGTAACTTTATCCCTGATGTTCTCGAGATCCCGCTTTCCCTTTATCCAACCGGTATTTCCCAGCTGACAGACAAACGAGCCCATCCCAGCCTCTTGAAATCCTCAGCATGGTGATGACTAACAGTGATCAGCAATGGGAGGGAGGAGACAAAAGGCCCTCCTGAATATTTGATTCCTCATCGTCTCAACATTTCAGTTGTTCCAGGAGAGAGGTTAAGTGGAGACGAAGGGGAAAAAACCAGGAATTTGGGCTGAGGGTGTGCGGAAAAGTTAAAATTTGCAGCTCTGCTCTCGCTTGAGGGAGTGACTCAAAATTTATCTCGAGTCTCGATTGGAGAAATGAAAGTTTAAAGGCAAGGAAGCAGAAAGTGGTGAACCTCTCTGAGATTGCCTCACCCGCCTGGAATGGCTCGTCCCGGGATGTGGCGGATGGAACAAGGCGGGCATTGAAGGAGTGGGTGCTCGGCCAGATGTTTTCAGGGAATTTCACAATGGTCCTTTCATTTCCTGGGCCCGAGTTCCGATCGGAATCCGGGGCGAGGAGAGAGGATCGTGGTGGTTGATGGAGCTGCCGGGTGGGAGGCTTGTCATGGGAGTGGAAATCCAGGGATGGGATAAAAGAGGTGTCTCTGAACTGTAGGGAATTCTGTGGAAGAGGGAATTCATATTCTCAGTCTTTTGGATTACCTAAAAAAAGGGAGATCTACTCCTGACTTCTGTTATCTTTGGGAGACTTGGGGGAAAATGTTCTGTGGATTGGATTTCTGAGGCACTTCAAAGGTGACATTTGTCCCAGGTGTTTGTTTTGTCCCAAATCTGGTCTTGGATTTTCCTAACTCCACGAATTTCCTAAATTTGTTCCATGTTTTGTTGTTCTGCATCTGGTACAGATGTCCCATGTGACACAATTCCCGTGTAACCCCACAATTGCTGGGAGTTGGATCTGGTTTATCTCTAAGGTCTCTTCCAACCCAAACCATTCCATGATTCGTTCCAACAGTCCTCCCAAGTTCCTTCCTGGAAGGTCCCTCTGAGAAGCTTTTCCAGGTGCTTTGAAGCTCAAGGTGTGAATCCCTTTCTGTGTTATTCATCCCTCGATAAAGTGGTGGATGGTTCATGAATAATTTGGAGAGGTCATGGAATCTCCATCCTTGGAGATGTCCAGAATCCAACCGGACACAATCCTGATCCATCTGCTCTGGATGGGTCTTCCATGAGCAGGGATGTTGGGTTAGGTGACCTCCAGAGGTGCCTGCTAACCTCAACTCTTCTGTCATTCCGTGAAAAAGCTCTTCTAGAGTGCAGGACTCGATTTTTGGGGCATGAGAGGTTTTCCAACTCATCCTACCCAGGCAGGAGCTTCGTGTGTGGATCCGCTGAGAGGAATCCTCTGGAGCTGATTTTTGCACAGAGGACTGAGGCTGAGTTGTGTTTTTGAGCTGAAATTGAGATAAATCAGATTCCAGATAATTGTGTTTGTATTGGATGTTAGCGCTGTAAACAACCCCAGACAAGGATTAATAGCACTTTTCTTAGGAAATTATTAGGGATTTGTCTGCGTAGAGGATGGTAACAACTGTGGGAAGGCTGAGGCTGCTCCAATTATGGAAGAACTGGGGGATTAAGGAGTAGGATGTTTGTGAATTCAGGAAGATGATGGTTCAGTGAACGCAGAGGGACTCAAAACTTCCCAGGCTGGGAATTGGGAGCGTCATGTGAGAGGAGTTTGGAAAAGGGGACAGGACCCTGGGACAGGTTTTGCAGAAAATTCATGGCTGCCCCATCCCTGGAAGTGTTCAAAGCCAGGTTGGACAGGGTTTGGAGCAACCTGAGATAGTGGAAGGTGTCCCTGCCCATGGAATTGGATGATTTGAAGGCTCCTTCCAGCCCAAACCATTCCCTAATCCTATGAAATAGCTCTGCTGGAAAAGCACGGAGCTGTTCCAGCCCAGGAGGGTGTCTCCCATCTTCACCAATCAACGCATGAATTCCATAATTTGCAAAAAAATTCCATAATTTGGAAAAAAAAAAAAGGATGTGTCAGATCTCTTCAGTGCTGCCCGAGCTGGTGCTCTAATTGCTGCCTTGCAATCCCTTGATTTCATTTCTTGTTTCCATTTCTGTGGAGAACGACTGGAGAGTCCCACGTGGATCCTCAAGTTAATGGCTTCCAGAATAAATCGAGCCAGAGGTGACCCTGAGGATCTGCGTGAGCCGAAGAGAAGCTTGGATTGGAAAAATGTTTAGTTTAGTTTGGATATTTGGAAGGGTTTTTTCCCTGGGAGGGTGGTGAGGCCCTGGAACAGAATTCCCAGAGAAGCTGTGGCTGCCCCGTCCCTGGAAGTGTCCAAGACCTAGGGCTTGGAGCAACCTGGGGTGGTGGAAGATGTGGGAAAATTACAGGAGGTGGGACTGGGTGATCCCATGGTCCCAAAGCATTCTGGAATTCTGGTTTTCCCCCAGCATTCCTTACAGGAATGTCCTCTATAGGAGAAGCAGCTCCCAGTTATCTGCCGGAGCGGAAATGTGGGTGCGCAATTCCCCTTTCTAAAATTGGATTTAAATTGGAAAAGGAGTTTTATTACACTCGCCAAGAGCTACTTTGTAACTTCCTAGGGTGAGATGAAGAGCTCTCCCGGCTAATATCCAATAATATTCAATAAAATGGGAAGCTGTCAAGGTTAAGGGAAATAATTGTAATTAAAGGCCACCCATAAAAATGAAGTTGGCTTTAAAACAAGAAAATTTATGCTGCTTTCAGATATTGAACAGCCAGAAAAGAGTTCAAGGCTCTGCTCATCAGTTTCTTCCATATTTTTCATTATTAACTTCTGGGCAAGAGTTTTCACTGTTGCTTAATCATTTTATCCATCTCGAATTATTCCATATTTAAATTAAAAACTGGAAAAAAAAAAAGTCCAAACCACCTAATTAACATTAAAAAAAATTTCTATATTTGAATCTTGTAATGTTTTGACAGTCCCACATCAATTTCCCCCCATTTTCAGACCTTTTAATTGTCTTTTCTGCGAGATTCCAATCCTTGCTCAGCACCAGGAAATGGATTGATATTTATATCCACACATCCCAGGGGCAGGTGAGGAAGAGGAAGCATTTATTTCATTTAGAGGATGAAGAACACAGCCCTGCCAAGGGCTGATTTTCCCTTCCGAGCCACAGCTCCGAAATTTCCAGCGCTTTAGGAATGTCTGGGGTAATTTGAAGTTCACAATAAACTCGCGTTTGATTATTTGAGTTTTCCTCTTGAATCCCAACCCCATTTCCTGTTAATTCTGCTGAGCTCCCTTGCCAGTCACAGCGCCGGGGCAGAACAGAGGAATTGGTTATGAATTCATAACTTAACAGGGAAATAAACAGCAATTTATCCGTCAGAGCCTCGCTCCAGAGAATTATGGATACAGATAATAAAGCCTGGGGGGAACCTTGGGACAGTGATGTGAGGGGCTTGAAGAATAACGGATATGATTTAGACCCAAATGTGTGATTTTTTGGGAGAATTTCAGGCTCACAAAACATACCTCAAACAGGATTCGAAGTTTCAAAACCTCAGTGCAGAGCAGGAATCTGAAGGACTCCTTTTATTTTTTATCACCTGCCTGATACTGGAGCCTCCTGGAATTATCTTGGAATTTCAATATATCCTTGGTTTTGAAGATAAAATTCTTATTTTAGACCTGAGGGCACTTCTCAAGCACGTGACGGCACCTCTGATGAGTTTGTTGATCAAAAAGTTGCGGCGTCACAGAAGAAGTGTGGAGGATTTTTAGGGAATAACAAAACATCAAAGCAGTCGCTACGGGAAAATGGGATGAATCATTAGGAGCTGGGATTGATTTCTGACAGCGGAGAGATCGTGTCAAAAATGCCTAAAATTCATATGGAGATCGGTTGTTTTTTGAGAGCCGACCCTGGTGGTTTCATGTGTTGTCAGAAGGGATTTTTTGGGGGCTGTTTTCTGGGAGAAAA
Source organism: Grantiella picta (assembly GCA_013397955.1). Classification (NCBI taxonomy): domain Eukaryota; kingdom Metazoa; phylum Chordata; class Aves; order Passeriformes; family Meliphagidae; genus Grantiella; species Grantiella picta. The sequence goes on along the minus strand of VZRM01007393.1, from coordinate 68,692 downwards.
GAATCCAAAGCTGTTCAGAGAAAATGGCTGGGGTTGTGTCACATCACCTTTGGAATTAATGTGGAATCCTGGAATGGTTTGGTGGGTAGAGATCTTAAAAATAATCCCACTCCAACCCCCTGCCATGGGCAGGGACCCCTTCTGCTATCCCAGGCTGCTCCGAGCCCCATCCAGCCTGGCCTTGGACACTTCCAGGGATTCAGAGGCAGCCACAGCTTCTCTGGGAATTCCAACCCAGACCCTCACAGGGAAAAATTCCTTCCCAACATCCCATCTAACCCTGTCTCTGTCAGTTTGAAGCCATTCCCTGTGTCCTATCATTCCATACCTTGTCCAAAGTCCCTCTCCAGCTCTCCTTGAGACCCTTGAGGCACTGGAAAGGTCTCCCAGGTCTCCCTGGATCATTCCTTTCTCCAGGCTGGGCATTCCCAGCTCTTCCAGTTTGTCTCCAGTGAGCAACTCAGCCTTATCTTGCTCAGTATCTTAATTTGAGGTGATTTGCTTCTAAAAGGGCAAAAAATTATCCCTGAAAAACCCGAGTATTTTTCTGACAGGCGAGGAATACGACTCTGATGATAAAATAATCAGCTCAAAGTCAGGTGATGTTGTGAGTTCCTAATGAAATGCATCCCAGAGCTGCAGGTGGTAGAGCTGGAATATCATTGTCTGCCTCAGGAATTAGCCGGATTATTATTCATAGCACTGAAGGAGCTGCAGTGGAAGGAAGTTGGTGTTAACTGGATGCAGAATTCCGGGTGTGGAGCTCAGCGCTCACACCTCGGATGTCGTAGAGAAGTTGGTGGGGGGTGCTCTGAAGAACTTGGGATTTGGATAAAACAGGTCAAAACAGCTAGGATAAACAAAATAAAATCATTAATAAGTTGTAGTTATTGTGTTGTCTGATATTCTTCCCCCTAAATCTACCTGAAGGGAGAAGAAATTATGAAAAAAAGGGATTAGTGTGAGGATCAACGCTGTTCTCCAGAACCAAAATTGAGACTCAGAGAGAATCTCATGGCTGGTCGTGATGTAGTTACAGGGTGGCTTTTACCATTTGGGAAAGCTCTGGGGTAGTGTGTAGGACAGCAGGAAAACTGCATGTTTTGGGAGTGGATTTCCCTTTTTAATGGTCAACCTCCAAACCTGTGCCAGATCCACAAAGATACTCACACTCCATATTCTTGGTTTTCTATGTCCTCTATGATTTTCAGCTCCTGCTGATTCCTCCTGCTAGTGGAAGGTGTTCCTGCCCATGGATGGGGTTTGGAATTAGATGGTCTGTAAGGCTCCTTCCAACCCAAACCATTCCCTGATTCTGATTCATATTCTGCCTTTCTTTTTAATCAGAAAGGCCTGATCAGTCAGAATTCCATCCTAAAGGGGGATGGAAGGGTGGATTCCATGACTGTACAGGTGTGGAAGTGAAAAAACACCTGGAGTACACCCAAGCTCATGGTAAAGCCTTGGATGGACGCCCAGAGCGAGACCTGGATTTGGCTGCAAAACTCATCCCCTTTCCAAATATTGAGATGTTGGCCTCACCATCACCATTCTTACAATCCAAAATCCATAATTCCATGATAAAGTCATCCAGTGAGACAACAGTTTCTAGACAGAGCTACACGAAACTGCTGAAACTGCTTTTTCCCTGATCATCATTTGCTGAAACGAGCGCATTAACGGAGATTTTTCCCCCTCAGACTTCCCCTTGTCAGTTCTCCTATGGATCCCTGGCAGGGATGTCTTGTATAAATAGACTTTGACTGGTTGTTACTGAAGCCTCCAGTTCCCACGCTGATTCTTATCAAAGCAGATTAGTTCCCAGCCAAAGCCAGGTTTTTCTTTCTTTCGAGGGATTTGTCACATCCAAACAAGGCTGCGGCCTAGCGGAAGTGACCACGTTTATGTCCTCAGAACTCCTGAGCCTCTTGAAAACGGGATGAGGCTGTTTTATCCCTCCCTGCCTCTTTGGGAAGCAGGACCTGGAACCCGTCCGGTGCATTGAGTCTTATCAAAGCAGATAAATTCCCAGCCAAAGCCAGTTTTTTTTCTTTCAATGCATTTATCACATCCCAAACAAGGCTGCGGCCTAGCGGAAGTGACCACGTTTATGTCCTCAGAACTCCTGAGCCTCTTGAAAACGGGATGAGGCTGTTTTATCCCTCCCTGCCTCTTTGGGAAGCAGGACCTGGCTCCCGTCCGGTGCATTGATTCTTATTAAAGCAGATAAATTCCCAGCCAAAGTCGGGTTTTTCTTTATTTCGAAGCATTTATCGCATCCAATTAAGGCTGCAGCCTAGCAGAAGTGACCACGTTTATGACCTCAGAACTCCTGAGCCTCTTTGAAAACGGGATGGGGCTGTTTTATCCCTCCCTGCCTCTTTGGGAAGGCTGGAAGCAGGACCTGGATCCCGTCCGGTGCATTGATTCTTGTCAAAGCAGATTCATTCCCAGCCAAAGCCAGGTTTTTTTTATTTTCAAGGCATTTATCACACCCAAACAAGGTCGCAACCTAGCAGAAGTGATCACGTTTGGATCCTCGGACCTCTGGAGGCTCTTGAAAGTGAGGTGGGGCTGTTTTATCCCTCCCTGCCTCTTTGGGAAGGCTGGAAGCAGGACCTGGATCCCGTCTGGCAGCTTTGGATAATCACCGCCTGCACGGGGGGTGAGGTTTCACCCCGATGCTTCCATTCATTCTCCCGGCCTTTGGATTGCATTGAGCAGGCAGAGGCTTGATGGCATCAGGTTGTTTATTTTTCCTTGAGTGCTTGGCTCCATCCCGGGGATCCAACCGGCTCCTCCATGGATCGCCTCTTTGAGAGCAGCCCGCTGGGCTCTGCGGGAAGCTGAACCCAGAGTCGAGTTCATTTAAGGATTAAGCATTTGCAAAATTCCTGTAATTGCCCAGCCAGACCAAAGCCAGGGAATTAAACCAGGATAGCACAACCCTCCTGTGGATATTTGAAGCCCTGATAGCATCAGGACCCAGGGGACACCACAACTTGTGTTTGGAAGAGCCATTAAGGAGATTTTCCTGCTTTTCCAGTTGTCAGCCTCTCTCTTTGAAGCCAAAAGCCCCCAGTCTGGCCAAGAAAAGTCTTTAGGAAATCTCCTACTTTCTTGTCTGGCTGAGGGTCTGAATATTTCTTGGTTTTGTAATAGGAGGGGGACCATCTCACCTCAAAATGTGATGTTTGCAGTTATTCTGTAGGAGATGCTGTTAAATAGTACTGGGAAACAAACTGTGTGGGAAGTGGGCCAGGACCGTGGCTGGCACTGATTTTTCCCCTCTTTAAATTATCTAAGGAAGCTGGGATGGTGAAATCCAGGGGGAAAAAGCCACGGATGTGTCCCCATCCCTGTATGGAGAACGTGCCTATGTATCTAATTATAATTATAGGGAAAGCCACTGATGTCATGGAATGGTTTGAGTTGGAAAGGAATCTTCAAGACCATCTTGTCCTTTCCATGGCCAGGGACACCTTCCGCTCTCCCAGGTTGCTCCAAGCCCCATCCAACCTGGCCTTGGTCACTTCCACGGATAGGGCAGCCAGAGCCTCTATGGGTTCCTCTAAAACCTAATTTCCTCCAACTCTTTATCCTTCTGCTTCTTCCCACTTACCCCGCATTATGGGCTTAGTTCCTGATGCTAAACTGGAAATAAAATTATGGAAACGGATAAAACTCCGCCACGGAGAACACAACCCCTGTGGAATCAGGGAATGATGCATTTTTTGCATAATAAAAACTCGAGATCCACTCGCTGACGCCATTGCTGGTGTTCATAAAAGCTCATTCTCCTCAGGGGCAATGCCATCTGTGGATGCAGTTTTCCCTCAGACCTTCCACGGGGAATGATGTTCTGCAGCCACCAGGGCCCGAAGTACGTCATGGAAATGAAAAAATCATCTCCCCTTGGGTGGCCAAGCACTTTCTGACCTCCCCTGATTCCGGTTCTGCTCTGTAAATATTATGGAATATAATTTTTTTAGCGGTTGAGTTCCAACAGGACATGAACTGGTTCCAGAACAAAATCCCTTTGAGGGGTGTGGATTTCGGCATCCACCACCCTCCAAGGGAAGAATTCCTTCCCAAAATCCCACCTATCTCTGCCCTATTGCAGTAGGAAGCCATTCCCCTTGTCATATCACTTTTCCAGAGTCCCTCTCCAGCTCTCTTAAATCCCATTCAGTCACTGGGAGGATTTACCAGGTAAAACTCACAGGCTTGGTTGCTAGAAAATAGTTCCAGGCTTTTGAGGAAAAATCCTCATCTCCAAAAAATATATTGGATCTATGAATAGAATTTTTATTGCCTTCATTAAAATCATTAGAGAAGTGTTTTGGAAGCAATTCCAACCCTTTCCTTGATCCACCAAGTCTGACTTGGGCTGGGAAAACTCGTTCCACCAGTTGAGATTTGCCAAGTGGAGGAATCTCCACATTCCCTGCCACGCTCACATCCAAAAGTTCCTCTCTTTTCCCCGGTTTTGTTCTTCCTATTAACCCATGATTTCTGGTGGGCTTCTCTAGGAAAGAACTCCACATTCCTCACTGGGAATGGCTGTCCCTGGGGAGTTTGGCATCTCCCTGCCCCAAATCCGTGCTCAGTGCCTGGGATTTGATAGCAGGGCATGCACAGCAAATTATCTTCCCTGGCAATCAAGTATGAAACGCTCAGAGCAATCTAAATTAATGGATGGGATGGGATGAAATTAATGGGATGGGATGAAGGTCAGGAGGATTCAGGTGCCGACTCAGCTCTTGCTTAACTATTTTAGGCCACGCTTAGGTAGGTTGACACCGGTGACCCTGAGCTTGAAGGCGTTGGGTGTTTGATGGAAATTAAACTCCAGGCTTTGATTTGTGACCATTCCTGGTCTCGTGTTGCTTCTGCAGTTCCAAGCTTTGAGATTCCTGGTGATTGGTCCAGCCCTGGGTAGGTGAAGGTCCAGCTGACCTCTGCTGTCACCCAGTAGAATGTTTGCATTCCATGGAATGGAAAGGTGGGAATTCTGCCCCTCTGCCCCTCTTGGGTGAGGCCCCACCTGGAATTCTGCCTCCAGCTCTGGCGTCCAACATCAGGAGGCCATGGAGCTGCTGAAGCAAGTCCAGAGGAGGCCATGGAGATGCTCCAAGGTTTGGAGCCCCTCTGCTCTGGAGCCAGGCTGGGAGAGCTGGGAATGTCCAGCCTGGAGAAGAGGAGGCTCTATGGAAACCTGAGAGCCTCTTCCAGTGCCTCAAGGGGCTCCAGGAGAGCTGGAGAGAGACTTGGGATGAGGGATGGGGGGACAGGACATGGAAAATGGCTTCCCAGTGCCAGAGGGCAGGGTTAGATGGGATATTGGGAAGGAATTCTTCCCTGTGAGGGTGATGAGGGGCTGGAATAGAATTCCCAGAGAAGCCATGGCTTCCCCATGCCCAGAAGTGTCCAAGGCCAGAACAAAACCTGGGCCAGAATCCCCGAAAACCCCAAAAAAATCCTGTTCTTCTTGTGGGATTTTTGTGTTTAATAGAGACATTTTCCAAGTAACGTTCTCCCGTCTTCAATCCAGCTGACAAATCCTGAATTCCCTGACATCCCTGTAATTAGCTGCCGACAGCTGACTTGGAGTTTGACAAAAACCTGCTAAATTTGCTGCGTTCTGTGCCGCTATTTAGAGTTATTCATCTTCAAGGCCCGTCCTTCACCCCAGAATCTCAGGAACCAGAAAGATTCCACACTCTGGGAGAAGCAGGATCAGCACTTGGCAATTTCCTGGCCTTTTATTCTGGCTCTCCATCCACAGGATCCAAACCTCTCCCTGTTTGTTGCTCTCGAGTGTTTCAGGATGAGTTTCCTGGAGGAATTCAGCTTCTCAGGAGGGACTGGAGTACAAGAAGACAAATTCTGGTGGGAAAAGATCAGATTCCTGCTTATCCCAGTGCTGCCCTGGCCACTCCCTCCCTTCCCACTGGGAATTACGAGGTGCTGCATCATTTTCATGACCTATTTGCATGCCCAAAGCTGTGCCTTGGTATTAGAGTTTTATGGGATTAATGACTGTCCCTCATCTCGTTTTTATGGATAACTGGGATGAGGTTATGTCATCACCTCCCCCCTTCCGTGTGGATGAAGAGAGGGATGTGATAGGATCGTGGGATTGTGGAACAGTGTAAAGTTCCTGTTTTCAGCAAATTGACGGAGGGAATTTGAATTACAGGGAAAAAATACAGATAAATGGCTTCCAAACCCTCTGGTGGTCTCTTTATGACTTTGCAGAATTCCCACCTCTCCAGCGCCTCCTGTTTGGATTCTCTTAAATCATTAAAAAGAAATAAAAAATTTAAAAAAAAAAAAAGAGCGCAGGCTCTCCACACTCCTGCCAAGTAGGTCAGGCTTTTCCCAGTTGGACAGTTTGGGAAGCAGAGACATTATTCAGAGTGACTTTTCCCAAGTTTTTTGTTGATGAGTTGAAGACAACTGGAAGCACAAAAGTGGTTGCAAGTGTTGCTCCAAGACTGGAATTGCAAGGATAATAAAACCATTTGGCGTAATCAGGGCCAGATTAAAATAAATGTTGGTGAAATCTGGGAAATTAAATAATTCCTGGGCTTTTCCATGGAGGAGAAGCTACAGGATCAGGGAATGAAAGAAGGAAAGAGTGGGGAATTTGGGCTGCAAAAAATGGGACAAAGACCCTTCCGGGCATTTTAATGTGGAATTTCAATTTCTAGTGGAAAATGCCACCAGAAGATTTACCCAGAGGAAAAGCTGGAATGGTTGAGTTGCTGCTGTTGGATTGGGGGTTTTATTACAGGGTCACAGTGGGAAATGCAGCAGGGAAGGAATGCCTGGACATGGAATCAGCAGGATATGGAATATCAGTTTGGCGTCCCCACCTCTGTCGAAAGAGGTTGGGAGAGCTGGGAAGAAAAGGATCCAGGGATACCTCGGAGTCCCTTCGGGTGCCTAAAGGGGCTCCAGGAGAGCTGGAGAGGGACTTGGGACAAGGGATGGAGGGACAGGACACAGGGAATGGCTTCCCAGTGCCAGAGGGCAGGGTTGGATGGGATATTGGGAAGAAATATTTTCCTGTGAGGGTGGTGAGATCCTGGAATGGAATTCCTGGTTTGGGTGGGAAGAGACCTTCAAGATCATGGAATTCCATGGACAGGGACATCTTCCACTATTCCAGGTTGCTCCAAGCCCCATCCAACCTGGCCTGGGACACTTCCAGGGAAGCAGCCACAACTTCTCTGGGAATTCCATCCTAGGGCCTCCCCACCCTCATCATAAAACACATTTTCTTTCTATCTCCTCGGAATCTCCCTTTTTTTTTAGTAGAAATCCATAAATCATGTGTTTAATCCAGGCCGGTATTGACTCCCTGGAATTTCTCTGCCTTGAAGGAATAAAAGAGCCTCTTTCAGGAAATAATTCATTTATGACCCGGCTCATTCCAGCTGGGAGAATCCTTAAACTCCCATTCCCTCCCCTGCCGTCATTTTATTTTCGTATTAAACCACTCCAGGTAAATTGTTGCTCCGAAAATTTTTTAGGCGGAAAGCGACACGGGGAAGAAGAATGTGGAGCATTAAAAATGGATTACACGGTGTCGTTTCTGGACTCCTTGCCTGAGCTATTAAAAATGTAGGATCCAAATCCCAGATTTGATCTTGATTTCTCCACGGCTCCAAGGCTTTCCAGGTCTTCTCCAAACTGCTTTTTTCTGGGGAAAAAATAGGATTTTACCTTGTGTGGAGTTCATCTTGTGGCTTGCCAGAGGAACCTCTGCTCATGTCAGGTCTTTTTTCCCTTTTTTTTTCTTATTTTTGAAGCCTTTTCTCCATCTCCTTCCCAAGCCATCTGCTGCAGCTGCAAGTTCAGATCTAAAGTGCAGCAAGGTCAGACTTCCCTTTTATTTTTTTCTTTTCCCTTTTTTTCCCTGAAAAAAGGCAGATCTGAGGCCTTGGAACATTAGGATTAGAGCTCTGTGCATGGGAATAGCTTGTGGGGTCCCCTCCTGGTTATAACGACCCCGTTCAGGTTCTCGGAGCAGCCCTGAAGTGGGAAGATTGGAAACTTCCCGGGAAAAAAAAAAAGGGACAAAACGATAACACCCAAATAACACCACCACCAAAAAAAGCAACCCCTTGTTTCCCGACTCCCGAATAATTAAACTCTTCAGGAAGAGCTGTCTGGATCTGGAAAAAAACTCCTCTGTGGTTCCTTTCTGTTGCAAAATCTCGGGGGAGGCTGGATTGGGGAGGGCAGCTCCGGAGGGGAGGGCTCTCTGCCAGGCCCTCCGGAGACTCCGTCTCCTCGGGAAAGGCGTGCGGAGACTCGCTCTCGGATTTGGGAATCACCCCCAAATTAGACCCCTCGGGTGGATGCGACCTCAGCGGAGAGGAAGGGGAAGGTGGCCCCGGAGTGTCCTGAGGATTCCCGGAGGGATGGTGGGAGATGGCAGATGAAGGAATGATGGGATCTCTCCGTGGAAGGAGGTGGGCGTCGGGCTCGGCGGTGGCGGGAGCGGGTTTGGCGCGGTTGCGTTCGGTGGATGGGATTTTATCCTGCTTCCCTGGGCTCGGGAGGTGAAAATTTGGATAATAAAAGGTGGAATCATGGAATCCTCGAGTGGTTTGGGTTGGAAGGGGATTTAAAGCTCATCTCCTTCCTTGTCCCCTGCCAATTCCAACCTTGCACTATCCCAGGTTGCTCCAAGCTCTGTCCAACCTGGCCTTGGACACTTCCAGGGATGGAGCAGCCACAACTTCTCTGGGAATTCCATTCCAGGGCGTCCCCACCCTCCCAGGGAAGAATTCCCTCTCTAATATCCCACTCGAACCTGTTTTCCCTGGCTTTGGCTGCCCCAAAAGCTCCTCGGTGCCACCCTGCAGGGGTGTGAGGCTGTAATTCCCAGGCCTAATTCCCTCTTTGAAGCTGGAAACAGCCCCAGGAGGAGCAGGAATGATGGAAGAAGGGGACATCCAGAGTCCCTTTTCCTGGGCAGATGGAAAAGGGAATCATCCCTTTCCCACTGTCAGCAGTTTTGGCAGCGGGGGCAGACAGGCTCCTGGACTGAGCTTCGCCGCCATCCTGAAATGCCCTCAGACCACAATTTTCCTTCTGTTTTTGGTGCTGATTACCTGTTTTCCATGTTTTTTTTCTCGGTGTTTCGGTTAGGATCACAGTTCAGGTGGATTTGTGCTTAAAGCGAAGTAGGAGAATATCAAATGTTCCTATTTTTTGCTGCCGAGTAAATGCTTACGTGGTCAACTCCAAAATACACCCAGGATCGATGGCGCGGATGGATTTCGGGAATGGTTAAGGATTATTGGGAGCAACACTCCCTGGCAAAGGGACAGCCTTGCCCTTTATCCAAGCCCTTTTCCATGCATCCACAGTGAGCGAGAATGGAAAATGGCTCGGAGAAACACTGAAGGCTCTGTTCCCATCCCGGCGGATGCGGTCAAGGGCCGCGGTCCGTACGGAATTATCCCGGAGGCGACCGGATCCTCTGGAAAAGGCTACAAAACTCCAACACCCAGAGCTGCCCCAGGTCCTTTTATTGCTAAATCTTCTCTATCCTAATTTATGCTAATGAGGGGAGCTCTCATCCCATCTCCGAGCTCTTCCATGCGTGTGTCACCGTCTGGAATGCTTTGCTCGGGATTGGGAATGTTTTCCTGGTGAGCTGGGACCAGGGGAATGAGCTGGGGCTTTTTTTTGTGCTCTTAATTTGAGAGCAGACGTCTTTTTTTGTGCTCTAATCAAGAGGGTTTTGATGCGGTAATTAAAAACACGGAGTTAATGGGTGTTCCGCGGGATGTAAATTCGCCGGGAAAATCCGGAGTCGAGAACTTCGGAGACCAAAGAGCTTTTTGTCTATTGTAATTAGGGGTGTGGTGCTTAAGGAATATTAATTAGCCCCACGGGGGAGGTTGAGGAGCCAGAAAAATGCTGCCTCCACCCCTCATTCCCGGTGGGAGTTCAGGAGCTGCCGGATGAGCCAAGCCTGGGAGACAGCGAGGAGCAGGGAGACTTGGGAAGGGAAGGGTATCCCCCATCCTTCTCCTTTAAAAACAAATAAACAAAGGGGAAGAAAACAAACAAATCCAATCTCGGGAGCTGGGTGCGACTTTCTGTGGGAGCTGGGTTCGCCAAAGGAATTTAAATCCACCGTTCCCCTAAGGAATTGTGGTTGTTGCTTTCACTGGAATGGCAAATTTAGGATGATTTGGAGCAGGGAGAGGTGGAGAGGGACTTGGGACAAGGGATGGAGGAACAGGACACAGGGAATGGCTTTGGGTGATTTTTTTTAAAAATTGGATTTACAGCAAACAAATCATAGACAAGGTTGGAAAGGACCTCAAAAGGTCCAAGTTTTTATGGGAATGGGGCAATTGTAGGAAAAGCTCTTCAGACTGTCATTTTTTCAGGGAGTCTTGGAAATTAAAGAAACCAGAAAATCTGAATAAAAGCCGATTTTCAGGCCAGAAAAGGGCAAATGGAAAGATCCGGGTGATTGTCCCAGCAGCCTGGAGTTTTTTGGGAAAAAATGTGTTGGATGGTAAGAAAATATTAATAAAGGAGAGGAAAACAGACTGGGAGAGCTGGGAATGTTCAGCCTAGAGAAGGGAAGGATCCAGGGAGATCTTGGAGCTCTTCCAGTGCCTGAAGGGACTCCAGGAGAGGTGGAGAGGGACTTGGGACAAGGGATGAAGGACAGGACAACAGGGAATGGCTTCCCACTGCCAGAGGACAGGGATAGATGGGATTTTGGGAAGGAATTCTTCCCTTTGAGGGGCTGGAATAGAATTCCCATCTTTTCCCGAGCTTTCCATTAGCAACTTTTAAAAGGGAAGAAATCATTTCCTAAGAAAAGCTGCGGATATTTCTATTTTTAACCTTAAAACCACTCCAGGGAATTCCCGAATCCTACACTCTCCAAAAGGTCAGAATAAGAGAGGAGTTTGTCACTCGTGGCACCTGAGATCCCCTTTTTGGGGTGGGTTTTTTTTTTAGGAAATACTCATTTCCCTGGCAGCTGCTCCCGGTTTTCCACCAATTTCCACCTCCAGTCTTTCCATAAACATCTCTGGGGATGGTGATTCCCATTCCAAGGTCTAATTCCCCTTTCTGTGAGGAAATTCCATCTCATCTCCGATCTTATCCAGGCTTGGGCTGGGCAGAGGAGGTTGGATGTGTCCTAAAGGATGTGGCAAAGCCAGGGGATTGCAGGCATGGGGTGGTCTCTGATTATTGGGAGTGGGTGGGAATGCCTTGGCTTTGCATTCCAACGGGAAAAGTGCGCTGGGAATCTCCAGGACTGTCGGAATCCGTGGAAAACACGGAATCCTACGGAATTGAGGAGTTGGTGAGGTTGGAAGGGACCGTTGGAAGTCGTCTTTGGTCACTCGAGGCCCTCTGGGGCAGGGCTGTGTGCAGACACAATTAAATTTCCCCGGAATCCGTGGGAATGGGAAGAGCTGTTGGACAGCCTCAAGACACGTCGGGATCCCTTAATAGGTCTCTCCTGGTGTCATTAGTGTGGCACTAATGGACATAATCCCATTAATGAGGAGGAAAAAAACCCAGGAATTCATTCCTGGATGTTGCACTGAGGATTCCGTGTGCTCTCCCTGAAGCTGCTTCTTCCCAACCTCTGGTTCCGGCCTTGGGATCATGGGAATAAATGATCCCATTTTCCCAGCCTTCATTTCCCTCTGGGCTCCAAGCCCTGTCCAGCCTGGCCTTGGACATTTCCAAGGATGGGCAGGCCTTGGCTTCTCTGGGAATTCCATTCCAGGGCCTCCCCACCCTCCCAGGGAAGAATTCCTTCCCAACATTGCACCTAAATTTCCACAGGGGAAGCCATTTCCCCCTTTCCTGCTGGAAAACATTTTCCATCCCCATTGCAGCCACAGGAGACTGGATAAAATGGGATCAGAAGCTCTCTCTCCCTTCCTCTGCTTTCCAAGTATTTCCCTGCCTGACTCCACTAAAAAATATCCAGGATTTATTCTAATTAATTCCAGACACGCCCTGGAGTTGCACAGGTGCCTGAAGTGTCGCTCCCTGGGCGCTTGGAATTAATTTGGGAGGATTTATTCCATGCCTGAGCTTGACACGGAAGTGCTGGGCTTTCCACGCTCGGGTCTCCGGCACATTCCCAGCCTTTTTCCTGGAATGCTAAACCGCAGAAAGCAGAGGGAAACGAAGGCGAAAGGGAAATGATTTGCATGCGGTTGCCTAATGAAGCTGGAGAAAATTAGGAATTAAACAGCGCTGGGAGAGCTGGAAGTTTACCAGGGATGAGAGTTCCCATGATCCAGAGGCTTCAGGAATTGTTCCCTGGGAGGATTTCTTTCCAGAGCCTAAAGGGGAGACTGGAGAGGGATTTGGGACAAGGGATGGAGAGACTGGACACAGGGAATGGCCATTCCAAACCATTCCATGATTCCATGGACTTCACCTCCTGGCTGCAGTCTTGGAGCTTTTCAGGCTGGGGCAGATATTCCGAAAAAATGATGGTTCTGGCTGAAAAAATCCAGGAAAGTATCCATGGAATTTAGGGAAAGCTGGGAAGGGATGTTCCTTTCCTTGCAATCCTTTGTCAGAGCCTGGAAAAGATCCTGCAGGGAAAGGTGCCACAGGGATACAGGGAATTATTTTCGGCTTAGGAGGAAATCTGTGACTCGGAGTGTTAAAATCCAGGAGGAATTTTGCTGGAAAGATCCTTAGGAAATGGAGCTGCCAGTGCCATTCCCTTGTCCACCATGTAGTTCCTCATGTCTTTATTTCATATTCTTTTTTTTCCTACTTCCTAATTTTTCCAGGGTTTTTCCCTTGCTTACCATCCTTAATTCCCTGTCTTATGTCCAAAAAAATCAACTCAGGATGATGCAGGACCCATTTAAGAACTCTTAAAGTCATTCTAGGTCCAGCTTCCAGGTGGGAAGTCATGGAAATTCTGCATGGCAGAGCCCTCGCTGCTAGGATTTGGGATTATCCCGAGAAAATACGGGAATTTAATGAAGCTGCAAAGATTTCAGCTTAGTTTCCCGGCTTTTCCGGGAAAAACAGCAAAGGAAATGTGGATTGGCAGTCCTTATATCCCTTGGGATGCAACCTGAGGAAAACGGGGAAGGGAGGTGCGGAGGAGCTTGGGAATGACTCGGGAAAAGCCGGGATGGATGCTCTGGCAGCTGCCCAAGCCGTCTGTCGGATGGAGGGAGGGGGGAGCTGGCCGACCTTCAATCCATGAGCTCCAAGCTCCAGACAAAAACCCAGCGCCGGAGCATTTTCCAGACGGATTCATTCCCGCAGCTGCTCCGTCTATCCCTGTGCTGGATAAACAAAAAAGCGGGAATTCATCTGCAGCTTGTTCAGCTCCTTATCCCGAGCAGAAAAACCTCAGGATTGGGATCGCTCCTCCCATTTTGTCTCTCCTGGGAACAAACCCGGGAATGTTTGGGAAGAGTTTTCGGGAGATTGGAGGAGCTCCTCACATTCCTGCACGTTCGCACCCCGGGAAGTTATGGGATACCCAGAGAAGTGGGCGAAATACTGGGAATTTGAGTGGAATCGGCGCTATCGGAACTGTAGATCTGGTTCCTTTTGGGAAAATTAGTTATTAAGTGGATTAAGGTAATTAAAAGTTGTTATCAATTAAGAGCTGGAGCGATAATGAGTCCTTCTTATCAGGGAGCTCACCGGAACAAATCCAGGCCCACCAAGGATGAGGACAACATCAGCTTGGGGCCTTTTTAGTGATCAGATGTCATTTTTGGGATCAAAGCCTCAGGTTTGGGATCAAAACCTCATGTTTGGGATCAAAACTTCAGGATTACGATCAAAACCTGAAGTTTAGGATCCAAACTTTGGATTTGGGATCAAAACCTTAGGTTCAGGATCCAAATCTCAGGATTACGATCAAAACCTCAGGTTTGGGATCCAAACATCAGGTTTAGGGTCAAAAGCTCAGGTTTAGGATCCAACCCTAAGATTTGGGATCAAAACCTCAGGTTTAGGATCCAAACTTCAGATTTAGGATCCAGACCTCAATTTTTATATTCCGGAAGCATCTTCCTTCCTTCCGGAATTAAGACTCGGGAGCACTTCAGGATTTTTTTTCCATTTATCATCAGCGCAATTCCCCACAAGCTGCTGATCCCTCTACGGAAAAATCACGGATATTACCAAAAAAACCCCAAAAGCCTTTCTTGTGCTCCCAGCAGGAGCAAGGAATTACCCCGGGAGATGCCACAGGGAAGGAGGAGCCACTGCCACTCCAGGCCCGGAGCAACCGCTGCGTTAATTTTCGGGGCGGCGCCGACGGAATCGTCGGATTTTGCTCCGGGAATGCTTTTCTCTGAGGGTGCCCAGCAGCAGGCAGAGCTGGCAGCGCACTAAAAGCCTGGAATAGCTCGGGATGAATGAAAAATCCTGGAGGTTGGAGGCCTCTGTGGTTTCTTTTTTCTCCCCTCTTTTGTGTTTAGTCCCAAATTAACAGACGTGGCTCTTTTATTCCTGGAATTTGGGGGAGGAGGAGGAGGAGGAGGAAGAACAAAAGCCCCGAGCCATGGATCTCATTTTGGAATCAGCATGGAGCTGTTGACAAACCTGGCTGTGCCCAGCCCACTTCCAAACCCCAGAAAACCAGGATCTAATAGCAGGTTTCCGTGCTTTTTCCCGTTTGGAGTCCTCCGAAGGGTTCGGATCCTTGGAGCTGTCAATCATTAAATGTTTTGTGGGTCCTGTCAATTCCAGCAGTGCTTTGGGATGGGATGGACACAAAATCTCCATAAAATGAGATCAACAGCTGGGGTTGAGGGAGCAGATCCTAGCAAAGGCTGTCTCCGTTCACCCGAGGTGGCTGCAGCAAATTCCTTGGATTTTGGGATGTGATGGATGCAGGAGGTTGAAAGGAACGGGAACACATGGACCTCTCCTCCTGCTGGGCTCCAGAGGATCTGTTTGGAAGTATTTTGGATCCCTTTGGAATATTTTGTTATTTTCTGCGCACGGTTGGAGAATTCCTCTTTGACAAGAACAAGGGATTGAAGCATCCCAAACTTTCTCTGGAACAAGGATGGAGGGAAATACGGAAAATTCCTCCTGCTGCTGTAGGAGCTGCTCCTTTCCTTCCTGGATCCAGGCTGGGCCATGAAGGGATGGAGAGCACCTCCAAGGAGAAGGAACTGAAGATGTTGGTGGAGGGAAAACTGGACATGCCCCACATCCCAGAAATCCTCTGAATCCTGGGCTCATCCCATGGCATGAGCAGCAGGAAAGGGAGAAATTATGTTCCTCAGGCCCACTCAGGTGAGATCCCAGCTGGAATTCTGCATCCAGCTCTGGGATCCAACAGCAGGAGGATGTGGAGCTGCTGGAGCAGATCCAGAGGACACAGAGATGCTCCAAGGGCTGGAGCCAGGCTGGGAAAGCTGGGAATGTCCAGCCTGGAGAAGAGAAGGATCCAGGGAAAAGTCTGAGACCCTTCCAGGGCCTAAAGGAGCTCCAGGAGAGCTGGAGAGGGATTTTGGACAAGGGATGGAGGGAATGGCATCCCACTGTTGGAGGGCAGGGGTAGGTGGGATATTGGGAAGAAATTCCACCCTGTGAGGAATTTCACTCACCACTGTGAGGGTGGTGAGGGACTAGAATGGAATTCCCAGAGAAGCTGTGGCTGCCTTATCCCTGGTAGTGCCCAAGACCAGGTTGGATGGGGCTTGGAGCAACCTGGGATAGTGGAATTCCATGATCTTCGCGGTCACTTCCCACCCAAACCATTCTGTGACTCCCTGGGATTACCGGGATGGATTTATCCTACCTCCCACAGTCCTTGGCAGTTCTGCCCATTCCGAGTCTCCCCAGTTTTCCCGCTGGCCAATCCCACCAGAAGCACCCGAGAAGGGAGGAGGAGCGTGGAGGGTGAAGCCAAATTTTTCCAGGCTGGAAAGAGCACAGGAACAGCTCTAATCCTCCAAGTGGGATTCCTGCCCACAAAACACTCGGGAAAATGGGAATGAAGACCAAGGCACGGGAGCAGGAGCATGCTGGGTCCATCTTCCACGGGCTGGAGCCTTCCCAATGGATCTTTCCTGCTTTTAGCCTTGCTGGAGCGGGCTGGGATAACACAACTGCATGTGGATACCTTTGGATGGCAGAGATCTCCAGGATTCTCTGGATTGCCGGGATCTCTCCCAGATTCCATGAGGAACATCCAGGACCAGGCTCTGGGAATCACTGGGAAGCTCTGCCCCTACAGCAGCCAGCCCAGATAGTGCCTGATCATTCCCGGAATGTCATCCCAACTGGTGGGTAATTGGAACTGGGGGAGAGCCTCTTCCAGATGGATCCGCCGCGGATTCCAAGAGGGCGCCGCGTTAATTTCTGGCGCTTAATGAGCTCTTCCAGCCCGGAGAGGAGGCTGGGAATGGATCCCAGTGGCCTTTCTACCTGAAGAGGTGATAGGGAAGGGAAAACGGGGATTTTCCATGGAGGGGACACACAGCTGCTGTGTGAAGGGGTCATTTTCCAGGGTTTTGGTCACCAGGAATGGTGGTGAGATGTCTGTCCCTGGAGACTGCGGAATTTGGGCCCTGAATCAGAGAATTCCAAGTTTCCTGTGTGCAGGGTAGGAAAGCAACGTGGCCCAGATAACCTCCAGCTCCATCCTAAAATATTACAAAAACAGGGAAACATAATTATAAAAAAAGGGGGAAATGGTTATAAAAACAGGGGAAAACAGTATTGGGAAACTGCAATTTCCCATCTCCCATGTGGAATAAGGACTGAAACCTTGGAAAAGGGAGGAGGGGCTGTTCTGGTTCTCCTGGGGGGGTTATTTTGGTTTTTTGAGAAAAACGCTCTTTCCCCTAATTGCTGCATCCTCATCCTAAATTCCTTCCTCCTTTTCCTGCTCAGGTGGGAACACTGGCGTTTCCTTTTCTCCAAAACTCTGGGAAGCTCCCACCACACAAATATCCGATATTTTTCGCGGAAAGGAGCCTTCCTCATCCTCGCCACCCATCCAGGCCGAGTTTTGAGAAGTATCCTATGGGTGTGAGCCTCTGGAATCTGCTCCTCCTGCCAGAGGAGCCTCTGGAAGCAGCAAATGCTCCCACACCTGCCAAGTCACTCTCCCGTGGTGGGCTTGGGATGAGGTTTTGCCCTTTGGTAATTCCTTCTGCAGCGTTCATTCCAAGGAGTGGCGGAACGTGGAAGTGTTTGGGTTCCTTGCAGGATTTTTGTGCCAAAGTTGCGTTTTTAGGGGGAATGTTCATTATTGGCATCTCTGATTTAGTTTCCCAGACTTAAATATCCTCGTTTTTGACTGGGGGGGGAAAGCCCTCATTTATTTCTGGCATTCCTTGTTTTTTTAAGTTTTGAGGATATTTAGGCCTGTCTGGGATCTTCATTGGAGTTTCTGAACTGGTCTAGTCCTGGATTTGCTATTTGCATTCCCTTTAAACCTTTGGAATTAACTCATCTGTGCCCATGGGAACCCTCAGAGCTCCAGGGATGGTTTTCAGAGGGGCTTTTTCTGCAGCATCCAGGGGCAATTTGGTCACCCTGGAAGCTGAGGACAGATCCATGGGTGGCTCCCAAAACTCTGGATACAAACTCCAAGTGTGGTTTGCCAGCGGCACAGAATCCTGGAGTGGTTTGGGTGAGAAGGGACTTGAAAGATCATGGAATTCCATGGGCAGGGACACCTTCCCCTATCCCAGGTTGCTCCAAGCTCTGTCCAGGGATGGGGCAGCCACAGCTTTTCTGGGAATTCCATTCCAATCCCTCACCACCCTCACAGCCAAGAATTTCTTCCCAATATCCCATCTATCCCTGCCCTCTGGCATTGGGAAGCCATTCCCTGCATCCAGTCCCTCCATCCCTTGTCCCAAGTCCCACTCCAGCTCTCCTAGAGCCCCTTGAGGCACTGGGAGGAGCTCTGAGTTTTCCCTGGATCCTTCTCTTCTCCAGGCTGGACATTCCCAGCTCTCCCAGCCTAGCTCCAGAGCAGAGAGGCTCAATCCCTTGGAGCATCTCCATGGTTTCCCATGGATCTACTCTAGCAACTCCACATCCTTCTNTTGGGAAGCCATTCCCTGCATCCAGTCCCTCCATCCCTTGTCCCAAGTCCCACTCCAGCTCTCCTAGAGCCCCTTGAGGCACTGGGAGGAGCTCTGAGTTTTCCCTGGATCCTTCTCTTCTCCAGGCTGGACATTCCCAGCTCTCCCAGCCTAGCTCCAGAGCAGAGAGGCTCAATCCCTTGGAGCATCTCCATGGTTTCCCATGGATCTACTCTAGCAACTCCACATCCTTCTGCTGGATGCAGAATTCCAGCTGGGATCTCACCCAAGCAGGGCCGAGGGGCAGAATTCCCATTTTCCTGCTTCCCACGGCTCCAGCAGGAAGGTGCGGATCAATATTTCTCCTGGATGAGGAGAAGCTTTGGGAGAAGGGGAAACATGGGGAACATCCTGCTTTTCCAGCTCCCTCTCCCTCCTCCTGGCAGCCGGAATGACAGATTCCACACCAACTGTGCCGAGCCCTCGGATCCCGCGCCTGGGCACGAGTCACGCTATCGGAGTGATTTATATCCACGGAACATATGGCTCGGTTTCCGTGCGGATAGCAAACGTTCCCTCCGTTTTCCCTCTGCTTTTCATCCCTGCTTATGTTCGGAGGAGGAATCCAGGCTTTTTTTGGTGCTTCACCCCTGGATTTGGGAGCGAAACCGGGAGTAGGGAAGCAGCACCAACTCCGACAAAATGCACGGATCCCGTAATCTTCCCCCTGCAAAGGATTGAGGGATTTTGTGGCTCTGCTCGGCGCAGGGGGGGAAGGTTCTTTTCCCAAAAGGGATTTGCTGTCTGGAGCGCCTGTCTTGGAGCTTGCAAGCACTCGATGTTTTCCAGCCTTATCTCCCAGTCCTAAAAATATCCCAGCGGCGCTGGCGGGAAGAGGGGGAGAGCTGCTTCCGTATTTTTCTCCCTATCGGAGCAGGGCCAGGAGGTTATCGGATATTTAGGAGGTGACCTCGAGAAGGTCATCTCATCTTACACCCTCTAATTGCTCCCATCATCCCGGGGAAGGTTTTTTTTCGGGGATCAAATTCCACAGGGCGACGGCAACGGTTAAACGGAGTTGACATCCTGGGAACAAGGATTCCTTGTTTTCATCCCGGGGGCTTGGCGTGACTCATCCCAAATCCTCATCCCTCCTCCTCCTCCTGGATTCCCCCCTCGTCCCGATCCCAGAGGAATCAAATGACAGCAGGGCCGTGACAGGTGGCCTCGGAATCACCTGCTCGCCAGCAGCTGCCTCTTCCCGAGGACAAGGAGAAACCATTCCTTGGGATGTCCAAGGAATTCGACCCCCGGAGGAGCTGTGCCAATGTTTGCCGTGGCTCTGGCAAAGGAGGGAGGAGGGGGAGGAATATTTTTCTCTCCCGGTCGGATTCGCTGTTTGTAGTTCCCTGCTCTTTTCCCGACCTCATTCCTCAGATATTTTGGAGTCGAAAAAGCACGGGATGTGCTCTGATCCTCGCTTTCCTTTGTTTGGGGATGGGCTTAGTGGGGAAAACAACTTTTTCCGACTTTTTCTTCGTGCTGCTTTTCCCTTAGGTTTGTTGTGAATGATTCCCTGCTTTCTGCCATTATCAAATATTCCTTTTTTCCCTCCCAGGAGTGTTTGTCATGGGAATTCTCAAGAAAGGCAGACTTGGAACTGGGAGCCATTCTGGGTTGCCACAGCTGGAATTTAAATTTAAGGATGTGTATTTAGACTTTAGTTTTCTGGTATTAAATCCATAAAATATCGACCTCCCATGCTCTGATACTGCTTGAATCCCCTCCCACGAAGTAAATTTTTACTGTTTTGTTGGAATTATTGTCCTTTTCCTGCTGCTTTCAGGCCTCTGTGACTTTGGGGGGGTCTCACTTTTCCAATCCTCACCCCCACTTGAGCTTTTCCTCCATCCAGGCTCCACCTTCTTCGTTTTGAATCTTTAAATTAAATCCTTTTCCTTTGGGATGGGGAGGAATGAAAATTATTTACGGAAATGAGGTTTTCCTTAAGGAGTTAAAAAAGTCAGAGTTCAAGGGAAGGGTGTTTTGGACATGTGGTGAGGAGGGCTGGGATTCAGCAGCTGCGACCGGAATTTTTTCCCTGCTCCCCTCCCTCTCTGCCTCCCCCCAGCTGCCACTGCCCCAAAAAACCAAACTTGGCATTTTTTCCCCTTAAAAACCTCCATCCTTAGAGGAAACTCAGGAATATCAGCCACAGAAGCATGGAATGGCTTGTATGAGAAGGGAAAATCCCATCCAGTCCCCCTGGACACTTTCCCCCATCCCAAGTTACTCCAAATTGGCCTTGGATAATCCCAGGGATGGGGCAGCCACAGCTTTTCTGGGAATTCCATTCCAGGGCCTCATCGCCCTCCCAGGGAAGAATTCCTTCCCAATATCCCATCTTTCCCTGCCCTCTGGGCACATTCCCTGTGTCCCAGCACTTCAAGTGGAGTAAACTGGGAAAAAATCAGAAATAAACTGGGAATTTTAAAAAAAAACAGTTTAGCTAAGCCGGGGTGATTCCTGCTCACGAATCCTTCTCACAAGGCAGCAGTAAAACCACCTGGAATTTCAGGAAAATAAGGAAAAATAACATCCATGCGAGTATTTTTATGGACTTTTCTGGCCAGGAGTTCTTGTGGTGTTTGATTTCCAGTCCCTGAATGTTCTCATTTCCACAATCTCAGAACACAAAGTGGAGACACCTGGGATTTCTTTCCTGCAGGAATTTTGGGAGTGGGGGGAAATTTCATCCCTCGATTTTGATCCCTCTGGATTGCTGCAGGTTGTTGCTTGTTCCCAGGCTTTTGGCTCAGAGTTCAAAGCACTCCACTTAATATTCCCAGATTCCAATCCAGCAAAGAGTTTATTCCTACTAATGACCCATTAATCATATTTTCCTCCGAAGATTCTGATCAGAAAAGCAAAATAAGATTAATTTATTATGGGGTTTTTTTTAAGTATTTGAGTCAGTTGAGTTGGCAAGTCCCACTCTGAGAATCTTCACTCTGATTTCTGAGAAATTCAGGAATGAAAATTTGAGATTTGGGACACAAATTAGAGATGATTTTGACCATCTTAAATGATCCATCCTCGAGGTGGGAATCATCTGCTCCAGCTTCACCCAATCCCCACCTCAGTCCCACCTCAGAGGTTGGAAAACCAGCTCTTCCCATTCCAAAATTGCCCTACAAACCCCGGGAATGTGGCCTCTCCAAGAGGACAAGTCCATGGAAGGTGTCCTCCTGGTTGGAAAGGCAGAATTTGGATCCATTGGTTTGGATTTGATTTGGATGGAAACCCACGAGAGCTTAGGGAATCACAAAAAATTACGTGGATAATGGATCATAAAGTTCTACTGGGATAAGGGATCTTCCGGGGGATCTTCAGTTCCTGGAGTTTCTTGTCGATTCAAACACTCTGAAGTTTTTTGGGAATGCTGCCTCAGCATCCTGGAGATGTCGGGTGGGTATCCCACAACCCCCAACTCCTTTCCTGGGATCTCCACCTCCTCTTTCCCCGCCTCCCCATCCCATCCCATCCCATCGTGTCCTCCAGCTCCTCTCCCACCTTTTTGGAATGATAAATGACTCTTCCAGCTCCATCTTGGTCCTGCTGCCTCTCCCACCCCTCGGCAAAAAAGAATTTCCATCCTCTTGTCCTCACTCACCCTCTTCCCTTTAAATTCCAACTTTTCCAGGGCTGATATCCCCAAGCCCTTGACCTCTCCGAAGTTTAATAAGGCAAGAGGCTAAAAAAGTGATTAATTGGAGTAGGGAGAGATATCAGATCACAAAAGCCTCCGGATAAAATTCCAGAGCTCCTTTGAGAGGCTCGAGGTCATCCCGGCGAATTTTCTGCTTTCGTGCAGATCCTCGATTCATCCCAGGCTGTTTGTGTTATCAGCTCTCCAGCAGCTTCCTAGATTCCCTTTTTTTATTTTTCCTTGGAGTTTAAAGGAGATAACACGCAGCTGACGCCAACGCTGTGAAGTTCGGATTGGGAGTGTCAGAAAGCAGCCGAGCGCGCTCTGATAAGACGGGGAAAAAAAATCCATCCTTTCCTCTTTCTGAAGCTGCTCTTTAAAGCCTCCGGGGTTTGGGGGTTTTTCGGGACTCTTATCCCTGTGTCCTCCAGGCCAAAAGGGATGGGACAGCGCCAAAGTCATGGATGCGAAGTGGGATGTTGGGAAGAGGGAGGGGTAGGAATGTTTTTCGTGGCTTCGTTCCATTCTCCCCAGCAAAAATTCCTCCGAAAAAAGGGAAACTCACCCAGGGCAGAGCAGGGTGATCCTTCCCTGTTCCTGGGGATTTCCTAACCTTGGAATATCCCGTTTAAAAGCTCTTGTCCTCCTTGAACTCGTCTAATTCTCCTTTGAACCTATTTATGGGATTTGGCCGCGTTGCCAAATTCCACAGCTTAATTAGGAGCTATGGAAAGTCATTTCCTGGAGTTGTCTTTTAAACTCTGGAGCAACCAATTAAAGGGGGGGGGAAAAAGTGTGGAATCACTCCCTACTCCTCCTCTCTGCGGTGCTTTTTAGGAATAATGGGAAAATTGGGTTTTCACTCTGAAATAATCTTTGGCTGTTTTTAAGGCTTCTTTGGCAATTCGTTGGGAATTTGTGGAACTTCCCAGTGAAGTTGTGGTTGCCCCAGCCTTGGAAGTGTCCAAGGACAGGGCTTGGAGCAACCTGGGATAGTAAAAGGTGTCTCTGCCCATGGAACAGGGTTGGAACGAGATGGTCCTGAAGGTCCCTTCCCACCCAAACCATTCTATGATTTGTGGGGGTCGATCTCATCCCAGATCTCAGGGATTTTGATTCCCTGTGGAAATGGGGGTGTTGCAGCAGGGGTGGGGTTTGGGATTTCGTGGAATGTCACAGTTTCAGAGCCTTTGGATGGCGCTCAATCCAACACTGGGGAACATCAGATTCCTTCTCGGATCCCACCTCCCGATTCCCCGGCGGCATCAGCTGATGGCGGCACATGAAAATGACCATTTTCCATGGATTTCCTCTCAGCATGTCCACAATTAGGGAAGATTGAATTCCATGAATTCCATTTGTAGCCACTCTCTGTTGCTTGAGGATCTTTGCCAAGGACCCAAAGCTTGAGCGAGGCCTCTGCAATTCCAGGTCCATCGGAAATCAATATTTAAAAGCCGGTTATCCAGATCTTTATTCCTCCAGAAAGGAGCTGGCAAGAGCCACAATTCCAAGCTGGCAGAGAAATCCGGGAGGTTCATCCCTACGCAAAAAATTCCTCCTCCGCGGTTTGGCTCCCAAAAATGCTGAGGAAGAGCTTGGCCAGGGAAGCTTTCCCAGGGAGAGTTCCAAGCGCATCCCAAGACGCGTTATCCCAGTTTAACTGGGGCTGGGAATTACTCCAGGGGTGTCATTTGGGGTGCAAATCATTCCTGAGTTGCAAATCCCAGGGTTGTATCTCTGGCAAATCAAAGAGGGAAGTCGAGCGCCGACGCCGTCGGATCCATCGGGTTGTGTTATCCCTACATTCCACCTCATCCAGAGCAGCTGGATGAGCAGGAATGTCCCAGATTTGGATCTCTGGTGGTCTGTAGATACCAGGACTTTTGGGTCCCTAATTATCCCTAAATTATCCCTAAATTATCCTCAGGGTACTGTCACTCATTTTTAGCTGTTAAATTCCCTCTGGACAATTAAATATCCGATGGTTTTCCAATCATTGCCGTCAACGGCAAAGGGAATGGTTGGGATGGTGCAGGGTGGAACAAAAGGTCTTGAGATGCCTTCAGAGCTCCCCACAGAGCAGGGAAAAGGAGCTTCAAAGTTCTTGGAATGGTGTTGGAAAGAGAAAGGACCTGCTTGTGTCAGGGTTGGGAATCTGAAACTAAAAATGGGGAGATTCCATTGGATATTGGGAAGGAATTTGGTTACGGTGACAGCTGGTGAGGCCTGGAATGGAATTCCCAGGGAAGCTGTGGCTGCCCCATCCCTGGAAATGTCCAAGGCCAGGTTGGAGCAGGCTGGGGTAGGGGAAGGTGTCCCCACCCACATACTGATGAGCTTTAAGGTCCCTTCCAACCCAAACCATTCCGTGATTCCATGGAACTCAACGATTCAAGGATGATCAGCTGGGAATCATCATTCCCAGGCTCCTTCCACCATTCCCATCTTTTCCCAGATGAGTCGCTTGGGACTTCCCAGCTCTCTCTCATTTCTTCCAGTCCCTGAATTCAGCCACAGAAGGATGTGAAGAAAAAGAATTCCAGGCTTCCATTTCTTCCAAGAATGCCTCTTCTGTTCACTTTATTCCCAGAAAAAAAAAAAAAGTGCGAAGGGACAACCTTGGGGGCAAATGTTTCATCTTCTCTTTCGCCTCTTTCCAAGGCGACTCTGAGTTTGGATCCCAAAATATATTCCAGAGGAGGCATTTTTTAGGCTGCCAGAGGGCAGGGAAAGATGGGATATTGGGAAGCAATTTTTCCCTGGGAGGGTGGGGAGGCCCTGGAAGTGGAATTTCCAGAGAAGCTGTGGCAGCCCCAAGGGGATGGGGTAGCTCTAATTAGAGTGATTTTCCCTTCATTAACGACCCCCTCCCTCTCCATTTTTAAGCACATCGACATCTCCATCCTTGGAGTTTCTCCTATCTCTGCATTCCCAGCACAGCCCCAGATCTTTTCCCATCCCAGCTCTGGCAGGAGCTGGATCAGCTCCCAGATTTGCGCCCAGTCCTTTATGGATTTATTTCGTGGCTCAGGGATCGATCTGGCGCCTATTCCCGGGGTCACCGGCCGGAAAAAACTGCTGAGCAAGGCAGGGACAAAGCTCTTCATCACCATCAACATCCAGAGGAGGTTTTTTCTGTTGGATCAGCCTTTGGAGATGCTTTTCCCAAAGAAAAAAATGCTCTTTGTGTTGATGTTTTGGAGAAAGCAGCCACAATTTGTGGGATAAGAGTTTTTTTTTTATTTTTCATGGTAATAAGGTCGTTAAAGCCTTGTAGGATCGTGGAAACATCAAAGGGGTGGGGTTGGGAGGGACTTTTAAAGGTCATCAAGTCCAATCTTCCACTGGACCAAGTCGCTCCAATCCCTGGATCACGTTGGGATTTCAGTTGGGTTTTAAAGAGCTGGAATTTGTGTCATCGAGGTGAAGTTGGCCTCAGAGCCACTTGGCCAGTTTGGGACTTGGTGTCACCTCGGTGTCACTCCCGGCACCGGGATTGACTCCATGAGCTGACCTGGATTAGGATGAATTTAAATTCCCAAGTGTTCCATGCCTAAAATGACTCGGAATGTATTGATTGCTGCAACTCAAGGGGAAAAACGCCTGAGTGAGCGTTTTTTGGGATCGGAGAGAAATAGGATCAGATTTCCACATCAATTCCCAGGATCCCGGTCAGAAAGGAACAGCTCCAAACAGAGACCTGCAGGGAAGAAGTTCGAGGAGCTGTTTTAAATTCCTGAATCCTCCAAAAGGAGGGAAATGATGTCCAATCTGGATCAGCTTTACCCAGAGCTGAGCCTTTCGGTTATCAGAGGAACAGGGATGAGGGGGAAAGGTTCGGAATTAAAAATTGAGAGGTTTAGGTTGGATTTTGGGAAGGAATTCCTCCCTGTGGGGGTGGTGAGGGACCGGAATGGAATTCCCAGAGAAGCTGTGGTTATCCCACCCCTTGAAGTGTCCAAGGCCAGGCTTGGAGCACCCTGGGATGGGGGAAGGTGTCCCTGCCCACTGGAACTGGATGATCTTTATGGTCCTTTCCGAATAATTCCAAGATTCCATGATTCTCCCGACCATCCCACAACATTCCTGCTGCCGTCTCCTCTTCGCCGCCCTTGAACCTTCCCCTGACATCGCCCACGAGTCACATCCCTTCTCCATCAAAGCAGCGCCGCGTTAACACCCGGATCCGACAGCTCCTGCCTCACAAAGCTGGATTTTTCCCTCTTTTTATTTAATTGGAAAGGAATGAGCAGCGACCGGGGCCCATAAACGACGGATTCGCTTTGATGGAGTTTATTTTTTCCCGAGGTGGCTTCAGGGTTTGGTCTCTGCCTCATCAGCGCTTTCCCCACTGCTGAGATTGTTGTGGATTCCTGTCAGGATGGAGCAGAGGGCTTGGATTTCTCCCACTGTCCTGGAATAGCTGTTTCCAGTGGGGAATGCAGGATTCTTTTCCAGATTCTTACAAACTGCACAGCTCCTGGCGTTGATGTTATTATGGATCATGGCCAGGAGCTGCCGGAGCATCTGGCTGAGGGATGCTCGGAGGTCCTGAGCTCTGGCTTTGCCTGAAATTGCCTCCTGTCCTCAGGGATTGATAAGAAATGGGATATGACCTGGCTGGGTGGGGTCACATCCCAGAAATTCCCAGTGTTCCATGGGAAAGGGGGGAATTCTGCCCCTCAGCCCCACTCAGGTGAGGCCCCACCTGGAATTCTGCATCCAGCTCTGGGGTCAAGCAGCAGGAGCATGTGGGGATTTTGGAGCAATTCCGGAGACCATGGAGATGCTCCAAGGGCTGAAGTTCCTCTTCTCTGGATCAGGTTGGGAGAGCTGGGAATGCCCAGCCTGGAGAAGAGAAGGATCCAGGGAGACCTCGGAGCCCTTCCAGTGCCTCAAGGGGCTCCAGGAGAGCTGGAGAGGGACTTTGGACAAGGGATGGAATGACAGGACACAGGGAATGGCTTCCCACTGCCAGAGGGCAGGGAAAGAGGGGATATTGGGAAGGAATTCTTGGCTGTGAGGGTGGTGAGGAGCTGGGATGGAATTCTCAGAGAAGCTGTGGCTGCCCCATCCCTGGAAATGTCCAAGGCCAGGCTGGAGCAGCCTGGGATATGGAAGGGGGCCCTGTCCATGGCAGGGGTTGGAATGGGATGACCCTCAAAGGTTCCTTCCCATGGGGGAGAATTCCATGATTTTCCATGATAATCACCATTACTGTGGCATGGAGGATGGATGACACCTGGAGTCAAGCTACCACGTAATTACCTTGCAATTCTGGGGAGAGAACACTCAATTTCCCAAAATCCCAGGGCGAGGGATGGAACCACAGCGATTCCACGGCTCAGCTTTTCCGGAGCAAACAGCAAAACCACCGGAGCTGTTTTCCTATTCTCCGTGGAATGGCTGAGGAGCCACCCCTCACCCAGCCCTCATTCCATGGGGTTTTTTTCCATTTGACAGCTCCCCAGCTGTGCCCTGAGCAGGTGACTCTTCCTCTGTGGGAAAAGTTGGAATATTTTTCCTTAACTCCATCCCACTCCCAGCTTTTCCAGCAGCTCCAGTTGCCGTAGGAAGAACTTTCTCCTTCGGGTGCCTGCCCT
Source organism: Grantiella picta (assembly GCA_013397955.1). Taxonomy (NCBI): domain Eukaryota; kingdom Metazoa; phylum Chordata; class Aves; order Passeriformes; family Meliphagidae; genus Grantiella; species Grantiella picta. The sequence continues at coordinate 41,315 of VZRM01007393.1, read as the reverse complement.
GTTTTTTTTTTCCCCACTGCATCAGGAGCAGCCAGGAACGATTCCACCTTTCAGGTTAATGATGAGCTTCCCTAAAAATGGAATTGCTGGTGCGGAAAAATGCCCTGGCTCCCAAAGACTTTGATATTCCCTGGTTTATTGCTGACACTCAGGGATTCTGCCTCTGTCAGCCTGGGTTTTCCAAGGTCTGGCATAGAGGAATTCTGGGTTTTTTTCCTGAGGCTGAAATAAAGTTTTAAGCCAAATATTCCTGAGAAATGAATAATAAATAAAATTAAGGGTGTAATAATTAAAGTTATAATAATGAAGTGGATAATAAATAATGGGGATAAATAAAATAAAGGGTGTAATAATTAAAGCAATGCTAATTAATTAATAATAAATAAAATAACAGGCAGGGGTTGGAATGGATGAGCTTTAAAATCTCCTTTTATCCCAAACCGTTTAATAATTCCATTATTAATTTAAATTTTTATGAAGGTTTGGGGAGCTTTAATTCATTTTAAGCATGGAAATAAGATGGGAATCATCCTCTTCGGGGGATTGGGCCCTAGTGGGGGGATTTGGGTTCTTAGTCATGTTTGGTTCTGGGATCTCTTGGATATTTTGGTGAATCCAAAGGGATCACCTGGGAGTGTGAGATTTGGGGAGCAGAGCATCCCAAGCGCTGCGGAGTCACTTCCATCTTCAAAACCTTGCCAGGAATTGGGAATTTGAACTTCTCCTCATAAAAACATGGAATGGTTTAGCTTGGAAGGATCATCCCATTCCCTTCCCTGGACATGCCACATCCCCTCAATATCCTAGGAATCCCAAACCTTCCCTGGGCTGGGACAAACCAGGTGCCGTTGGCCACCTTGGCTGGTTCTTTGGCCAATCCCATGGATGATCCAATTCTCCAAAGCTGGAAGTGGCTTTCCAGTTGCAGCTCCGTGCGGGATTGGATCCGAGTTCGGCAGAATGAGACAAGCCACGATTTGTGATCGACTCCCCTCCGACTGCTTTTAGTCCCTGTTGTGCAGGGAAAAGCTTAATTATGGATTTTCCTCTCTTTTCCAAGAGGAGTTGGACTCATTTTCATCCTTTAGAGGGGTTTGATCCATGCTGGGAACCCACAACCTGATAATCCCATTCTTTTTCTGATCTGGAAATTTAAATCCTGTTAGAAAATGAGCTGGACCAGCTGAGGGCTCGGGGCCAGGCTGACACCTGGGACCCTCCTCCAGGGATTTTTTTCTTGCAAATTTTGGGCATTTCTGAGGAGCCTCCAGGGATTCATTCCCAGGAAACGGTGTTGGGATGTGATCCATGTGATCCGTCATTGTCTGACTCCCTGGATGTGTCAGTTTTAAGTGGCACCCTCCTTGATAAGCCTCACTTAGCTTTTTATTCCTCCCTTATCTATTTCTAGACATTCCTTGAAAGCCTTGTAAATGCAGATGGGGATAAATCCCAAATAATTTCATTTAATTCCGCCGATTTTTTTGCATAAACCCACGCAAAAAAGACGAGGAATTTGAATAAAGACGCAGATCCCGGAACGTCTCAGGTACGGTCTGGATTATCCAGAGGTGACAAGTGCAATTGGAACAATCAGTGGAATTCTCTGTTCCTTGGGATTACAGCTTCTTTTAATCCGCTTTGGAATTTCTAAGCTCCCTTTGCTGCTGGATGATCCCAAAAAAAACCCTTTGTTCTGTTTCTGAGTGAGGGGGGGTCAGGGCAATCCCAGGAAGACATGGATTGGGGAAAAAGGATGGAGAGGAGACCTGGGGAGAAGGAATTGGGGTGTTGGTGGATGAGAAGCTCCTCATGACTCATCCGTGTGCTCTGGTCCTGGAAATTCCCCATGTCCTGGGCTCGTCCCATGGCGTGAGCAGCAGGAAAATGTGTATTTTGCTCCTCAGCCCCACTCTGGTGAGGCCCCACCTGGAATTCCGCATCCAGCTTTAGGGTCCAACAGCAGAAGGATGTGGAGATGTTGGAGCAAATCCAGAGGAGGCCACAGAGATGCTCCAAGGGCTGGAGCTCCTCTGTTCTGGATCAGGCTGGGAGAGCTGGGAATGTCCATCCTGGAGAAGGAAAGGATCCAGGGAGACCTTGGAGCCTCTTCCAGTGCCTCAGGGGCTCCAGGAGAGCTGGAGAGGGACTTTGGACAAGGGATGGAGTGTCAGGACACAGGGAATGGCTTCCCAGTGCCAGAGGGCAGGGATAGATGGGATATTGGGAAGGAGTTCTTGGCTGTGAGGATGGTGAGGAGCTGGGATTGAATTCTCAGAGAAGCTGTGGCTTCCCCATCCCTGGAAGTGTCCAAGGCCAGGCTGGACAGGGCTTGGAGCAAGCTGGGATAGTGGGATGTGTCCCTGCCCATGGGACCATTCCACTGAATTCCATTCCACTCAATTCCATTCCACGGTTCCATGCCATTCCATTCCTTCCCATGGATCCCAGGATGTGGCTGGGCCTGTTCCATCCTCACCATCTCCATCCCCATCACCATCAGGTTTCAATGTTGGTGCCGCCTGTGGTTGTCAGCCATCCAACGTGTGCTGGGGCCGGTGGTTTTGGGATGGTACCGGAGGTGGGACCCACAGAGCTGACGCCTTTTCCCGGTGTCGAAATCAGGACGGAGGGAAGGAGCTTCGGGATCTGTGCTGGGGAACAGTGCAGCTCCAGCTGGGCTGGAGGAGGTCAAATCCATCATTTTGGGGTTTTTTTTTGGGAAATGCTGCCGGGTTTGGTGGTCTGGGCGGCAGCGCCGAGCTGCGGGGTGGTCGTGCAGAAGAAGTTCATCGCCAGGTTGGTGATTCCAGTCCATCCAGTCTTTCCCATTCCATCATGGAATATGCTTTGACTCAGTCTGGACCCTCAAGGGCTCAGCTGTGGAGGGCTCAGGGTGGACACCGCGATCGTGGGGTGGACATTGGGATGCTCCAACCCGGGCGTGTGTATTGCAGACTTCCTGGATTTTCCCAGGGAGCTGAAAGTCAGGGATTGGTTGGAAGCCCTTGGGAAATTGCCTGTTTTGTGTAAATAATTCTGCATGACTCGTTGGGGGGTGGAAGGAAGAGTTGTGGAGTTGCCCTTCATCCCATGCTTGTGTCAAATCATGGAATCATTGGGAGGTTGGGGTTGGGAGGGACCTTGGTTGAATTTTCCCTCTCCTTGGATTAGTCCAGGCTGGAATAGGTGGAAATCACTGCGTCTTGGACCCAAGAGACTCGATGGGGTAGGGAGAAGAGTTGTTACTCTTCTCTATCCCATGCTTGTGTCAAGTCATGGAATCATTGGAAGGTTGGGGTTGGGAGGGACTTTGGTTGAATTTTCCCTCTCTTGTTTGTCCTTTTCTGGGCTGGAATGGGTAGAAATCATCGAGTCTTGGACCTCGATGGAGCTGGAGGAAAGAGTTGTTGCTCTTCCCTGTCCCATGCTTGTGTCAAATCATGGAATCATCGGAAGGTTGGGGTTGGGAGGGACTTTGGTTGAATTTTCCCTCTCTTGTTTGTCCTTTTCTGGGCTGGAATGGTTGGAAATCATCGAGTCTTGGACCAGGGAGACTCAACGGAGTGGGGGGAGGAGTTGTTGCTCTTCCCTCTCCCATGCTCAAGTCAAACCATGAATCATCAACTGGCTCGGGTGACCTTTAGAGATCACTCGCTTGAATTTTCCCTCTTTTCCTTGTTCTCCCCCAGGCTGGAATGGGTGGAAATCATCGAGCCTCGGACCCGGGAGCGCATGTACGCCAACCTGATCACGGGGGAGTGCGTGTGGGACCCGCCGGCGGGCGTGCGGATCAAGCGCACCAATGAGAACCAATGGTGGGAGCTCTTCGACCCCAACACCTCGCGCTTCTACTATTACAATGCCACCACGCAGAGGACGGTGTGGCACCGTCCCCAGAACTGCGACATCATCCCCCTGGCCAAGCTGCAGACGCTGAAGCAGAACACGGAGTCGCCGAGGGCTTCCACGGAAAACAGCCCCGGGAGGAGCAGCAATGTCAGCAGGGAGGGGAGCACCAGCTCGTCCCTGGAGCAGGAGCTGGAGGGCAACGAGAAGGTGCAGGAGCAGAGGTCGAGCCGGCAGTCCAGCCAGTATTCCGTGGTGAAGGAGGAGACGGAAAGGTAAAGGTGGGGTGGGTGGGGTAAGATTGGGAATTCCCAATCCCTGGTGGTGGGGAAGACCAGAGCTCTCATCCTGCGGATCTTGGGTGAAGATATTTTAGGGATGGTTCCTCAGCTCAACCTTCTGTGGGTTTCCACCCAGCAGGATACTTCATAAAACAAGGAAAAAGAGGGAAAAACATCAGGAAAAGGTGTTTTTCCATCCTAGGGATGATTTAGGTGTTCCCTGCGGAAAGGCTCCTTAAAGGAATAAATCTTGGCCCATGAAATTCATTTTTAGGATTGGGAATTCGGGTTTGGAGCCCAGTGTGGTTTTAAATGGTTTCCCTGGATAAGATCTCCCTACGGAGTCGGGATGATTCATGCCACAGCCACAGCTTGTCCCACAGGTCTGGGGAGATCCTGGCAGGGATAATTTCCCTCAGGAAGGAGAAGGAAGTCAGTGCTCAATTCCCTAGGTCCATGGACAACATTTGGAGACATTTGAGTTGCTGCTCTGTTGTTTCATTTTATATGGATTGAAAGCTGCAAATCCCAAAATCATGGAATGGTTTGGGTTGGAAGAGGCCTTAAAATCCATCCTGTTCTACCCAGGGACACCTCCCACTATCCCAGGTTGCTCCAACCTGACTTGGAGCAATTCCAGGGATGGAGCACCACAGCTCTTCTGGGCAACCCGAGGCAGGTCATTAATTAATGGATTTGTCTTCTCTTAATTGGTGCCTTTGACCACGTTAAGGACCCAGCCAGGGGCAGAATTCCTGTTCCCAAGTCCTGCTCCCGACACCTGGCACACAGAAACTGCGGCGGGATGGGAACAGGAATTCCCAGCTCAGCAGGTGCTATCATGTGGGACATCAGAGGCAGCCTCGGCTCCACCTTCCCGAGGTCCTGGAAGAGGCTCTGATGGAATCTCAGAGCATGGGATTGAGGTGTCTTTGTGGGGCAAGGGGGATTTGGGGAGGGAGATGAATTTGGGGTCATTCACTGCAGGTACACGAGAAGTCAGAGTCATGGAACCATGGAATCATGGAATGGTTTGGGTTGGAAGGGATCATAAAGATCATGGAAATCCAACCCCTGCCATGGGCAGGGACACCTTCCCCTATCCCAGGTTGCTCCAAGCTTTGTCCAGCCTGGCCTTGGACAATCCCAGGGGCAGCCACAGCTTCTCTGGGAATTCCATCCCAGCCCCTCACCACCCTCACAGGGAAGAATTCCTTCCCAATATCCCATCTTTCCCTGCCCTCTGGCACTGGGAAGCCATTCCCTGTGTCCTGACACTCCATCCCTTGTCCCAAGTCCCTCTCCACCTCTCCTGGAGCCCTTTGAGGCACTGGGAGGGATTCCAAGGTCTCCCTGGATCCTTCTGTTCTCCAAGCTGGACATTCCCAGCTCTCCCAGCCTGGCTCCAGAGTAGAGGGGCTCCTTGGAGCATCTCCATGGCCTCCCCTGGATTTGCTCCAACATCTCCACATCCTCCTGCTGTTGGACCCCAGAGCTGGATGTGGAATTCCAGGTGGGGCCTCACCTGGGCGGGACTGAGGGGCAGAATTCCCATTTTCCTGCTGCCCATGCCGTGGGATGAGCCCGGGACACGTTGATGGAGCAGGAACTCATTCCCAAAGCAGCGTGAGGGGTCAACAGGGATCAAGGGATGGATTTGAACCTCCCTGGGCTTTGATGCAGGAACAGGGGTGGGATCAGCAGCTCTCTGGGATAAGAGTCATTCCCAAGGTGGGATCAGGAGCTTCCTGGGAAAAGAATCATTCCCACATCGGATTCAGCAGGTCAATTAAATCAATTCAGCTCAGACACTGCAGGTCACTTAGTCCTTGGTGTGCTCCACCCACACATTCCCCCTTCCCAGTGCCTGGGCCTGACTGGGTATTATGGGATGCAAAGCCCCTGGATCAGATGGGAGGAGGGCTTGACTCAAACAGAAAGGTTTAATCCCTGGAAATCTGCTGGAAGAGAAGAGGAATTCAGCCTCGGGTTGGGTGTCTGTCCTTGAATCTCCAGGAATTCCTGGTCTTGGCCTTTCCAGGGCTTTGGATTGAGCGGATCCCAGGTCTTGGAGCTTTAAAAATGACATATTTTTTTTTAAAAAATCGGATGCCACTAGAGGGAGCAGAAATTCCTGCTCTCTGGAATTTCCACCTGCATCCCTGGTGGAGATGACAGGGATGAGTCCCATCGGCTCAGCAGCATCCCACTCTTGATCCTCATATCCTGGCTGGAAAAAAACCACATTCCCTCATTTTCTCATCCATGGAAGTGCCCAAGGCCAGGTTGGATGGGGCTTGGAGCAAATTGGGATAGTGGGAAGTGTCCCTGCCCATGGCAGGGGCTGGAATTCCTTGATCTTTAAGGCCCCTTCCAACCCAAGCCATTCCATGATTCCATGAGTGTTTTCCCAGATCTTGGTTGCATTTCTCACGGAAAATCCTCAGCCAGGAAGGAGCTCCAGAGGTTTCCTGGTGGAACCTCCTGCTCCAAGTTTCATCCCATGAAAGTCTTGTTTAAAGATTTCTGGATAAGATCAGCTCACCTGGTTGGAAAAGGGAATTTGGGAGAAGTGGGCGACTCTCGTCGCACTAATTTAATTGGAATTCACACACAGAGCTTCCCTAAAATTATAGGATTTAGGAACCAGAGCATCTCCAGGTTTGGTTTGGGCTGCTGGAGGCTGCTCCCAGTCCGTTCCTCACATCCATGGGGATGTTCCACCCCACCCGTGTGGGTCAGGGATGTGTCAGCCCTGGGAATCCGCAGGGAATTCGCTGTTGCCAAGCGCCTGGATCCCACCGGAATCGCCTCACGCTTCCGTGGCGAGATGGGATTTGTTCCAATTAGCAGCCAGATCTGGATCAGTAATCAACTCTGGGATCTCAACAGCAGCTTTGTCCTGGTGGTCAGCAGAGGCAGAGCTTTCCCATCGGGATTTTCCTCCTTTCCCTGGAATTTGCCACGCTTGTCTCAAAATGGTAGTTTTTCTCCAGATCATGCTTGACAGCCATGAAATCTCAAAGCAGGAATGTCGATCGGATTTTCTGTCAGGTCACTGGGATTTTCCACTCTGTCAGGAAGTGTCTGTGGTTATTGGTCCATGCAGGGCTTGAAATCCTTGGAGAAGGTGGCAGGCAGGGAGAGAGAAGACTTTTCCATGGAAAACTCGGCTCTGCCGCTGCTGTTCCAAGAAGAAATTTCAAGTGGAAGCTTGAAGGACAAGGAAGTGGATCTTGGACCATCAGGAGAGATTTCCTTGGACCAAAATGCAGGAATCTTGGAAAATTAACAGTCCTTACCCAAATCCCATCTGCTGGGAAATTGTGCCCAAGTTATTCCTCAGGATTCCCACTTTTTTTTGCATGTTTGGATTCCACAGACGCCGGGATATTGGAGAAGATAAAATGCAGCATTTAAATCTTCCTGGATTAAGTGTGACTGAGCTGAAGTATCCAAAGAGGATTCCCTTAAAATCCAATCCCTGAAATACGCCTGCCGGAGCTCTCTGGGATCAAAAACTCTTCCCACTGCAGGCAGCAGCCATTTCCTGACTCCAAAAGATCCCAAAAAAAAGCAGCTTCATGGAATAAAAGATGCCTCAAACCTACAAAATATCCCTTTTGAGCATCCCACCATTTTTCCTTGGAATTCTCTCCATTTATTTCCTTTCCCGGAAGGCACTGGGAAGAACCTGCCGTGCCCGGGTTTGGAAAACAGGTGGATCAATGACATAAATATCCACAACATCTGCTGCCCGAGGATTTTCCAGGTCCCTGCAGGGATTCCCAGGTTCCTCCAAAACAAGGGAAGAGAAACCGAGGATTTGGAGTCGTTCTGGAAAACCGCACGGAAGGATCGGGGAACGGAGTAGATCCTCAAGGCTTCCCTTCCCGATGTCCTGCCTGCAGCAGGGGCTTAATGCATGGAATTCTGGGCTTTTCTTCACTCCAGTGTTGGATTATCCCAGCTGGATGACATCACCTGGTGTGAGGAACGAGTTGGGAATGTCCGGCCTGAAAGAAGGGAAGGATCCAGAGAGACCTCAGAGCTCCTTCCAGTGGCTAAAGGGTCTCCAGGAGAGCTGGAAAGGGATTTTGGATAAGGGATGGAGGGACAGGACAGAGAGAATGGTTTCCCAGTGCCAGAGGGCAGGGATAGATGGGATATTTGGAAGATTTTTTCACTGGGAGAGTGGTGAGGACTGGAATGGAATTCCCAGAGATGCCATGGCTGCCCCATCCTTGGAAGTCTCCAAGGCCAGGCTGGAGCAGCCTGGGATATGGAAGGTGTCCCTGCCCATGGCAGGGGTTGGAAGTTGGAATTTTCTCTCCCATCCCAAACCATAATTTGATTAAGTTTTTGCTCCACTACAGGAAGAAAAAAAAAGAAAAAGGGAAATGGAATTTCTTTTAAGTCTGGAATTGTTTATCCTGCTGAAGCTCCCGGCTGCTGTCACCTGGATATGGATCAATTCCAGATAGCTTCATCCCTGTTTTTTTCCAGTTCCATCCCCCTGGGACACTTTCCACTCTCCCAGGTTGCTCCAAGCTCCATCCAGCCTGGCCTTGGATACTTCCAGGGATGGGGCAGCCACAGCTTCTCTGGGAATTCCATTCTGTTTGTTTGTTTTGCTCTCCGGTGTCTTTCCCATTTTCACCTTCCTTGGACACACTATGCATAATCCAAGGATTCATGTCCTCAGGACATGGAATAATCTCCTCTTTCCACTCTTCTGGAATCCATGACAAGGAGCTGAATCCATCCCAGCTGAGTCGTCCTGAAGATTTTTATTTTGGTTTAAAGGATGAAATTCCCCGGCTTCACGCTTTTTCCCTCGTACCATGAGAGTCTAAATTTCCGAAACCACAAGGCAGGATGTTGGGAAGGATCCCAAATTCAGTCTTCCAGTGTTTTTTTTCTGGTTTTGTCCCTGATTTCGATTTTTTCCCACCCATTTCACGGCAGAAATCCAGCTCATACTCCAGGTGACATTGGATGTCCCTGTCCATGGCAGAGAGGGTGGAATTCCATGGTTTTGAGGTCTCTTCCAATGGGTTGGGTTGCTCCAAACCCCATCCAACCTGGCCTTGGACACTTCCAGGGATGGGGCATTGCCAGACCATGATGGATGTCCTTGATACGATCTCCCAGCATTCCCAAATTTATCCAAAGATTTGATTTATTTATTGGGAGTAATTTTCTCACTCCCAAAATTCCTTCGACTTCAACTTCCTTTCCCCTTTCCCAATACTAGGGTTGCTCCAGCAGTGCCGGGTCTCATCCCGGTCATCCGGGTGAGTTTTGCATGGAATTGTTAAGGTTGGAAAAGAATTCCAAGATCCTCAAGTCCATTTTCCATTTCCTTAATTCGATTCCTCACCGTGATCCTTGAGTTTACTGAGATCACAAACCTCGTGGGGGGTGAACCATCCGAGGAAACACATTCGGGGATAACCAGCGGAAAACATTCCCCACGTAAACCAAACAAACCCAACTCCCCTTCCTCATTCCATCCTCAAACATTTCCCAGAAAAATGCTCATATCCAGCATTTCTTGCCAGGTGGAAATCGGGGGCGAAGCTCTCAGCCCTGTTGCTTTTTAATATCCTTCCCCTGAATTCCCCGTTGCGAAACGCAGCTCCGGATTAGATGGATATTCGCCTAATTCCTCCGAGCGCTTGCGTCGGTTGCCGGCCCCAAAATTCCGGTTACATAACTCCAAAGAAAACCATCTTTGAAGTTTTATTGGAAGTGGGGGCTGTAATTAAGAGTATGAAGCCTTGCGGGGCAGTGATTAGAGCCAAGGATTAGGAGCTGGGATTTCATTTCTATTCCTGGCTTTGCCATGGAGCTGAGCTATTTCAGGCCGCTCACTTTCCCTGATTTTCGAAAAGCTGGGGAATGGTGCCACTTCCTGTTCCAGGAGGGAAAAAAAACATCCTGGATTTACTGTTTGTTTTTTTTTAAATTCATTTGGTTTTGTTTGTGCTGGAGGTTTGTAATCCGTGGTTTAGGGGAAATTATGAAAGGAAAATCAACTTTGTTAATATAAAATCATGTCGATAAATAGAGAATCACCTTTATTAGTGAAAAATCACCTTTGTTATTGGAAAATTACCTTTATTAGTGGAAAGTTGTCTTGATTTATGGAAAATCACCTTTATTAGTGGGATTGTTTTTTTTTAAATTCAAAATCACCTTTATTATTGGAAAATTACCTTTATATTGGAAACTCACCTTTGTTATTGGGAAATCACCTTTATTAGTGGAAAATCACCTTTGTTATTAGAAAATCGCCTTTGTAATTGGACAACCACCTTTATTATTGGAAAATTAACTTTTTGTAATGGAAAATCACCTTTCTAATTGGAAAACCACCTTTAGTAGCAGAAAATCACCTATGTCATTGGAAAATCACCTTTGTCATTGGAAAATCACCTTAGTTATTGGAAAAATCATCTTTATTAATGGCAAATCACCTTTGTCCTTGGAAAAATCACCTTTATTCATGGAAAATCACCTTCGAAGTGTCCTGGAAAAGCTTCAGATATATCCCACATCCCTGTGTCCTGGTTGGGACATTGGAATCCAGACAGGGACACAGCTTGGATAAAAACTGGATGGTCCGGCGCGGAGGGTGGTGGTTAAAGGTTCATTCCCAACTCCCATCCTGGCTCCTCTCCCGATCCATATCCTTATCGATAATCTGCGGAGCAGACGGGAGTCACCCCCGGCTCCAGACAAGCTTGAGGGCAGGGCTGGAGCTCAGAGGGATCCTGTGGATTGAGGACAGGTAGGGAAGAACTTCCTGAAGCTCAGCAAGGCCAGGTGTAGCCACGGGATGGACAAACCCATGGCTGCCCGAGGATTCAGGAATCCTGGGAAGTGTTATCCCAAGGGAAGTTGGGAACGCCCCTGTAGGTCCAGGGAAGATTTAATCCTCTTTTGATCACAATTGGTCAGCCTCAGGTGGTTCGGGGTTATCAGGAACCTGGAAAACCTGGGAGAATCCAGTGGAGAATCACCAGGATGGTCAGGCTGGAGTGAAGGATATGTGAGGAAAGAATAAGGGAGCTGGGCTGGCTTTGCCTGGAGAAGGATTTTAGGGAGACCTCAGGACACTTCCAAGACCAAAGCTGGGTTTCTAAACCGGTCAGAACAGGTTTTGCTTCCTGTGATCAGCTCTGTGTGATTTTATCCATCAGGATTTCTGGGATGAAATCCAGTCCCTGCAGCTCTGTGTTTGTGGAACTCCTTGATGCCCACGCCGGAAACTCATTTGGGTTTAGCTTTCTGGATTATCCCGGTTGTTCCAGGTTGGCCAAGGTTGGGTTGGGTGGGAATGTCCGGCCTGAGGACACAAACTGGGTCAAAGTGGATTTTGCAGGAAGGACCTTAAACATGGAATGGTTTGGGTTGGAAGGGACCTCAAACCCATCTCATTCCACCCATTTCCATGGGCAGGGCCACCTTTCACCATCCCAGGCTGCTGCAAACCCCATCCAGCCTGGCCTTGAATATTCCAGGGATGGAGCATCCACACATTCTCCTGTGCCAGCGTTTCATCACCCTCATTGTAAAATCCCTCCTTTGATCCAACTGATCTGTTAGTCAAGCAAAATCCATACGGATTTGGCTTAAAAACCTTGGAAAAACAGCCTGGGGGGGACAGGCCAAGGCTAGGGGCCACGCTCCGTCGCATCCCTGCCCGCGGGAAGCCGGGAAAGCAGGAATCCAGCAGCGCTGCTGTTTAAATATTAACCAGCTGGGAATCCTGCCCCCGGCTCTCCAGCCAATTCCACGCCTGCCGCTTCCAGAGGCTGCTCATTAACGCCAAAACCTCAGCCGGTGGCTTTTAATGATTCCCAAAAAGTCGGCTCATCCCGGAAAAGCGAGCGCAGCCAGCTCGGCCAGCCCCGGGAATGTGCAAGCACCGCTCTGTCCTCTCGCGGATCCCTGCGGAGACTCCCTGCTCCCAGCCCAGATCTTTGGGATGGACTTGCTTATCCATCAGCTCTGTAGGAGGAGGCCTGGAGTTCGTTTGGACAGGGATAATTGATGCTGATGGGAAGTGGAACAGCGGGAGAAAGGATGGATGGAAACCAAGCCGTGGCTCCGATGGGTTTGGAAGGTCTTGGAACTCTAAAAAGCTCCGAGCAAAACTGCTCAGCCAAAATTAGGGATGGAGGAGCATGTGGAGCTTGATCCTGGAACCTGGAACAGAAAGCTGGGATCTGGAGGAGTGGGAATTCCCTTCTGGAGGGGTGTGGACCTCGCTGATGGCAGTGGGAGGAGCCGTTTGTCCATCTCACAAATCCGCAGGGAATTCCTGTGCCTGTTGGGTTTGACAATCCCGTTTTGGCCATGATGTGATTCCAGTGGAGTTTTCAGAGGGAAAAACTGATATTCCCACCGGACTTACCCCAGGGATGCTGCTGTACGGGATGGGGGCTGGACTGCTGGGAAGCAGATCTGCAGGGAAGGACCTTAACTCCCGAAATCTCCTGGAATCAGGGAATGGTTTGGGTGGGAAGGGAGCTTAAAGCTCATCCAGTCCCAACTCCTTGCCATGGGCAGGGACACCTCCCACTATCCCAGGTTGCTCCAAGCCCCATCCAACCTGGCCTTGGACACTTCCAGAGATGGGTCTGGGATCCTTCGGGATTCCGCCGTGGATCTGGGGACAGCACTGGGATCAGAGGTGATGCCTTTCTCTTGGGAATCCTGGAGGAGGAGGAGGAGCAGGAGGAGGAGGAAATCCATTCACACGCACTGGAGAGGAAAAAGGGATTAAGCAATTCCACACAGTCATAATTCCCGGGCTAAATCCCATTAAAATTAGCTTTGACAGAAGCTTAATTTTATTGCCTCTTGCTCGACTCAAATTTTGGAGCTCTATCCTATTAGGAAGATTTCTTTCTTTTCCCTCTTTTTTTTTCCCCTGAAACCAACATCGGATCCAAATTTTATTAATGGAGAAGTCTTAACCTACACACGGCGGGGGGTAAATTTTAAGGTTGTTTTATATGAAAACTGCTCGTAATAAAGTTACTTCTCCGGATGTTTTCTGGTCGTTTATTCCGTGTTTTCTGAACAGGACCAATTCTGAGCACATTCCTGCTGGGAATTGGCTGTTAAGGCAAAAATAAACATTTTTCTGTGCTCATTGGCAGCAGGGACGGATAATATTGTAAAGACAATAATTAATACCTGGTTTTGTGCCTTTTTTGGGAAGTGTCTGAGGGTTTTGGCATGGATTCACAGACATTGGAAAAAATGTGGATTAAGAGTGGGTTGGATCAATCAGGAGGCACCTTAAGTCCTTCTTGGACCCCACCAAGTCCAAAAATCAGCTTGGAAATCCCATCCTGCACTTCCAGGTGGTTTTTTTCCCATGTTTTTCCAAGTATGGTGTCTCCTGGAGTGGGTTGGTGGTGTGGCCTTCTCCATCTTTTGGGAACAAGGGCTCTGCAGGCTCTGATTTAGATGAAAATGTGGCAAAAAGGGCTTTTTTGGGATTTTCCTCTTCCCACCTTGGCTCTGACCATCCAAGCTTGTTGAGGAGCAGGAGTGGCATCGAGGCACTCAGAAAGGGTGGGATGAAGCCAGGACATATTTGGGATCTGCTCGGATGTTTTGAGGCAAAATTTGGAGTTTGAAGGGTAACAACTGCACATAAGCAATCCATGACTCCAAGCTGGAGCAGGTCCTGGGAGCAGATCCAGGACAATCCCGATGGGATTCATCTCCATGAATCCCAGAGGAGAGTTAACATTACCGTCGGTAACGCCGTGTCCACCATTCCTGTTTTCCAGCTCGTCGCCTTCCGGAGTGTTTGAGAAGGAATACGACATTTATCGGGATTACAGCACGGAAGGACAACTACTCCACTACAGGTAGCCAGAATTTCCCGCCGGGATCGGGGTTGGGATGGGTGGTGGTGTGGGACAACAGGGTGGTGAATGACGCTGACGTTTTATTCCCGCTTTTCCGATCCTTCTCCTCATCCCTTCCCTTCGTGTGTTGCCTTCGGGTCCTTATGGAATTCCTACAGTCCTCAGTGAATCCCAAAAGTCCTCAAGGAACTCCAGAAGTCCTTCTTGGACCTTACCAACTCCTTTGTGGACCCCATATCTGCACTGAACCCCCAAAATCCTCATCGAACCCCACCAAGTCCTTCTTGAGCCCCAAAAATCCTCACCGAACCCCAAAAGTCCTTCTTGAATCCCCCAATCCTCATTGAACCCAAAAGTCCCCGTTGAACCCCAAAACTCCTCACTGAACCCCCAAAATCCTCATCGAACCCCACCAAGTCCTTCTTGAGCCCCAAAAATCCTCACCGAACCCCAAAAGTCCTTCTTGAACCCCCCAAGTCCTTGTTAGACTTCTCCAAGTCCTTCTTGAATCCCCCAATCCTCATTGAACCCAAAAGTCCCCGCTGAACCCCAAAAATCCCCACTGAACCCCACCAGGTCCTTGTCAAACGCCATAAATCCAAGATGAGGATAGACCAGATTTTGGGGATTTCTGGTGCCACTCCCTGCCTGGTTGCTCCGGGTTTTGATCGACCCCCAATTCCTGTGGTTTTTCCTGGAACTGGGGCTGAGTTGAGGCACCTCCAGCTCTTCCATAGTTTTCCATGCTGGAAGTGGGAACTGGGAGGGTTCCATGTTCCTCATTTCCTTCCCTGGCATGTTTTCCCCACATTCCTGTTTTTTATGGAATTGGAGGTGAGTTGAGGCACCTCCAGCTCTTCCATAGTTTTCCATGCTGGAAGTGGGAACTGGGAGGGTTCCATGTTCCTCATTTCCTTCCCTGGCATGTTTTCCCCACATTCCTGTTTTTTATGGAATTGGAGGTGAGTTGAGGCACCTCCAGCTCTTCCATAGTTTTCCATGCTGGAAATGGGAACTGGGAGAGTGCAATGTTCCTCATTCCCTTCCCTGGCACGTTTTCCCCACATTCCTCTGTTTTTTATGGAACTGGGGGTGAATTGAGGCACCTCCAGCTCTTCCTTGGCTTTCCATGCTGGAAATGGGAACCGGGAGGGCATGATGCTCCTCGTCCCTTTTCCTGGCACATTTTCCTGCTGTTCCGAGCTAGCGATCCCGGTGCGCTGCGATCTCCATCCCGATCCAAGCCACGTGCGAGTGGAAAAATCCCCCGGTGGCGTTGGCCTCGTTCCATCCCGCCTTTCCCTGCAATTCACTGCTGCCGAGTGACCTCCCGGGAGCGTCGGAATTAATTGCCACTTAAGGAAGAGAGGGAAAAAATCCGAGCTCTCCAGGAGGGAGAACCAACAGGGCGACCGAGTTGGGTTTTTATCCTCACCAGCCGAACGCTCTCCTTGAGTGGGGAGAGAATCCATGGACAACCTCATGCCATCTGCTGGGATTGGTAGATGCAATTCCCAGGAAGCGAGGAAGAGTGGGAAGGAGCCAGAATCCGGCGGGATTTGCCGGTGACAGGGACACGGAACGATGACAGGGACAATGTGGATTTGGGCTGGTGGCAATTAAAAGCTTCAGTGTCACTGTACACATGAGCTGTTGGCATTAGCTGTGCCGCAGGAGAAGCCTCTGTCTTCCCAACCCCATAAAAACCCACAGAGCAGCTCTGGCTGCCCTTCCCCCAGCTGCCGCCAGCCAAGGAGGCTAATTAGCAGCTTTGCTTAATTAGCTGTGAGTGGACTTCCTTCTGGAAGAACGAGTCTCACGGAGCCGGCGGAGCTTCATGGGGTGAGACTGTGGTTTAACCCTGTGAGTGCCACGAGCTGCAATCAGAGCTCGTGATGAATTCCTATTAATTGGATTAATTATGAAGAGGAAAATTAATCATGGAATCATTGAATGGTTTGAGTGGGATGGGACCTCAAAGATCATCTGGTTCCATCCCCCTGCAATGGGCAGGGACACCTTCCACTACCCCAGGTTGCTCCAAGCCCCGTCCAGCCTGGCCTTGGACACTTCCTAGGGTGGTGCTCCAGGACCTTTGGAAAGGTTGTGAAGTGATTGGGACATCTCCGGTTATCCCATGAGCTCGTGCCAACGTGGAGATGGCGAATTTGGAGTGGGATGGAATCCAACCAGAGCTTCAAAGCTCCACATGGAGTGGGATGAGTTCTCAAACGCTTCCTCTGGTGCTGCCGCGGCTCCTTCACATCCACTTCCAAACGCCATTCACTAAACAATCCTGAAGGTTTCAGGATCAAGTGGGAAATCAGATCCGCAACCCAACAGCCTTCCCTGGTCTTTCCAACCCTCTTCTCCTCGAGTCTGGCATTAATTCCAGAGGTTTTCCTTTGAAGGCCAAGAGGAGGTGGCAGATGGACAGAGGATTGAGTCCCACAATGCATCCGTAGATCTCTGGTGGCTGAGGAATCTTGGTGAGACTTTTCCTGCCCTTTTCCATCTCCTCTGGCTGGGAAAGGAGAAGTTGGAGAACTCCCGGATGTTGGGACAACGTGTGGGATCAAGGTGGCTTGTGAAGAGGAGCCAGATCTTGACTGAGAAATTCCATGGGATTCAAGTGGAAGACCACCCTCATCCATGGAATCATCGTCTCCTCCTAGTGCAGCTCTGGGGTTCAGCTCCCTGGATCGCCCTAGGAGTTGCAGGAGCATCCTCAGGAGCAGGGAGTGATTTTTCTGCTTCCTTGACAGCCCTGGCTCGGAGCTCCTGGCCAACAATTGCTACAGGAGATTTTTCCAATATAATGGAGATCAGTGGGTGTCATTAAGACGTCATGCTCCATCTGCCTGGAAGGCTTTTGTCGGGAAGCCCAGGAATCCAAATCCCATCATTCAGGCAATTACAATCCCTGCCCTTAACCCTTTCCCTCTTCATTCCCTCTGGATTTGCCATCCCCGGAGTTGCTTCATATCCTCGTTCTGTTGAGGGAGTTGAACTCTTTGGGAAGAAAAGGGATGAAGGGTTGATGGATGTTCCTGGGCGTATCCCGGTGGTGGCACCTCCTGGGCTGGGCCCTCTGCCCAAGCCCCATCCAACCTGGCCTTGGACAATCCCAGGGATCCAGGGGCAGCCACTGCTTCTCTCAGAATTCCGTTCTAAGGCCTCACCACCCTCCTAGGGAAGAATACCTTCCCAATATCCCATCTTTCTCTGCCCTCTGGCAGAGGGAAGCCATTCCCTGTGTCCTGTCAGGGATGAATGATTCAGGCTGGAGATAGGGAATGCGAAATCCACTCGGAATAGGCAAGAGCTAAAAAATGACCATTTTTGGAACTCCTCGTGGCACTCGCGGAGCCAGCGGGAGCAGATTCCCGATTGATCGGCTATTTTGGGAAATGTCACTTCTGGCCTCTTTGTACTTCCCAGCTGATGCCCTGTAATGATAAAGGCTCCTCTGTGCTCCTTTCCCAGCATTCCCTCCTCCCTCTCCAATCTGGAAAGATCTCCTCTTGTTTTCGGTGACATTTGGATTTCAGGGAAGAGGCTATTTTGGGGGATTGCATTAATTGGGATGAGCAGCCCCGATTGGTTCCCGGGAACGCGGCGTTCCCGCTGGCATCCATGTGCTCCGTTCCCGGATGGATTGTGTTGGTCTTGTGCTTCCTCCTGGTGGGTTCCCGATGGGATTGGTCATGGAGGGGCTTGCTGGAGACCCCCCAGCCATCATGGATGTCCCATGTGGACACAATGGGTGGTCTGGTCTGGGGAGGGTCCACCCCAGGCTGACCTTCAGCGAGGTCAACTTGACCTTCAGCCAAGTGACTCGTCAGGATCAGTTTTCCGACTTCATTCTGGTGTTTCCTTGTTGTTCACATCCCAAAAAAATCCATTGGTTATGGATTCATGGCCTCCAACGTCCATACCTGACCATCCCACCACACGATGTTCAAACAGCTGCCGGAAAATGAGGAGATTCATCCTCCTGGCCTTGCTCCTCCTGAGAAAAATGGGAATGGGATGAGGAGGGATGGGATGGGTTGTTATCTCCCTCTTGTCTTGATCAACTTCTGCAGATGTTAATTAGAGCTGACGCCATCGGAGCAGCAGAACATGGGAGATGTTTCACGGAGAGATTCGGTGTTGAGGGCCTGGAGTTAAAAGTGATCCCACAGCGCCATCCGGAGACGAGGGATTGGACAATTCCCAAGGGTTTCACCTTCTCTTTTTGGAAAAATAACAGGAACTTTTTTTTTAAAAAAGGTATTTTGACAGGTATAACCCTTTGGGAATATTTTAGTTGGAGGATGGAATTGTGTGCGGAGGAGCTTTGTGAGATCTTGGACATCCATCAAACCAAGCTTTGGTGTCAACAGGGATCAGCTGAAAGTTGGGATTCAGCTTTCCCATCGCTCCAAAATTCCCCCAGAAAGACCAAACTGGATTTTCCCCTTCCAACTCCAGTTCCTGGTGGTTTTCCCATCAGAAAGACACATGAAACCATCCCAGCCAAGGAGAGGGAGAGAAGGAAACCCTCAGGCTTGGAAAACTTGATCCCAGCGCTCGCCTTCTTCCCAAATATCCATTTGATCACCCAAATTACGCAGATTTCACCTCAGTCATTCTGGTTTTTCTAGGGATCTGCTTCAACCAATCAAAAGGCTTCCTAAAGAAATGAATTCCAAGGAGGATGTGACACTTCCAGGCTCCCAAAGATGGGAAGAGGGATTGGAAGTGTGGAAGAAGCGTTGGAGAGGCCACGGTGGGGTTGTGAGAGCCCCAAATCCCGCAAAAGCCGAGAAACAAGCTCTTGAACAGGAATTTAAAATTCCAGGTGTAGTCCAAGCCCTGGGATGTCGATTTACATGGAACTCCATAGAATTCCATGTGAATTTTTGGGAACAGCTGTACTTGCAGATGAAGAGCAAGCAAAGCTTAACGATGGAGGATTTTAGGATTTTACCCTGTTTTCCTATCACTTAATTTTCTTATAAATTAGTATAAAAAATGAATTTTTGTAAGTTTACAGAGGCTGGATTTCTGTCCTAAGGACATTATCCGAGCTGGAAAATTTCCGACGGATCATCGCAGGCTTCAGGTGGGAGCCTGGACGTCTTCAGGCTCTGCTGCTCACCTTTCCCTGCATTTTTCACGGCGATTTTCGTGCTGCCAGAGCAGCATCGGGCGCCGCGCCAGGCACAGGGAGGTTTTTCCGCCGCCGGCTCATCCCTGACCCCGGAATTCCCAGCGGGATGCGCTCGGAGCAGGCTGTGCCGGCGGTGCCCAGCTGGGAGGGAAGGGGGGCCGGGCTGCTTCCCTCATTCCCATCCCGGTCTAGCCCTGGAAAAGGGGATCGGAAGCTCAGGTGGAAGGTGGAGGGAGAAGATGCTCCCGATTCCCGCAGCCGGGGGAGGAAGGTGAGGAATTTGGGCATGGTGGGAATTTGGGATGGAATAAGGATGGTGGGGGGGTGACCAGGGCTTCTTTGCTTTTCTTGGAATTTCCGCCAGAAACCAATATTTGAATGAATCGTTCGAATCAGGGATTTTTCCCCTTCCCCAGGGAGGGAAAAATCCATTTAATCCCAGCTCTACATTTTAATCTTCACCTGCAAAGACTAAACAACACCTGGGCGAGGGAAGAGATCTTGGAAAAATGTGTGGTCTGCGTCAGTTTTGGGAAGATTCTTGTTTTCAAACCTCCTTCAGAGAAGCATCACCTCATCATTCCATTAAAAAAACAGGAAAATTCTGTTAAAATAATTCCACTTAAACCTAGCTGTGATTTATCCCCTTAGTCCCACCTTGGTGAAGTGGAGCTGCCCCTCGACTCCATTAAAAGCGTCAGGAATGTGAAAATCCATAATTTTGGTGGTTTTGATGGGGTTTTAAGGCATTTTGAGCTGCGGATGGTCGGAATTATTGCCGGCATCGGATAATGATATGCAAATGAGGTGTTTACCTGCAGGTGTGGGGTGGGGGTGGCTGTGACTCTCCAGAAAAAATAACAGGAAGCAAAGGAATTCCTGGATGAAAAACCCGGAGATTTCTCCTCTCCCCTCCATCGTTCACATCCCAAATGTTGGAAGAAGATCAAGGAGGAGGTGTTGAAGCAGGGAAGGGGATTTGAGAGAACACTGGAAAATCCTCCCCTAAACCAGACGGAAATGAAGTGGAAATCATGCAAATTCCTAAAGAAATTGATTTCTTCAACAGGAGATTTAGAGGGATTTGGGAAGCGGTTGGTCATGGAAATGTACAGAGTCGATAAAATCTTCCCCACACAGAGAAAACAGCAGGGAGAACACAGTGCCAAGCCAGAAATAACAAGAATACTTGGAATTTCTGCCGGATGCCCCATGCCAGGAGGGCTCACTCTCCACTCCAGCATCCCTTGAATTTCTTGGAGCTGCCACACCACTCGTGGGCAGCGATTTCAGCACAAAAAAAGCCTTTCTCAGGATTTTTTTCGTGGGCAAAAAATTCCATTTATTCCGTGGGGAAGCTTTTTTTTTTGGTGTTTAGCCATAATCCCGGGCAGCACTGTGGAGCTTTTAGGAATATTGCTTCCCGTTATTTAATATTTGGATTGAAAGCTCGGCCTGGCCGAGGTGATTTGACAGCGACGCCGCTGCTCTATTGGGGATTTTTATTCGGATCCGCTGCTGCCAGATGCTGTGGGCTGGAATATTAATGCCAGCTGCAAAGCTGGGAATTAAGCAGTGCTTTCACCTGGTTTGAGTTAAAACACCTGGATTTAGGAGGGATTTGGATTCGGGCGGGGCTGGGGGGAGAGTGAAAACGTGGATTTCTGCAGGGAACCTCCGGATCATCTCATTTCAACCCTTTTCCATGGTCAGGGACACCTTACCCTATCCCAGGTTGCTCTGAGCCCCATCCAACCTGGACTTGGACACTTCCAGGGATCCAGGGGCAGCCACAGCTTCTCCGGAAATTCCATTCCAGTTTCTCGCCACCGTCACAGGGAAGAATTCCTTCCCAATATCCCATCTATCCCTGCCCTCTGGAAGCCATTCCCTGTGTCCTGTCCCTCCATCCCTTGTCCCAAGTCCCTCTCCAGTTTTTCTGGAGCCCCTGTAGGCACTGGGATTCCAAGGTCTCCCTGGATTCTTCCCTTCTCCATGCTGGACATTCCCAGCTCTCCCAGCCTGGCTCCAGAGCAGAGGAGCTCCAACCCTTAGAGCATCTCCATGGCCTCCTCTGGACTTGCTCCAGGAGCTCCACATCCTCCTGTTGTTGTATCCCAGAGCTGGATGTGTGAAGCCTTTCCCCCTTGGACGCGGCTGGAGTTCGAATTCCTCCTCTGTGGCAGATAAAAATAAAAAATGTGGGAAAAGGAGAATCAGGAAGCAGAGAGGCCACGAGGACATGGCTCTGGAGCAGACAGGGAGGACCTTGGCTCCAAGCAGAGGATGTGATCCATCACTCCATGGCTACCAAGGTCATCTCCCAAGGGTCGGGAACGTTGCTGGCAGATGATGAAGAAACCCAAAGGCAGCCGCTGCTGATGGCAAAATTCCCAGCATGAGCAGCTCTGGGTGGGATGAGCTGCCTGGATCTGCTGGGAATCCTCTCGGGCTCTTCCACTTCCTTTCCTCACAGTTTTTGGGGTCTGTAGATAAAAAGCAGGGTAATAACGAGTATGAAAGACCTCCAGGTCTTCCAGAAAAAACAGGGAGCGATCCAAGATCCTTGTGCATGGTTTGGGTGGGGAAAGGAGCTTTTCCAGGAGCAGAGAAAGGTTGGAAGGAGCTTGGAGCAACCTGGGATAGTGGAAGGTGTCCCAGCCCTGGCAGGGGGTGGAGCTGGATGAGCTTTAAGGCCTCTTCCAACACAAACCATTCCTGAATCCATGATTTTGTGGTTGTGGAGGGAATTTTGGGGAGCTGGAAGGGCTCTATGAGGGGTTGAGATCCATCAAACCAGGGTGGAGGAACTCAAACTCATCCAGGTCTTCAACAGCGAGAAGTTGGCAGGAGGCTCAAGTCCTCAGGAGCTCCAAAGGCACTTCCAAAGGTGGAAAAGGAAGGAATAAATTGTTCCCAAATCCCTTGGAGGGATGACAAATCATGGACAAGCAAGGAGCAGGGTCCTGAGAGACTGTGGAGCCTCCTGCAGGGAAATGTTGATTTGTGCCTTTTTGTGGGAATTTTTCCATCAAAACTCGGTGGTTGAACTCACTCCACCTTTTTTTTCTGGAGGACAGAAGGGACAAACGGCTGGGAATAAATGAGAATTGGAGAGGGAGGGACTGGGAGAGCAGACGGTGCCTCCGGCATCTTCTGTTCCCAGCGTGGGATTGGTGACAAGATGTGCTTCCCTGTGCCTTGGGAACAGCCAATTCCCGCTCGGATCCCTCCTGTGAGCTGGACAGCTCCATAAAATCCATCCTTGCTCTTCCTCCCGAGTGTCCCCTGCCCAGATAGCTTTTCCTAAGGACTCGGAACAGGGATAGAGCAGATGAAAATCCACTGTGCCAGGGAAGAATTCTTCATGGGGGAGTTTCTTCCCAATATCCAATCCCACTGCCCTGCCATGGGCAGAGACACCTCCCACTATCCCAGGGTACTCCAAGCCCTGTCCAACTAGCCTCGGACACTTCCAGGGATGGGACAGCCAGGGAAAAATTCCTTCCCGATATCCCATCCAGCCCTGCCCTCTGGCAGTGGGAAGCCATTCCCTCCTGTCCTTCCACCCCATGCCTTGTCCAATATCCAATCCCATCCAATCCCTCACCAATCCATCACCATCCTCGCCACTCTCGGGGCGTTCGGGAATATCCACCCTCTGGGCTCCGCGGTGCTCTGGGAGGTTTGGAATCAGCAATCCGGGGCTGGAATCCTGACCCCCCCTGTGGTGTTTCTCCCCCCACAGGACCTCATCCCTCCGATGGAACGCCGGCACCAAGGAGCGGATGCTGATCAAGGTGACAGATCGGGAGCCCAGCTTCCTCCTGCACCAGGGCAACGGCTACACCCCCGAAAACCAGCCGGGCTCCCGCTCCCGCCGGCCCTCGGGCGGCCAGCAATCGCCCAACCTCCAAACCTTCTCCTCCGACGCCGACAACTCCGTGTTCTTCCCGGAGAGGAAGCAGTCGCCCTTCCTGAAGAGGGCTGAGCACGTGGGCAGCTGCTCGCCGCTGCTGGGCCGGGGCGATTCCTTCTGCTCGCCGCTCCAGGCCCAGCACCGCAAACATTCCAGCGAATCGCAGCCCTCGTCACCCCGCTACGCCTACGAGCCCCCGCTCTACGAGGAGCCCCCCATGGAGTACCAGGCTCCCATCTACGACGAGCCCCCCGTGGACATGCAGTACGAGGCCAGCGGGAGCTACAAGGCCGGATCTCCGCAGAAATCGCCCATCCGGAAGCCTCACCCTTTCCTCCAGTCGCCCAAGCAAGGCTCCAACTCGCCCTACCAGCAGTTGGTGCTCACCAAGCAGAAGTGTCCCGACCGCTTCATGAGCCTGGAGTACAGCCCGGCCGGCAAGGAATACGTCCGGCAGTTGGTCTACGTGGAGCAGTCGGGCTCCAGCCCCAAGATGAAGACGGGCTTGAGGCACAAATATTCCCCCAATCCCATCGGCGGCTCCTACTCGCTGCAGCACAGCCCCTGCCTGGTGCGGGACCAACGCCTGGAGATCAAATCGGGCGACTACAGCAGCATGGAGGGACCCGACTTCTGCCCTGGCCCAACGGGGGCCCAGGTGGCCCAGGGCGAGGACTCCATGTCATGGTCCAGCCAGCAGGACACCTTGTCCTCCACCGGCTACTCGCCCTCCACCAGGAAGAGGAAAAGCCGGAAGCCTTCGGTGACCCACGACCCCAACGCCTCCTCCACAGACGGCTCGGGGGACCGGGAGGTGTTGGGCGAGCTGGGCGAGGAACGAGCCACGCCGGGACCCAACAGGTCCCCGATGAACCGGACGGAGAGCAAGGCGGCGGAGGCGGAGGCGGGGCGGGGCTTCCCGGAGCCGTTCCTGGCGCAGGCGCGCCTGGCCTGGGAAGCGCAGCAGGCTCACTACCACATGAAGCAGCGGAGCAGCTGGGATTCCCAAAAGGACGGCTCGGGCTACGAGAGCGACGGTGCCCTCCCGCTGCCCATGCCGGGCCCGGTGGTGCGAGCTTTCAGTGAGGATGAGGCGTTGGCGCAGCAGGAGAACAAGCACTGGAAGAGGAACACCTTCGAGAAGCTGGGCTTCCCCCAGATCCTGCTGGAGAAGAGCGTCTCCGTCCAGACCAACCTGGCCTCCCCTGAGCCCTACCTGCATCCATCTCAGGTAACGCCTTTGGGAATGGTTTTGGGTTTTGGGGGCTTCACCACGTGGCCAATCCTGGTTAAAGCTCCTTCTCCTCCAGTGTAGATCCACCAGGATGGTTCCTGGGGTGATCCCATTTGGAATTGCGAGGTGGTCTCTCAGGGAAGTTGGTCCTTGGCGAGGTGGTCCTTCAAAGGTGGTCCTTACCAAGGTGGTCCCTCAAAGAAATTGGTCCTTGGCAAGGCGGTCCCTCAAAAGTTTGAGATGAAAGAGGCATCAGTTTTCCCGGACTTGCTTCCCAGGGTTGTAGGCTGCCTGTTCCCTCCCTGGAACTGAGCTGCCTCAGTCTTGGAGAGCCCTCTGATCCCTAATTCCCATTCCAGAGGAGCCGCTGGGGCTCTGACCTGGAATTGATGCAGCTGGTGCGTCCCATGTGCCCACATTCCAGCCCATCGGATGTTTCCCTGGTTTTTGGATGTCCTCCATCAGCTTCTGGATGTCCTCCATCAGTCTCTTCCCCTCCAGGGAAAAGCTGGAAAAGGTTGGGAAAGGCAGGGAAAGTCTATCAGGGCTTTTAAAAAATAGGTGATGATGCCACGTGCAGGGATAAATCCCACCTGGAAAATTTCCTGGAAGATGGAGCTCAGTGTCAGCAAGAAGGAGACCTTGGACATGAAACTGGGAAACAGCAAATCATCTGGAAAATGCCTTTTTGCCCGTGGCAGGAAATCGGTGGAGCGTCACATCCAAAGGCAGCAGAAGAAAATTCCCGAGGCACAATTGTCCCCAAGGACTTGGTGCTGCATAAGGAGGTTCAAAGCCAAAACTGGAGAGCTCCAGATCGGCTTGGGATCTTGTGCCAGGAGGAAAAGCTGCCACCATTAGTGATCCTCCACCTTCTGCGTGGAGTTCGGGGTGTGGTGGGAATCTTCTCCACTCCCTGGATGTTCCTGTCTGGGTGGCCCTGTCTGATGTTGTCCTTGACCTTGGGGACACCAAGATGGTGGGACACTGGCACGGGTTTCCTGGAGAATCTGCAGCTGCCCCATCTCTGGAAGTGTCCAAGGCCAGGTTGGATGGGGCTTGGAGCAACCTGGGACAGTGGAACATGTCCCTGGCCATTGGAATGGGATGACCTTGAAGGTCCATCCCAAACCATTCCAGCCCAAACCCTTCCATGGTCATGTCCGTGGTTGTCACCGGTGGAATGTCCCCACATTGAGGTGCACCCAAGCCCCATCCGTGTGGCTCCAGGACCTTCTCCCTTGAGGATTCCCTAATCCATGAGGTGACACGATGGTCAGCCCTCCTGCCAGGAGGCCACAGCCATTGCCACCCGATGGTTTAACCCCTTCTTGTAGCCCAGGGCATCCCCCAAGTTCATTTAGGTGCTAATTGGAGGTAATTAGGGCTGAAGCTAATTTCCTATTGGCTCCAGCAGCACGGGACCCATGGCATTTCACTGCCAGTGTCACTCCCCAGCCTGACCACGCTGTCCTTGGCTGGAGAAGGTTGATGTCCCCAACCAACACGGTCCTTCTCCCTGGGTGCTCTGGGTGGACAAGATGGCTCTGGTCCAACCCATGGACCTCTTTTCGGGAGAGCCACGTCCCCAACAGTTGCCATGTGAGACACCTTTGATCATCTTCTGCATCTCCTTCCACCCAGAAAGCCCCATGGGCCTTCAGCTGCCCAGCAGGAGGACCCAGAAGGACCTTTGGGAAGATGTGGCCTCCATAGGGACAGCAGGGCTGGGTCCCTCGAGGGGTGAAGCCCCCATGTCCCCACCCCATATCCCTGCCATCGTCACCGCAGTCACAATAGGAGCAGAATGATGTTGATGGAAAGAGATTTCAACATTGGAACAGGATGAGTTGTTGAAGAGACAAGAAACTTGTTTGAAGAAGTAGAGGCTCAGAAGCTCTGGTGGCTCTTTGAGTGGCTTCCTTGTCCCCTCCTGGATTTTCCACCTCCTGGCTCCTCCCACCTTCTGCTTTTCTTCTGTTCCTTGTGTAAAGCCCAACCCCAAGTCCGTGGCACCACTGGAGTCACCTTGCCCATAGATCCTGCTTGGGGCCACCAGCATGGCTCCTCCACACATGTTGGGGACAGTGGTGTCACCTCTGCATGGTGTGGCATGTCCTTCCATGCCATGGGTCACATCCCCAGGGCCACCAATCCCATGTGGTACTGGCCTGGATGTTGCAGAAGAGATGATAAAGCCACCGTGGCTGGCTGCAGGACCACGGAATTGTCCATCCCAGCTGTCCTTGTTTGCCTCCTCCATAGTGGTCACCAGCTGTTTGGGTGTCCCTCCACCTCCTGGGGTGACATCCACAAGCTGTGCTGGTTCCAGCAGGACAAGGACACTGGTCTGCAGGGGTCCTCTGGGTCCTTCCCAGCTGGATGCTCCGCAGAGGTCAAGGTTAAATCCTGGGCATCTCCTGTCCCTTGGGATATAAAGAAGGACCATCCATGTTGCTCGTGGCTTGGAGGAGCCACCAGCGCCCTCCTGTGGCCGCTGGAGAACCACCCTTGAAGGTGATTTTGGGCAGAGGGGGTTTCCTGGGGGCTGTCACAGGTGGGTGTGTCCCCGGTGTGCCCAAAGGATGGATGGAGCCTAAAGCCACTCATTTCCCCCATGCTGCCACCAGCTGCTTCTGTCCATTGATTGAGAAGATGCTCCTTGGAGAAGATGTGGCTTATGGGGAGATCTCTGAATGCTGCAACAGTTGGTTGGTTGTTTGGTGAGTTTGTTGGTTGGATGGTTGATTGATTGCTTGATTTGTTGGTTGAGTGGTTGATTGGTTCATTGGTTTGTTGGCTGGTCAGTCAGTTCATTGGTTGATTGATTGATTGATTTATTGGTTTGTTGGATCAATTCATTGGTTGGTTGGTTTGCTGGTTGGTCTGTTGGTTTCTCCACTGGTCAGTTGGTTGATTGATTGGTTTTTTGGTTGATTTATTGGTTGGATGACTGGTTGGTTGATTGGTTGGTTGGTTGGCTGATTAATCAGTTGATTCCTTGGTTGGTTGGTTGCTTGGTTGATCAATGAGTTGGTTGGTTCACTGATTATTGGTTGGTTGGTTGGTTCATTGATTGGTGTGTTTGTTGGTTGATTTATTGGTTGGATAAATTTGGTGGTTGGGTGGGTGGCTGGTTGATCAATCAGTTGGTTGATTGGTATGTTGATTGATCGGTTGGTTCATTGGGCGGTTGGTTGATTGATCAGTTTGTTGGTTCATTAGGCTGTTGGTTGATTGGTTGGTTGATTGATCACTTGGTTGGTTCATTAGGCAGTTGGTTGGTTGGTTGATTCATTGCTTTTCTCATTGGTTGTTTTATTAGTTGGTTTGTTGCTCTGTTGATTTCTTGGTTGGTTCATTCATTCATTCATTCATTGCTTATTTGGTTGGTTGCTTGATTGCTTGATCGATCAGCTGGTCACTCTCTCAGCACTCCCACNATTGGTCTTTTGGTTGATTTATTGGCTGGATAACTGGTTGGTTGATTGGTTGGTTGGTTGGCTGATTGATCAGTTGATTCATTGGTTCGTTGGTTCATTGATTATTTTATTGATTGGTTGGTTCATTGATTGCTGTGTTTGTTGATTGATTTATTGGTTGGATGATTGGTTTGGTGGTTGGGTGGGTGGCTGGTTGATAGATCAGTTGGTTGATTGGTTGGGTNGATTGGTTGGTTGATTGATCACTTGGTTGGTTCATTAGGCAGTTGGTTGGTTGGTTGATTCATTGCTTTTCTCATTGGTTGTTTTATTAGTTGGTTTGTTGCTCTGTTGATTTCTTGGTTGGTTCATTCATTCATTCATTCATTGCTTATTTGGTTGGTTGCTTGATTGATCAGCTGATCGCTCTCTCAGCACTCCCATCCCACCAGCACCGCTGACCTGTCCCCATTGTCCCCCAGTCCGAGGACCTCGGCGCCTGCGCCCAGTTCGAGAGCAGCCGGCAGACGCGGAACATGATGCCGAGCGCCAGCTGCGTCTTCCCCACCTTCAACCTGCGCAAGCCCTCCTCGGAGACGGACATTGAGAACTGGGCCTCCAAGCACTTCAACAAGCACACCCAAGGGCTCTTCCGACGGAAGGTCTCCATCGCCAACATGCTGGCCTGGAGCAGCGAATCCATCAAGAAACCCATGATCATGACCAACGACCGCAACGTCAAGAAGGAGGCGTGCGAGATCTTCAAGCTCATCCAGATGTACATGGGCGACCGGCGGGCCAAGACGGACCAGCTCAACGTGGCCTTGGAGATCGCCACCAAAGGCTGGAGCATGCAGGGGCTGCGAGACGAGCTCTACATCCAGCTGTGCCGGCAGACCACCGAGAACTTCCGTTACGAGAGCCTGGCCCGTGGCTGGGAGCTCATGGCCATTTGTTTGGCCTTTTTCCCGCCCACTCCCAAATTCCATTCCTACCTAGAAGGATACATTTACCGGCACATGGATCCGGTGAACGACACGAAAGGTAAGCGGGGAAGCGCAGTCTGGTGGCTTCCGTGCCCGTTCCTGTTCCCTGGAAATACTCCAGGTCAGGTTGGATGGGGATTGGAGCGAGCTGGGATAGTGGAAGGTGTCCCTAGATGGTCTTGAAGGTCCCTTCCAACCCAAACTGTTCCACGATTTCATGATGTCACAATCCATTCATTTGGTCCCTTTTCCTCTTGGCTGAGTCTCCTCATGGAAAGGTGGATGAGGAACTCATCCAAGATCTCTCCCGGAGGTGCATCTAGTGCTGGTGGAAGTTTTCCCACCCTTCTCCTTCCCAGAAATCCAACAGGAGATCCAACAGGAAATGAGTTTTGACACCTTTGCTGTGGGATCAGCGTCACCTCCACTCCTGAAACTTCCCCCAGCCCCTGAAGTTCCTTCCAACCCCACCTTATAGGTTCCTTCCAACCCAAACCATTCCATGATTCCATGGTTTCACCATCACTTCCACCTCCAGGTGTTTCTTCTCGAATAGCTTTGGATCCCAAAAAAATATTGGGAGGGGACCCAGTCGATTCCCATCTCCTGAGGTTTTTGGTCATGACAGAAAGAGGAGACATAAATTTGGGCTATTTGAGAATTTTAGAAGATCCTCTCCAGTCCTGGGATTGGTTATCCCAAATCCTTCCCATGGATTCTTCAGTAGGTGACGAATGAGGTGGAATTGGGAATCCAGGAGGTTTTGGGGTTGAGAGATTGACCCCAAATTCCTCCAGGGGTTCCTAGGTGTCCTTCAGCTCCTGGTGGACACCAGCAGGGACATCAGGGGGACAACAATGGCGCAGCTTGGGACCATCAGGAGATGATCCCAACCCAGTGGAGATGACTCCGAGTGCTAGAACATTCCCGATGAGATGAAGCTCCAGGAACATCAGGATGGGTTGGGTTGGTCCCACCAGAGGTGTCAAACTCATTTCCCGCCAGATTTGGCACTTCAGGAGAGGCTCCGCCCCCAACATCCCCCCAGCCAATCAGAGCCTTTCCCTGGGATTGGTCCCGAATTCCATCCTCGTTTTGAGTTCCGTGTTATTGTCGGGAATTTCCGTGTCTTGGTGTCGAGTCATCGATTGGTTTCGTTGTCGACGTTGATTTGTTGGTTTTGATTTGTATTTTTCAATTCCATCTCGTTTGGTGAAATTTGCATTTTCATTGTCATTTTGTTGGGGTTTTATTTCCATTTTATTTATTTTTATTTTCTTCCCTTTTTTTTTCAGTTTTTTTCTTTGTTTTTTCACTTTTTTATTTCATTTTCTTATTATATTCTCAATATTTGGTTTTTATTTATATTTTATGTATTT